>JAPVLO010000085.1:3600000-4200000 GCA_027257055.1 Cephalopachus bancanus | reverse complement strand
AGAAAGGGGGTCATGAGCTATGGAATGTGCAACCTCCAGCAACCTGATAAGGCAAGACAAGACATTCTCCCCCTGTAGAGTCTCCAGAAAAGAACACAGCCCCACTGCCACCTAAATTTTAGCTCAGGGAGGCTTCCAAACCTATAGAATTATAATAGAATGAATTTGTATTGATCTAAACCACACATAAGTTTGTGGTAATTTATTGTGGTCAGCAATATATAACTAATACATTTTTAATATAGGTCTTTACCAGTTACATATTTTTTTCTCCAAACGCGGCTTTAAATTCATTCTGTAGTTTTGGCATGTAGTGTCTTCATTTTCATTCATCTAAAAATGTTTTCTAATTTTCTCTGTGTTTTCTATTTAGGGTTGTGTTGTTTAATTTTTGCATATTTGTAAATTCCCCAAATTTCTTTCTGTTATTGATTCCTAGTTTTATTTCATTGTGATCAGAGAACACACTTGGTATGATTTCAATCTTTTAAAATTTATTTATTCAGGCTTGTCTGTGGCCTGTTATATGGTAAATCCTGAAAAATTTTATATGTACACTTGAAAAGAACAGGTATGCTACTGTTGTTGGGTGGTTGCAATTTAGCTCTTGGAATTCAGAGAGTAATCAGAGAGAGAACAGCACTAGGTAAAGATAAAAGGTTTTAGAATATACCTAAATATCAGAGAATACACATGAGTAACTTTAGTTAGGATATACATACATATCAGAGAATCCATATGATGGCTCTAATGTGACTGAGAATATGGTATAAACAGACCATGGGAAAATCTTGAATACCAGTCAAAGGAAATGGACTTTTTTCCCCTAAGTTGGTACCAATGTGGAATAAAACCTTTTAATTCCAAACTCTGGTAGTGAAATCTACAAATTAAGTGTCCCTGCAAGAAAATGTGTCCCTTATATATGAGCTTTTAAAAAATTTGTTTTTGAAAGCAAGATTTATTGAGAGAACAGAAAAGCTTCCACAGTGGGAGGGGACCCGAGGGGTTTGCCCTGGACTTTAAATGCAGGGCTTATGAACAGATCATCAATGTTAGCAAATATCCACAACTTGTTTTTATCCCTGGCTACTGCCTGCTGGGCATTTATTATGAGACCTCAAGGAATACATTTGATTTCTTTAACTAAACCTCCTAGAAATCAGTTTGATTGTATGTAAATACAGATAATTTAGTCGAGTATACCAAAGTTATAAGTAGCAGTAAGACCCAAACAACCTCAGATTGTGAGGTTTACATATTTATATGTACTAACCTATAATATTGAATATTTTATACCTTTTCATAAACAGGAATTAAAATTTTCAAGTCAAATTCTAAGGTAACAATTGTACTCAAAAAAGTTAATCTTTCCTAGAATTGTAATTCACATGATTTCTCCATATGGAATCACTTCCAAATAAATTTTCTAGTATAGTATGACTTTAATTTAAAAAAGAACATAATGATGGAGAGATAAAAATGTATTTTCTAAAACTCTTGTTGTATCTATTTGAGATTTGAAAATTAATTTAATGATATTTTAAAACTAAAATTTAATTTACAATGTTTCTTTTTGGGCATTACAACTCATTAAATGACTGTTTTGGATTAAGTTATCAAAATAACAACGGGCACACTGCTCCTCACCACAGCTCCACTCTTAGTACAGATATACTCAATTCTGTATTAACTTTGCAGTCAGTTTTTTAAATAAATAATCCTATCGTTCCATTGCACTTCAACCTGGGTGACAGAGTGAGAGCTCATTTCTAAAATACACACACACACACACACACACACACACACACACACACACACACACTAAACTCAAATTCTGATTTTTATCTCAGTAATTAACATCACAATAAAATAGAATTAATTGCAGGAAATGGAAATTTATATGATATGTTCCTCATGGAATCAATAGTATGCATCTTGAGAGTTTGGCTTCACTAACACAGAGGTCCTCAGCTAGTAAATGGAGAAGCTTATTTGCCCATCACAGTCAATATACTTACAAAAATGAATAGATGGTTAAGTCAAGGAGATAAAGCACCTCTATTAAGTTACAATTAGTTCAATCAATATTAGACAAACAATAAAGCAGTGGCAAGTTTAAAACACATTTTCATCATGGGTGGCCATGAAATTGTACTAGAATATATAATTTGGCCTATGGCATTATTTTTACAGGAAGTGAAAATAATTTTAGAATTTATATGCCCTTTGTGATTTTAAATAGCAATCACATCTAGTCTTCTTTGTTTTTTATAACTTTAATAGCACTACAGGGAAAAAGAAAGAGAGTCTGAAAGGGTTTTTGAAGCCTTAGGCACTGAAAATATTATGGTTTTCCTTGTCTTGGTCGAAAAACAAAAAATAAAACAAATGTAAATTATGAAGCCATTGTAAAAAATAACAAAATTTTCTGGTTTTTGCCATGAAAACTACAAAAATTGTTGCAATTCCAAAAATCAAAACATTTCAAGAACATGTTGGGTGTCTTGTATTTCTGCCACATGCACTAGCCCTCCCTGGAATAAGACCAGCTGTCATGCTAGGAAAGATAGTTTTCTAATCAGTCTGGATGCCTCTGAAGTCACATACAGTAGTATTTATTTTGTTGGGAAAATGGGCACGCTGTGGCTATGAGAGTGAGGTATAAATGAGGCTACCAAGAGGAAAGTAACAACCTTATAATCTTCCCTCTGCTACTGCTATTATAGTTTTAATTAAAAACCACCAGATATACTGCTCCAAATGAGAACTAGTCACTGTATCAATTTAATCCCACATTAAGTTGTCACAACCCCTCTTTCTACAGTTCTTACAAAATTAGGATTCTATAAAAGATGTCCCTTCTAATATAAACATTTTTTTCAAATATGGTTATGAGCATGGATGATGTAATTTGAAAACCTTTGGCCATTCAATATTCAAATCCAAATTCATTTGTTCTCTACAAATATCAAGTCTGGAACACATGTTTTATTATAAATGGATAATATAATTAGGATGCTTTTTGGACTGAATTTGGTCAACATTCTATTTCTAACGTACATTCCTCCCTAGTTTTTTGTCTTAAATTTATTTTCTGCCTAATATATTAGACACTATTCAAATTTTACTCAAGAACCTAATTTTTTTTCACTGAGAAAAAAAGATTAGTTCATTGTATTTTAAAATAAAGACAATTTTCCACAAGGAAATGTTAGAGTCTACATTCGTGTATTCTCAAACCTCAGTTCTTTTTGACTGACAATATAAAAATTATCTATTTTTGTTAAATAATTCATCTGTGTTCTCACCCAGTGAGTGAAAGCTGTCACGTAACTGAAGACACACAGAACCTGACTCAGAAGATCTGGATTCGAGTCCTCTCCTGCCACATTTAGTTGCATGCATTTGGGTACTAACTGCCCTCTTCACCCAGTTTCCTTTTCTGTAAATGACTAGTAAACGCTAAACTAACCATAAGGTTATAATGATTTAAAGTGATAGATTAGAGTAAGTTTCATTGGAAAACCTGAACACTTAAATTTGGATAGGAATATGGAAAAATACAACTCGGCTGAAAGAACAGGCTAAAATTGGGAGACAAAATTGCTGTATCTAAGTCTAGGAATTTAGGTTGCAAAACTTAAGTACATTAGGTCAGAAGAATAAGTTTTAAATTTGCAAATCATACAAAAAATAGCCAGGGTTTTAGTTGACCATTGCTTTCCTATTAGGGAACAGTGTGAATTAACTGCTTAAGAAATCATTAAAGCTCAGTTGCATCTGTAGTCATGCTGAGAACGAGAGGTCGTTCTCTCAAGAAGTGAGAGTGCTACAACCTTTAAAGTGGTTAAATGGCTCCCTGGACCATATTAGTGCCCTCTCTGATTCAGTTTTTACAACCACAGAGTGACATTGTGAAATTTAACATGAAACTTTCCAGTTTAAAAATCAGTCCATGGTCCATGGACTATCCATGTTATCAGCATGACATTTACAATCCCCTGGGGTGGGAATCATGTCAAATCTCATGACTTTATCTATGGCCATACCTTCTGCACCTTACATCTTAAACACCAGTCATGACAAACTATCTTGTCACACCAGGCTGTCTCACTTCCTCACATCTTTACCATAGTGTGTCCTCCATCAGGTTTGCCTTCTGTTCCAGTCCTCACTCTTGACTTAGTATCCTTAAAATAATCCTTATTATCCATCAAAATGCAGCTTAATCACTATCAGTTCTAAAAGTTACTTTGGGATAATTAACTACTCCTATCTTTCAATATACCCTGTCCTAGTATCTGTGACACATATTTTTTTCTGACTACTAGTTTATTTATTTTTTAAAGATTATATTATTTTTAAAGTTTTTGTAGACACAGAGTTTTGCTGTTTCCCAGGTTGATCTCGAACTCCTGGACTCAAGTGATCCTCCTGCCTCACCCTCCCAAAGTGAGGAATTACAGAAATGAGCCACTGTATCCAGTTCTGACTACTAATTTATAAGTGCTTTGTTTGCATGTCCTTCCCATTTTTTAAATCCTGAGCATCCAACTTATTCTCAAGTACTCATCTAGTGCTAAATAAATTATGCATGTGAGTTATAGGATACATGGATAAATAAACTATATGTATTGCCAGCAAATAAAACAAGAATGTAAGTTGGGTAGAGTAAATTTTGTAGTGCATTTTTATCAATAAAAGTTTTTGAAAAAAAATGATTGGATATTTATCTGGCAGTTGAATTGTAAAACAGATTGCTTCATTGGATGAGAGATTGGATTGGATTATATCTAAATATTAATAATAATAAACAATAATAGTAATGACTTTATTCCTATATCACCTCCCACAGTAATTCATAAATGGTTATTTTGGGCCAGACACTATGCTAACTATTTTACAAAGATGATCTCATTCACCAGAAAAAAGGGGGGTGGGAAGGCTCAGATATATAAATTGATTTGCCTTTGATACAGCATGATTAGCTCAGTAAAAAGAAATCGAAACTTCATTTCAACTGATTCCTGAGCTTTTGCTTTTTCGACATTGCTCATTCCTATATCAGCAGAAAGGCAGAGCCCTGACACTACAATATCTCTCACCTGATGACTGTGAGACACAAGACACAGAAAACAAAGGCCAAGACTTAGGCCAAAGCCAAGGGAACAGAAAAATGCTGAGGGCACCTTGAAAATAATATCAGCTCCTGAAATCCAGGGATTTGGGTGAAGGGGGACAGAAACTGAGAGATTAGAGTTAGTGAGAGACAAAAAGGTCTTCACCTTTTGGTGGAGCTGGCTGAGTAACCGTCAACTTCTTAAACAACTGGAGCAGTTTTTCTTCCAGATTTCTTTTGTTGTTGTTGTTGTTGTTGTTCATACACATACATACCCAGCCCCATGCACACAACTCTACATCATCTAAATTTCTTCCAGATTTGAAGAACAAAGATCTTTCCTTGATTTCTTTCATCCCTTTGTCACCACCCACAACTCCACCCATTCTATCTACATCCTCTTGTCTAAATTTACTTATTTACTTTTGGAGTTGGAATCTCACTGTTGTCCAGGCTGGAGTGCAGTGGCACACTCATGGCCACCCTAGTTTCTCCAGCTATCCTTCCACCTCAGCCTTCCAAGTAGCTGGAACTACAGGAGTGTGCCACCACGCCTGGCTAATTTTTGATTGATTGTAGCGCCCAGGCCTTGCCAAGTTGCCAGAGCCTGTCACAAACTCTCTGGCTCAGGCAATCCACTTGCCCAAAGTGCTGGGATTATAGGCTGAGCCACCGAGCCCAGCCTTAAGTTTCTTTTAACTAGAAATAAAGTCTTTCAGTTTACAGTAAATACAAAAGTTGGGAAATTTTGCCTTGGTCCCAGAGTGACCCCTACATTTATGATGTTAATAGCCAAACACTTTTTTTTCCACAGAAAGTAAATGATTGTCACACTGTGCATTATTTCCTGGAAACGTATATAATCTATTTGTTTTCCTACCTCTGGTTTTAGCTTAGAGCACAAATAGAAGGAATTTGAGTGTAAGGCCAACCTTGGAAGTAATAAGAAATAGTATATTAAATTCCTCGCTCATAGACCATCAGACTTAATGAAAATGAGTTTTCCAGATGCCATTATTGCCACTCCAACTGAGGTAAGTAATAATATGCCTTGGTGATTGCAGAGAAAGGCCATATAATTCAACAAGATTCAGTCATAGTTCTGAGTACTCAGTCCCACTCTAGGAATTCCAGTCTTCCCTTCTCCATTCTACACTTTGCTGCTCCCATTTCTCCTGTAAATCACACCCATATTCATTCCATAATGAATTTTATTTACAGGCGGAGTTATATTAGAACCTTATTTTTAGTATACTTCCCAGTGTTTTAGTATACTTCCCAGTGTTTTAAAGCTGCTTTCATTTATTTGACTCCAAATTATATCAACTTTAAGTTAAACTAGATGCTGACCCAATTCTGAGATGAATGAGAAGAGTAAAATGTGGTGTTGTTTCCTACTTCTCAATAGTTTGTAAATCTTATCATGTAGTAATATCTTAGTTTTCATTAAAGAACATTTGTTAATAAAGTGTAACTCACCAAATATCAAAATGATGCTAGATATTTATAACAGATTACTTATAAAGTTTTGGTTTTTTTCTCCCACTATGATACCCCTGGGGATCACAAGTTTAATTATGATTCTGGCAGTGCATATGGTGTGTGTGTGTGTGTGTGCGTGTATATATATATATGCATATATATATAAAACATCATATGTATAATATACACACACACGTTAGGGATCATGTCAATGAATGGAAAAGTTGTTGTTTACATATTGATTGGTTGATTTGCGAATGCTAGATATCATTTTTGGACACACAAGATACAATGGATAAATAATTTTTTAAAAATCTGAATTATATTTTTGTTTTGGCATGACTGTGGATGACATTCAACATCTGATATAAAAGAATTCGGTATATAGTTTGATCTGACTAATAAAACAGTCTTTGTGCTACATAACACAACTCTCAATCCAAAAGTCAACATCTCTCATGCTTGTTCCAATGTTCATGGTCTACAGTTCTAGCTAAGATTATCAAAAGAATTATCAGTGTACCTAAACAGCAAAATTGACTTTTTAAAGGAAGTCTATAACTGAAAACAAAAGGTAGATTTTGATGATAATTACTATCTCCTTCAGCTGAACCTGCAACACTCTATCTGACGAAGTAACTACAATAACAGGACAGAGATCTTCTATTTACTCATGAGGTAACTTGGGGTGCAACCAGCAGCCTGAAGGTACATACCAGTTCATGGGAAATAACGCATATTTTCCAGATTTGGAGAAGTTATGTGCTCCATTCCATGTTCTGACCAAAAAAGTCACATGAAAGCAGAGCATCACAGACTCAGGCGCTAACTCTGAAGAATTTCATTGCTGTTTGGACAAAAATCATCAGAGAATAAGAGTCAAACGTAGAAATATTCTTTGGCTACCAAAATATTACTCGGTCACTAAGGAATGTAATATTGTATATATTTCAAACCACCCATAATGAAAATATGTGCCTAAGAGTTTATATTGTTTACATTAATTAATCAAAGTATAGTAACCCACAAATATTTTTATATGTTCAGAGTAATTCAAATATTAAGATTTATCTTCAAACTACTTCACTTAATAAACTTATTCAGTCACCTATTAAACAGCAGGCACTCTGGGGAGCCAGGGACATAACTATAAAGTCACCTTCTAGAAACTTGTAGTCTATTCAAATCAGCTATCAGCCATATAAAATCATATTCAAATAATTACTCATTAAGCTAGATATAGAGAGATAATATATGATTTGATTCTTTGTTGCTAATACATAAAGTTTTATAAAGTGTCATTGCTGATTTTTCCTTTTTTGTAAAGATCAAAGAAGCACATTTCTAATATCTCCCGAATCTCCAAGTATGTTTATCCATGAACATTTAAAAGGTATGGAAAATCCATTTTAAATATGTGTAGTACTTTAATTCTACCCTTGTGGTCTATACAGACCATCACTCTAGATGGTTAAGCACATGCCTGGAGACCGGAGGCTGAATAAACCAGCCCTTACTTTTTCCTCTAGCAGCATCACCATTCACACCATGTTCACAGCAGAGCAATAGAGACCACTTCAATCTCTGATCACCTTCTTCTTCCATCCTCTGGGACTCCACATTTAAAATTATTTGCTTTTAAAATTACTGGAAGTATATTACGTTAGAAACATAATTTGTAAATACTTTTAAGTTCTAATTTTAATTCCCCAATATCCTGTGATAATTGGATAACATATTTTCCTAAGTAGCCAAAACAGTCCAAATCCTCTCACTTTCATCTCACGTAACTGCATCAAGTCCAGAGCCCTCAGGCATAATACCAAGGATTACCGGGACACATATCTTTTTCTGAACTCCTGGCTTCCCTTGAACCACCATCGCCTCATCGCTCACTGCTCATGCGGAGTGCTATTTTCTCCCTATACCACTTGGCCTGAGGTTGTGACATAAATCATCATCACACACCTATTGTGTGTATCAGACTGTACGCAAGTTTTGGAATTGATGGAGGAGGATCAGAACACAGGACATGAAATAATCTAAAAGTGGATATAGATGTTATGTTTCTTAAGTTTCTAGCCATTCCCATAAAAGGTAAGCCTTTTGAGTGATGGCCCTCTCTCCTTAAGTACATGCTTGTTCTGGGGCCTAGTTCCTCATACCTGGAAGATACTCAGTGTTTGCTGTCCCTCCTCTCCACCTCGCTAATCAGTAACTTGTGGAATAAATCCACACACCTCAAAACCACCAACCAACCAACCAAAGCAAAACGTTATCTCTCTCATATTATAACTCTTCCATTTAGTACACAGAGAATTGAAGTATTTTCTTAACTTCCCCAATAGACGATTCCACTTCCTGTAACAGAAAAGTCTATTAAAGAGCTTTCCTTATTAAGACAGGGGTTTTCCCCAGAGGTAAATGTTGTCACTACATAAGATGGAAAGAATTATATAGACAGTGCGTAGCAATTTTTTAATGACTTTTTTTCCCTCCTCTTTTCACATGATTTTTTATTTCTCTGTTTATCTGCTCTCTAAGAAATGGTAATCATGTTCTCTGGGAAAGAATGGTAGTAAGCAACTCATCTGAAATAGAAATGAGTCATTAAGAGGAAGACTCATCTGGCTGGGAAGAAGTAATTATGCGTGACACGAAGGCAACTCAACCTTCATATTGGTCTGAGAGCTTTGAGCACTTGTGTCTTTACTAACTAGACTAACAGATATATGAACATATATCTACAGGATCCTAATCTTTTGTCTCTGAGCTCGGAGTTGAAAATCACTTCTTGGCAGCAATCTACTTGCTTCCATCTCTGTGTACCGACCTCACCACCCAGAGTTTCCAAGCCAGTTATCTCCCTATCAAAAGACATACTCCAGGTCAAGGAGCTACAATTGCAAAAGCTACTTTAAGCTCTAGAATTCTCGCCTTTTCTCCCTGCTTCGCCAAATCCCTCTACTTTTCATTCTTGCCTCTTTCCATTTCTCCAGTCTCTGTTTCGTACCACAGGCTATTAAACTGGGGTAAAGGAGAATAAAAAGGAAGACTGAAATGCCTGTTGTCTGTTTCTCCCCTAAGATGGGCATTTAGGGGAGAAATGTCCCCACACTTCACAACACATTCCCAGAGCCAGTAAGTTTACTATTGCCATGACAACTTTATAAAACTGCATTCCTAAGGTAGTTCATCACTGCTTTTTATTGCATGCTCTTGAAACTTTCCAGAACCTTTACCAGAGGTGGCTTCAGTAAATGGAGTTAGCATTTGGACTCTACAGTCAAAGTCAAAAATAACAATAATCACATGGTCAGTAATATTTACACCATATTTAATTGTGTGAGCTCACAAGATAAAGGACAGACATTTTACTGTTCATAACATTGTCAGAAAAACTGGACTTGTTGCAAGCTTTTTAGCCCCTGCCACTTACAGGAGCATGGGGACCTCAAAGAACTCTATATGGACTTAAACTGATTGACATACAAAGTATGCATATTGGAAATATTTGAGTACATGACTACAGAGCCTTCATAATAAATCTGTGTCCCATTCTTCAAACAAAAGTAGTTGTGCATCTGGGCAGCATTACCCACATTATGAACAGCAGAATTTCATCTCCTTTTTTCCTTTAAGAAAGAAGTTGATTAAGGAGTACAAATAAGTAAATAAACCTAACTCATAGTTTGGAGACTCTTGCAGTGATAACCAAATTTCTTGAACGTTTAGAGTGTAGGATTTCAGTCCTCATTATTTTTCTGAACTATCTGAAGGAGGTCTTTATTTTTTCCTTCTGAGTAGCTACGTGGCATATCTTCATCCTCAGATTCACTTTTGCTGTTGGATTCTTTCTCACCCTTTCTCCTCCTTAGGGGGAAAAAGTACTGTTTTAGCCAACTGGCTTTATTCAAGCTTTCTCATCTATGAGGCATGAGAATATGTTTGTGAATCTGTTTCTCTTCTGATTGGCAGTGAGAAGAACAATTGCTCTTTAATTAGAACCTTCTGTGTACCATAAGTACTGTTTAACTCAGGCATTTAACCCACTTCTAATCCAAGTGCAAGACGGTGACAATAGGTCAAATGACAATCTTTAAAATTATCAGACAATGTAGAATTAGCTAAATACCAGCCACCAGTGATTCACTGAGTTATTTTCTTTGCTGATTATTAGAACAAAAGAGGGAGGAGTAGCAAAGGGAGTCTACTGGAAATCATAGGGGAAGAGGTCTCGAGACTGAATGCTAGCCTTGATGATTCTGAGAACAATTAGAGTGGATAAAACTGTATGAGTATGGGTAAATCTTTTAAGATTACTGGAACGTGATATTCTTATCTATGAGAATTAAGAATAACATGTATAACATATTTCACTGTATAATTTATAAGGTTCCCTCCATGTATCTGATCCTATAATTCCAATCAACACATAGAAAAAGATTTCATTCTATTTTTTTGAGTTGGAGTCTCACTCCATCGCCCAGGTGGGAGGTGCAGGGGCACACTCACGGCCACCCCAGCGATCCTTCCACCTCAGACTTCCAAGTAGCTGGGTCTCCAGGTGTGCACTGCCATGCACGATAATTATTATTATTATTTTTTAATTTATTGTAGTGACAAGTGCTAGCCAAGTTGCCCGGGCTGGTCTCGAACCCGCAGGCTCAGGCAATCCACTCGCCTCGACCTCCCAAATTGCTGGGATTACAGACTGAGCCATGGCACCAGGCCAAAAAATATTTTAAAAAACAAAGAGATACAACAATGTTATCAATGGTTGGTTATTACAGATTTTATGGGTTTGAGAAACCCATATTCAGCCTATATTTTATTATTGGTGTGTTGTTCTCATGACATTTTGGTAAAAATGCTGCTGGCATTGCCAAGAGATTTCCTAGCTAAAATATAATCAAAAGAGTTCTCTAAGTACCATTTCCCTTCTCATTCTGATTCCGTCTCTTTGATCTTCGACAAATAACTGAAAATACCAATGTCATTCACAAATAAAAATGCATAAAATCAGACTTCATAAAAAATCACACAATTATCTCCCTTTCCCAATGTTTGGCTGTAAGCAAAATCTAAGGGCAGTATCTTTCATTTTTCTCTGGGTTAGTTCCTGTTCGTGTGTGGGAGACATCAGGCAGTGACTCACATTACTGACATGCAGCCAGCACAGCTGGGTAGGCACAGAACGAATTTCATAATAAAAGGGGCAAGGGAAGAAAGAAAAATGGAGAAAAAAAGTTTATTTGCTGGCTTATATAAAAAATCTAAATAGTGAATAGCTACAAAAGCAAGATGCAAATTTTTCTTTAAAAATGACTTTGTGGAAGAGCAATTTTGGGGAAACTAATCAATACTTCCTTTAATAACAGTTAATATGTAAAATACTTATTTAAGCAACTGTTCCCCCTGTAAACATCATTCTCTTCTACCAAAAAGAAGCAGCAATTTATGAATACCACTAGAATGTATTCTAGTGCTAATTTTGTGATATAAAAATAAAATTAAAATATTCCATAATAATCATGGAACTCGAAGAAAATGAATAAGATTATATGTAAGCAACAACAACAGCAATAAAAGATATTGTTTAATCTCTTTAGAGATCTGATAAGTGAATTAACTCAGAAATATCTGCACTCTAGCTTGGGAAGATAGGTCAGCTGATATATAACTGTCAAAAATGGCACATTTTTGCAGAACTGCTTACTGATGAAATAACATTTCCCAGTCTATTAAGTGTAAATGACATAATCACTCTGTGTCTCATCTATGCTATATAGAAGTTAAATTAAGTTGTTGGCTTGATAGTTGAGTTAAAAGTAAAATTTTTAGGATAGGAGATAGTTTATAAGCATGCCTGTTATCACTAATAAGAAAAGGCTCCATCAATGTAAGAGGGACACTTGCTCCTTCAGATTCTGTAAATAGTCAATAGACTTCCCTTGCCTAAAAAATTTATTGAGAAATGAGCACCTTAGTCAACCCCCCATTTTGACAGTACTTAAGTGAGTTTTCCTTTCTGGTGATGAGGAACCATGCCACAGTGTCTAGTCCAATCCTCTTTATGCTTATAGTGAGAAATTCAATAGTGACATATTTGCAGCAGCAAGGTTAAGGATATGTTATCTTAACATTTAATGTAACATTTTTCTTTTAATAAATAAATTGTGTTTATTGGGAGACAACATTTTGGAAGGTATTTAGAAGTGAAAAATGAGACCTTGAGGGCAAGAGAAAGTCTGCTCATAGCAAGAGACATAACTAAACTGTGTATTTGAAATGAACAGGAAACTGGAGAGAGAATGAGAACGAGAGTCATAGGCAGAAGAGAGATGACTTAGGCTACGTGATTAGAATCTGGAGCTCAAGATTTGGAAGAGGGAGGGAACTTTAGGAACATCAATATCTAACATTGAATTTTAAATCAAGAATCTTTCTGCTATATAAATCACTATATCCCCTGTTATAAAGTAGTCCTTAATATACATAAACGTTTTCTGTGAGTAGTTTGGTATAAACTAAGAAAAAGCAAAACTACAAAGTGCAAAATATGACAACATATGTAGGACGTTTAGATGAACCCTAAACTGATTTATGTTAAGCAGGACTTCAGAGCTGAAAGTGATCATAAATTCGGATGAAATTTGAAAATTATTGAGAAATGGTTTGAACTCAATAGAAAACACATGGAATCAATCTTATCTGATCTTAACGTACAGCAAAATTGCAGTTGAACTTTAGTTTACATCATTGTTTCTTCTTTCTCTATCCTTAAAACTTGGCATGATTCTAGAAACATTAAGTTATAAAAGAAATTCTATTGTAAATAAATAGTTACTTTAAGAATAAATGGAAATGTTTAGAGAAATTTACATATCTCTGTAAAATGTTTCATGTGTCTTTTGCCAAACTGATCCCACTAAAACCAGTGGTATATTAGAGCCAAAACTATACTGGACTGTGACTTTTAGCTCACACATTTGCATTCAAAAGCAAGATTTTTTCTAAGATTATGGGTTATAACATAAATGATAAATTAGGAAGCATTCTATGACAGGCATGGACACTTTAAAGCTCAGTCTTGTCAATTAGTGATGATAATTTTTAAAAGGATTTCTCAAATTCAGACAGAAATGATATGAACTTCAATAATAGTAATTGGTGGTTGAATTTAAGATATTTAACCATGTAAGAAAATACAATTAAAATAATTGTAGTCATGTACATTGAAAAAAGGTTTCTGGAACCTGACAAATCTTCACTCGTTAAAATCCTGGTAACATCATTTACCTGATATTGCATGCTATAAATTTGCTATTATTATGGACTAACAAGAATAATATGTATTTTAAATGTCATAATAATTAAAAACCATGTATAAAATGTATGACACAAAGTAGACACAACTTAGAGTGACTATTATCATTTGTTATTGTTTTGCTGTTTTGATTTTAGTAGTCAAATAATTGAAAAAAAGAAGATAACATAGATGGAAGTATTTAAATATCAGTGACTTAAGTTTCTTAATATTTTGTATTACACATTTGCCTAAAATGTATAGGGATGATACTTCTGTATTTGTGTGGAATAACAGTGCTTCAAAATATATGAATATTTTAATATTACTGAAATTAAGGGAAAATAGATAAATGTGTACTTAGCATCAGAAATTTGGATGCCACCTCTACAATAGGTAGACCAAAATAACAAGGATATGAAATATTTTTAAAAACACAGTCAAGGTTAGTTAATGAAGACTATAAAATTCCACTCTACATAACTGCAAAATAAGTATTCCTTTTAAGCAGAAAAAATCATTTACTAGCAAATCATTATCACAAGTCATAAGACAAGTGTCAATAAATTTCAAGAAGATAAATCATACATAGTATGTTCTCTGACTATCAAGGAAGAAAGTTACAAATTAACAGCAATAACAATAAAAGCCCTCAATTATTTGTAATATAAACAATATACTTCTAATCAATCTATGGGTCGAAGAAGAAATCACACAGAAGTTAGAAAATATTTTGTACTGAATAATTAGGTCAACACAACAAAATTTATATGAAACAACTGTATCATATGATCAGTAGCTTTATAGTTATCTACTCAAAAATTTATTTGTTTAAAATAACTATATTCTTGGCTCATAATTCTTTGGCTCAGTAGTCAGAGAACCAGGATGTCACCTGAGCAATTCATCGGTAGGTTTCACATATTGCATTTATCTAGGGTGTGGACAGCTATTTTCTTCCCTACATTGTCTCAGTCACTAGTAAGCTAGTTCAGGTGTCTTTACTTGGCAATTGTGTATCCTATTTAAATGATATTATTTTAATTTAATATGACCAATTATTTGGTGCTCGCATATAGAAAGAATATTGATTTAATATGGAAGCTTGAAATCTTGTTAAATTCACTTGTTAGAGCAGCTGTCTTTTTGTAGATTCGTCAGGACTGTCTATATAACTAATCATATCAATTATTAATAAAGAGAATTTGGTTTTAACATTTTCAATATTTATGCATTTTATTTATTTACATTATTTAATTGCACTGTGTAGGACCTCCAATACGATATTAAGTAGTAGTAGCATGTGCCACTTCTTGATTTATTCTTCTCAGTTCCACACCTATGTTTGTCCTATACTGTGATACTGTGGCTGGACCATGTGCACATTTCTCCTTTGCCAGTTGGCACAGAGTTTACAGCCTTCTTTTGAAGTTTAAAATGTTCAGGGAGAAGTTTAAAATGTATACATGCTATAATCATACATAAAGGCTGCAAAAGTTTGCTGAGAGAAAGTAAAGATGCCATAAAGAAATAGAGTGGCCTGCCATGGTCATAAGTTTTAAAAGCTCTATATTGTTAAGATAAAATTTCCCCACATTGATCTATAGAATCAGTGTTATACTAATCTAAATTTAAACCGGGTTTTTTTCCACTGTAAATTGTAAGGCTGATAATAATCAAACAATCCTGAAGCATAAAAATAAATGTGTTGGTATTACATATTTAACTGGAGAGAAATTTATTCGACAAATGGTGTTGTAACCATTGTATATCCATATAAAAATTCAATGTAAGTCAAATTTTACCTTACACAAAATTATTATGAATATACAGTAGAATTAAACATGAAACTGAAAACCAAAGAGGAAAATATGATAGGTAGATATCTTACACAGGATACAATAAAAGATAGCAATAGAAAAAAAATGGATAACTTAGATTTTATAATAGTTAAATACATGTGTTAATCAAAGTCACTTTTAAGAAAATAAAAAAATAAAAACCCCTTTGGGGTTCTCCCACTGCCAGGAGCTTCCCTGTCTTCTAAATAAATTCCTGCTTTAAAAAAAAAGAACAAGAAAGACAGAAAGTAAAGAGAAAATTATTTCTATGCATGTATTGAACAAAGTACTTGCATCCAGAAGATATAAAAAACTTGTATAGTTCAATAATAAATGTTCAATTAAAAATTATAAAGCACTTGAACAGGTACATTACAAAAGAAGATACAGGAATTACCAATATGTGTTAGTTATCATTAGTCACCAAAAAATTGCAAATTAAAGCCACAATTAAATGTGACTTTATGTGCATTAAAATGGCTAAACTTCAAAAGACTGACAATAACAAATGCTGCTGAGGAGCTATGAAAACTGAAATTTTCAAACATTTCTGGTAGAAGTATGAAATGGTACAACCATTTTGTGAAACAGGTGAAGAATTTTTTATAACATTAAATATTCACTGACCCAATGGCCAGCAATTTCACAGTTGAGGTGATTACCCACGAGTACAAATGGTTTTTCTCTCTTGCAGATTATTAAATCAAGACCCAGTGGATAAACAGCTTGACTAAGACCAAAGAGACAGCAATGAGTAGGACTGGGTCTTTAACACTATTATCTTCTTCTATATCTGGTGTTTTTTCAAAATTATATCTTATTATTTGGCTAGAGTTCATACCGATATTGCTGTGTCACTCTTTAAGGAATCTCCCTGGTAAATTTAAACAAATCTGAAAACCCTAGGTATAAAATCTAGCAGCTAATTAATCACTTTAAAAAATAAATTTCTAGAGGTCTATTTTTCAGTACAAATTTCTCTAGTTTAGAAATATTAACTGTATATCCATTTTGCAATATTTGATTAAGTGAAATTTATCTTTGGGAAGGTTTCTATTTTAAATGTTTAATGATGAATATTTATTTGATTTGGAGGGTTAACAAGAAAACGTGCTTTTTCTTTAAAGATTTCTCCAAAAAAATATAAACTCTTTGTTTTTGGAAACAGGCCTAAAGTTGGAAGTTTGTTCAGTGTAAACAAACCTTCAGTAAAAGTTTCTCTCTTTGCCTTCCCCCCACCCGTTAACTGTTATTATTCAAAACTTAGTTTCTGCAATATTTGCTATCGAATTCTTTTCTCATACTCCCCCATGGCCTAGTCCAGTTATGTGCTTCAGTGAGAATTTTAATACCATCCTGAGGCCATGCACATGTGAGTAAATGAGTGGGTTGTGTAGGTATTTTGCCAAATCAGTTTTCAGTCACCACTTATTAGCTGTGTAATTTTGGCACGTTTCATAAAGAATTTGTTCTTCAGTTTCTTTTGTACCTACAATATAGGATTGTTGTGAGGATTGGATGGACTGATAACCAAAAATACTCTAGAGCAGTGCCTTTCCTTAAGAAAGTGCTCGATAAATATTAGTTGTGATTATAATGTACAAGGCTCAGCACAGCATATTACAGCACTGATTGTATTTGCCTGTCTGACTACCTCAGTGGGTTGAAGAAGTGCAAACACTTGGCTTACAATCCATTCTTTTCATCTGGAGGAAGTGGAGAAATGCCTTTGGAGGTAAAAAGAAGATAGGCCACCCAAACTAATTGCCTTATACATTGGACTGCTGAGTAAATAGCCTAATAATAGATGCTAGAGGAAACTGTCTATTGAATATACTTATTCAGATGCCCTTAACTAAAATATTATTGATAGTAAATAAACCCAGACTCCATAAAGCATAGATTTCTAGAAAATGTCACACATACTATACAACTCACTGGGGACACTTTAGAAGATATTTCACTGCCTAAGTAAATTAAATGTTCCTTACTACATGATGAATTCTGCCACACCTCAGTCAAGGCTCTGATCCGTCATTCTGAACCAGAGAACACATGTTCAATACTGGAAGGAAGGATATAGAGAAATACATGGAATGTGCCAGATCTCTCCCTACCTTGTTGCCACTTTATTTTTTGATATTCTATAATTGTGAAATGATTAGCAAAATTTCCATTTTCTGCATGTCTGATTTGATGATCTGTTTTTGTATTTGCTCAATTATAAATTAACACTGGAAGTTTTGTCTTTGATCTTCAAGATCATTCTATCACCTAGCTCAGAACTCAGAATAGATACTGAAAGACTTCTAGAAGAATAAAGGATTTTTTTCCCCCTACTGTCTTGAACTATAGGCAGTTCTCTTGCATCTACTCAGGGCCCCCACTTTATCCCCAAGTACATTGACTTGAGGAAGAAAATCTCCCAAGTTATGTCCACTGCCTGATGAATGATGATGTTTCTTATAGCAGAGACTATAAGCCAATGAAAAAGCTGATATATCACGCATTGCCATCCTATGAAACACAATCACCCCTATTTGTTTCTCTGTGTATATCATGAGATCTAAAGGTGAGAAAGCTACAGTTGTTCACAGACTATTACACTATTTTTAGAAACTCAACTTTTACCTCCTTCTTCAGCTAACTGGATAACTGACAATTTCAACACTGGTGTTCTTTTTGTGTTCCAGTAGAAAGTTTTGGACCACCTTAGACAAGTAAACCATATTCATTTGGGGGTTGGTATAATTTAATTTTTTTTTTGAAACTTACTATCAGTTGCAAGGATAATTAGATATGACATTATCAGAGTAATTAATGGAATATGTGTGTAAATTCTATGTGTGTATTTTATATGAAAGTTATATTTGCCTGTTTTTAAAAGATCACAAGTAATTATTGAAGCACAGTGCAAGATAGACAGATAGACAGATAGATATAGATAGAGCTAATCCAATGTCCACAAGAATTGTTATTTTGGTTTTACAAAAAGACAACTAATCTAATGTTTTTCACCTTTTAATTATAATACCTTTTAATTATAATTTATTATTTAATATAGTTCATAGATATTACATATTTGCATACATTTCCTTTCTAATTAATGTTAATGAGAGTTGATACCAATAAATCAGAAGAAAAATCCATATTGACTATCTTCCCTAGCATTCTTTATATTGGCTTCAACATTTAACATTTCTCAGGTTATTATATATATTTAGTGATAAATATCAGAGATATTTATCATATGTTGTATGTATATAAAATACATATCTAGGATATGCCATTTAATAAATGCTTATAGTAATGCGTCTTCGTTCTTAGGTTATTAGTAATGCAGTAATGCTTAAGTTTAGATGGCATAAGATGACAAAACAAAACAAAAATCTAGCACACCAACTTAAAAAAATCTGCCATATTTTAAGACAAAAATTTTGTACCTCCTTACAATGTTATCTTTAGCTATAACGTTCTGTCCATTTGTTTGTGCTAGATGAGAATTCATTAGTATTTGTAATTGATTGCTTTCAAAAGGTAGGCTTAAATTTGGTGTCACAAAATCAAACAGTGCCCACTAGCCTACCTCTTACTTCAATTTCCTTTACATCAGACAGCTCAACAGGGAAGTCTGATTTCCTAATCTTTCTCTTGCCTTCTATGATAGTTCATGTCTGGCCCATCCATATTATTTACTATTATCTCTAGTGCTTCTGATCATTCTGGAGAAATATCTTTCAGCAGGTAATTATTGTGGTTTCAAATCCACCAAACTGTACCAATTAATACTCCAACATTAAGAAATGTAATATACTTATATTGGTGTTTTAATAAAAGCTTATTATAAAATTTCTTTCTGTTGATGAAAAATAAGAATCTCATTTCTTCTATTTTATTTACAAAAGATCTTAAAATGTCACCATGAACGTGACAATTTTTTAAAAAGCTGACTAGAGCAATACAGTGAGGGCGTATAATACATTACCGAGTGCCATTTTTTAATTCATCCATTCAGCAAAAGTTTATTTAATATAAGGAAGGCAATTCATCATATGGCAGGTGCACACTGGAAGATTTTCATTACAGGACTGGCTGGAGAGACTCTAGCTCTCATTCATATAAAATATAGTCCCACAACGACTGCCCAAAGACATTGTGACACACACCTTGTTATAAGGACATCCTAGACTGGAAATTATTTTCTCACAGATGAAAGCTTGTGCTTGGACCTATTTATTTTAATCACATGAATGTAAAATCTGCTAAAGGAGAAGGTGAGCTCAAGCATTAAACATGCCCGTATGGTTAATACATATGGTTAAGTGAAGCCACTGTGCTCTTTTTCATGTGCGTCTTTAAGATGAATGAGACCACGTGCTGTTGGTAAATGGAGAGTGATATCACTAAAGTACAGAATTCATGTAGGTCCATATGGAATTTTTTTCTAACACATTCATTTGAATGCCATAAAGGAATAGCAGCTGAAACAGAGTGCACTTGAACAGTGAAATGCACCAGACCACAGAAGGATGCAGGGCTGTCCATGAGCTCATTCCTCCCTGGTTCTTTCTCTTTGTTCAGTTTGAGCATGTGTTCATGGTTTAAAGTGCTTATTATGCAATTTTCTCTGATTATTTACATTTTACCCTTATCCTCATACCTCAGGAAAAAAATTCTTTTGTACACTACCTGTTATCCATCTACTCTATTTTTTAAATAGGCAATTTTATATTTACAATAATTTCTCCTTAATTATTAGAATTCAAAGTCTTTAAAACTGTGCTAATATTCTAAATAGGATAGCTATTTATTTTGTTAGTGCTCTGAGCTCAAACAAATTTTGATGGTTTGTACACTCTATTTTTTCCATAAGCCCCCTTCTATATAAAACAATGTTCAACATTTCACATTGCAACATTTCTAAAAATTGTATATATTATGATAGATTTGAAATATTTCTACTGTATAATATTTTTAAAGCAACCATTAAGTAAGTAAAATAAAAACATTTCTGAGAATAGTTGGTAGTGGTAGAAACATTAGTCAATAAAATTGTCAGTTTGGATGCCAGGCAACTTTTGAATAAAACACAATTCCAATAAAAGAAAATGAGAAAGTAGAAATGTTTAGAAACAGATTTATTTCAAAGTGAGAAAAAAGTAATTGAGAACTTCATGTGATATGTTTCTAAATAATTGAAAAATGACTGCTAGTAACACACAATTAGAAATAAAGCTACAAGCTTCGAAAAAAGAAAAGTAATACAATACTGCATCACTATAGCTAGGCATGAGTGCATATTAAGACTTTAGATCTCAAATGTAAAATATGCAAAAATTAGTTGAATACAAATTTCATGTTTCGGCCAAAGTAACATTGTAAAACACATTGCATTTTTGCCAGAGATGAAAGAAATAATAAGGAAAAGGCTTTTTTTTTCCCTCACTTAGGTCTTTAATTCATTTCTCTTTCCATCTATTTATCTACTTATTTACCTATCTTCTCATATGTGCTTATTTACATGACCCAAAAATATTGCCACACACGTTTTAATCTGATTTTATTATTTTTCTTAGTCCTAGATACCTATATTAGTGCCTGGCACATAGTAGAAGCTCAGTTGTTGAACGACTAAAAAGACCAGTATGTATTCCTCCAATTGATTTCCACTTTTGGAAAATTCACTAGAATATATGTTTCATGAGTACAAGACAAACATCTGTCTTATTTTCCATCCAATTCTCAGTGCCTAGCTCATAGAATATACCCAATAAATGCAAGCTGAGTAAATGAATTCAGGCATTGCGTATCATATATATCCAGAGAAAGTTAATTTTTAATTTAAAACTAGTTCCTGTGCTGCCTTATAAGATTCCTTGAGAGTGTCTCAGTATCTTGACTAATGAGATCTACACGTCTTCAGTTATATTCTGGTTCTTCCTTATAGTACGTTTGCTCAACAAACTCTCATGAAATAGATTGTGTCCTTTGATACTCTAGCAGCTCACTGCCCAATTTTACTAACTCATCATAGGTGCCTTTGAAGATAAATGTAGCATAATGGCTAAAGACAGATTGTGGAACTAGACTTTCTGAATTTGAACCCTAGCTGTGTTCCTTGCTGGCTGGGCAAAATGCTCAAACTCTCTGCAATTTGGTTCCCTTATCTATAAAACTGGAGCAAAGTCACACCTATTGCAGAGGATTTTTGAGAAAAATGAGATAATACACATTTCTCAGCACTAAATCTAGTACATATTAAATGATCAACAAATATGCCCTATGACTGCTCTTTTTCTAACAGTATTTCTTTTTTCCTGATACCCTTTCTTTTCTTGTTATCTGAGGAATCTTCCTAGAACTCTCTCTCACATCCACTTCCCAATCTCAAATACCTCTACACTTAAAACATGAAAGTTATTAATGGAAATAAATATATTAACTAACAATAACTTAGTATGTGACTGATCCTATACTTAATGTAAATCTTAACTCTTGAAGGTATAATCCTCCAGATAGTCCCAAGTTCACTTATAATTGATGAATAACTAAAAGATTGTGGAATGCAAGATCTGAAAAGTTGCTTATTTTCGTCAAATGTTTAAATGTAGAGCACAACTTTTAGTCATATTCAGAAATATTTGTTCTTCTCCCACACATTTTATTTAAATGATGTATCTGTCTAATTTTATTACTCTTCATGCACGTGGTGACCCACATTTGCCACTGGCAATAAATTATTAATAAACAATGAGTCAGGATATAGCAGCTTCTTGGTAGTTGTTGTATCCATGTGTTCGCAATGTGCTAGGTCACGCCATTTGCAGGATGTTTGTATATTCACTGGGGAGCCCTGAACAATGGAACTTTTGGAAATATCTGGCTTAGTGGTGTGCTATAGAAAATGAAAAATTCTAAAGACAGCTGTGTAACATAAGCAGCAGTTGGAACAACTATGTCCTAGAAAAATGGGAGCCTTGGGCTTCTGTGTTATATTCTGACTAGAATAAATGTCATGCTCTTTCTTCCATTGACTATCTTAAGTTTATTTATTATAAGATTTGCAAAAGAACATTAACTTCCATCTTGTGTTCTCAAAAACTATTTTGTGCTAAAAAAAAAATAAGTGGGGGTGGGGTTCTTTGCGAACAAATTGATTACAGTTCTGGGGCAGAAAATGTACAAGTTGAATCTAGGTTGTCTTGCTAACACTAAAGAAATCTGTAAGTTTATACTGATGTTTAGTAACATAGACACTTCTAGGGCTTGTTATGGTTTCAACTCATTTCAAGTACTGATAAAGGAAAAGTCTCAAATATCTTTTCTATGAGGACTTTATTTGAGGCTAACAAATTAGTTAATGTGGAAAGATTTTTTCTAATAGGAGAATCATGACTAATGAAAGCAGAAGAAATGATAGAATTAAGGTTTATTACTTTGAAATGCCAAAGCAAATAATGAATCTATACTCCTAGTGACTTCTATACCATAGGTCGATGGTAAATTCTGAAAATTGGTTGAGTACACTTGAATTCACTGATAACCCTTAGCATCACTAAAAGTGAATATTTATACATTTAACAGTTCCCAATGTGAAGTAATAAGAAATAAACAACATCTCATGTAAATATTCTTGCGAAAAATGTGTACCTGAATATATACGAGTCCTTGACAATACTTTACAGGAAATACAAAGAGAGAGAGCCTCATGTTAGATAACTTTATGAAAAAACAATTATCCAAATTAAGAATCAGAACACTGTTGGAAACCAATATTTCAGTTTCAACATATAAAGGGAAAAAGCATGGTGGCAGGGATCTTATAAATTTAAAAAGACCTATGATGCATATTAGTCAAAGGAAATGTATATAGCCTGTTCATACATACATTTAGGAAAAACGGGGTAAATTTTAGGCAAATTAACACATTTTTGGTAATTTTGTCAGATATGATGATGGTATTGTTTTTATATTTTGTAACTATTCTAACATGTTAAAAATATGTACTCAAGTATTTGCAGTTATAATTCTATGATAGCTCGAATTTGGTTTTGAGTATTCTGGTTGGAAAATATCTGAGGAATAGATGAAACAAAAATATGCAGTACTGATAATTGTTGGACTGATAGGCTATCTATTAGTCATTTAATTATCTGTATTTCCTAAATGTTTGAGAAATTTTATAATATAAAGCTGAGGGGAAAAAAGCAACAATGAATAAACAACATTTAGTATAGTGTTCCCAGAAATAAATACCAGTATATTTGAAAATTTTGGTGAATGCTAAATGTAGTAGTAGAAATATTGTTTTAGTATTTAAAACAGCATAAAACTTACATTGAATGAAAATATTGAAGCTGTTACGTAAGAAGATGTACAATATCAATAGACAAAATAATGGTAGCTTTATTAACCACTCTTAAGAGTTTAAAGGTGTGATTCACTGATCTGTTTTGTGCCACATTCTGGAACTGATTATGTTTCAACCAGATTTGAATTTTTACCATTGCCCCTACGGAGTCCATTAGATTTGTATGGTAGAAGTGCTCGGTGCAACTGAGGAGAAAGACATGGCATACATTTTTGTTTTTGTTTTGTTTTGTTTTTGTTTTTGTCCCTCTGTGGAGTCATGGAGTGATAGAAAGGATGACAACTTCAATGAATCCCTTTTTATTGTTTGTGAAAGAATCTAGATCTCTGGGAAAGATTCACAGTGGAGTTTAAGGGAGAGAGCTAAATTTCTAGAATTCTCTCCTAACTAGATAAATTTTTTTGGCAAATTTGAGGAAAGGAGTAGAAGTTTTTGACAGCAAATGACTAGATCAAAACTAATTATACACATATAAGGGATGCATGAAGATGGATGGATAGACAGACTGTTGGATGGATGAATAGACAGATGATAGATAAATGCCAGATAGATAGATAGATGATAGATGATAGAAAGATAAGTTTACTCACATATACTGATTTTTAAATGGATGGATGTATCAACCAAACTAATGAAAATATTTCCCATAGGAGTGTGAATCAAAAGAGATCCGGAATGGACTCTACTATTCTCTGTACCTTGTTTTATAATTTTGATATTGGAATGATGTATAACGTGTTACACAATTATAAAACAAAATAAAACCAAAACAAAAGATAATATAACATTATTAAGAATGAAAAAATATGTAAAGGGAGGAATAATTCTAGGAACTTTGAAATACAGAAATTAGACTCTGGAATATATTATAAGGATAAAAAACCTGAACTGTATCTAGATAATATGTTCGCAATACAAGTATTATATCAAAATAATATTTGAACTTTGTATGTATGTGCACATATATATTTATGCATATGATAAAGCAAGTGAATTATGCTAAAATATTTTGGAATCAAGATTTTCAAAGTAAGAATAAAAGGATGCTAATATAAAACCAAAAATTTAAGAAAGCATCCTTTTTGTATTTTTTTTCAAAGAAATGTATGCCCTGACTCAGGCCACTGAAAAGGCCTAAATACAAAGACAATTAAGAAGCAGTGATTGTCACAAATTCCTAGATTTTGACCCCCAAGTTAGGTAAAACCTAAGGTGATTCCTAATAAATTATGCATGCTCTTGTATAATCTCCCCCACTCTTGAGTGTAAGCAGAACCTGTAACTTGCTTCTAACCAAAAATAAAAGACATAGATGATGAGATGCCACTATTACTATTACACCACTTTGTATAAAACTCCATATTAGGACGCTTTAGTAAGAAAGATTCTCCTGCTGGCCTTGAAGAAGCAAGCTGCTGTGATGTAAACCTCCTATGGAGAGGGTCATGTGGCAGGAAATTGTGGTGTATCTAGTGTGGTCTCCAGCAGATAGATAATAATAAGCTCGGCCCTTGATCTAGCAGCAACAAGAAAATGAATCTGAAAGTGACCTAAATAAATTTGGAAGCAGATTCTTCCCTGCTCAAGCCTGCAGATAAGAATGCAACTCAGCTGAATCCTGGAATTCAGACTTGTGATACTCTGAGCAGAAAACTGAGATAAGTCATGTCCAAATTTCTGACTTATTGAAGCTATAAGATTTTATATACACATGTGTGTATGTGTGCATTTTTAAAAATTTCAGTAGTTTTAGGGGTATACATGGTTTTTGGTTACATAAATGCATTCATTGTCTAGTGATAAGAAGTCTGGGCCTTAAGTGTACTTGTCTTCCCTACTAGTGCACATTGCATCAGAGAGGCAATTTTTTATCCCTAACACCCTTCCCACCCTCCCCCTTTGAATTTCCAGTGTTCATTATACCATACTATATGTCTTTGTAGACCTTAACTTAGCTCTCACTTATAAGCACGAACATTAGTTATCTGATTTTCTGTTCCTCTGTTTTTCATTTAAGATGATGGTCTCCAATTCCATCCAAGTTGCTGCAAAATACATTATTTCATTCTTTTTTATTGCTGAATAGCATCCCATGGTATATACCATGTTTTCTTTATGCACCTACCAGTTGATGGGCATTTAGGCTGATTCCACATCTTTGCAATTGTAAATTGTGGTGCAATAAACATGTGGGTGCATGTGTCATTTTTGTATAACAACCTCTTTTCCCTTGGGTAGATACCAAGTAGGGGGATGGCTGGATCAAATGGTAGATATACTTTTAGTTCTTTGAGAAATCTTTATACTGATTTCCGTGGAAGTTGTACTAATTTACATTCTCTGTATGTATTTTAAGAGACTAGGTTGTGGTAATTTGTCACACAAACATTAAAAACTAATATAGACTCTAAATACTCTTTCTCACTAAAAGAAGCCAGGAACCCTTGCAAAATGACTGCTTTTAGGTCTGGGTAAAGATATACTAGGTAAGGCTAGAACATGTTGTCATACCAGGAATCAGAGAGGTTTCAAAGACTGTGATAGTTTTGTTCAACAGTACATAGGAACCAACTTGAAGGTGCTCCCACTCGTTAGATATGAGAAAATTTGATGTCAAGAGAAATAATATCAGCAGTGCATTGAAGTGCATTAACTATATAACATTCTAGGGGTATACAGAGAAGTTATTTTGGAAGTTCTGTGGCACCATATTATTTTATTGGCACCATCTAATTTTCTTGAAAACTCTTATAGAGAAGAAAGCATCTATGTTATGTTTACTAAATTAATTCTATTGTAAGCTAACCAATTCATGGTTACATAAAACTCTTTGTAGAAGAATTATAACTTAAAAATGCAGAAGAAATAATAAAATTAGAATAGAACTGTTTTGTAACCCTTAATAAAATAAAGAATATAGCAATTATTATCCATAGGTGCTAAAAGTTTTAAGTGAAAAGTTGATGGCATCTTCAATGACAGAATACACGTGACCACTTGACCTCACTTATCAAGCTGCAGATGTGATGTTCTTGATGTGATGCAGCAGGATACTCAAAGAACTACCTATGACATAATCTTGCCAAATTGCCAAACATGAATTTTATCAAGCCCAGACCTAACATGTTTTTTAATTTATTTTGACATAGACTTTCAGAAAAGTTGCAAGATTAGTGCAAAGAATTTCCATTTCCTTTTTATTCAAATTATCCAAATATTAGTATTTATACTGATTTTCATGGTATACCCCACGTTAGTTTTAACTTTTGTCTTCTTCCTCCTCCTCCTCCTCCTCTTCTTCTTCATCCTCCTTTTTTTCCTATTTTTCCCTCTTTATGTATTTATGCATACAGTCATGTATTGCTTAATGATAGGGTATGTTCTGATAAATGCATTGTTAGGTGATTTTGTCAGCATGTGAACACTGTGGAGTGTACTTACAAAAACCTAGATCATATAGCATGCTACACACCAAATTCGTATGTTATAGTTAATTACTCCTAGGTTACAGACCTATACAGAGTACCTAGGCAATTGTAACACATTGGTAAATATTTTTGCATCTACACATAGAAAAAGTAATACATTGCACTATGATATTATGATGGCCATGATGTCACTAGGTGAAGAGAATTTTTTTCAGTTCCATTATAATCTTAAGGGATCACTGTCATATAAGGGCTTCATCATAAAACATTGCTATGTGGTGCATGAAAATTGTTACATATGACACTTACTCCCCAACCTCTCCAGTGTGTATTATCTAAAAATAAGGACATTACTTACTTAACAATTGTACAGTGATCAAAATCAGGATAAAATAGTAATAAAATAGTATGAGCTATTTACAGACCTTATCAAATTTTTCCAAAATTGGTCCAGTAATGTCCTCTATAGCAAAATGAAATCTCTTGTTACACATTGCTTTTAGTTTTCATGTCTCTATAATCTCTTAATCTATAACAGTTTTTCAGTCTTCTTTTGTCTTTGTAATGATACCAACATTTTTGCAAAGTATAGCTTAGTTTTTTTTCTTTGGTAGAATATCGTTGAATTTGGGTACTTTTCATTATATAGGAAATACAGAAGACAGAAGAACATATTAAAAACATTACTGGCACAAACAGCCAATTCCAGAATGTGAGAAGTTCCACAGGACAAAAGACTTGGTTTCTGCTACAAATTAAAGGCAATAGGAGTGAATATTATGGATTAGAAGACCATAGAGAATATATCAAATGAAATATATAGAACTGGTTTGGATTCTGATTTTAAGAAACAAGTTTAAAATGCATGTGTGTAGCACTGAAATAAAAATGAAGCTTACCGGATATAAATAATTATTTTTAAATATTGGATGCAATAATATTATTGTTACTTTTTTTTCAAAAAGAGTTCTTATTGTCTAAAGATGTATACTAAATTATTTATGGTTAAAATGATGACATCTAGTATTTGTTTTAAAAAAATATAATCAGTGGTAGGCATAAACAAAGAAGAATGCCCATATATTGATAATTGTTTAATAACTTGGGACATAGGCATTTAGGATTTACCATTCTCTTCCTTTTGTATATATTTGAAAGTTTCCATAATTAAAATTCAAAATAAAGGACTGTGGAGGGTTGAATAAGCAGGACATACAACATTTTATTTTTATTTTAGATTTAGGAGATATACATGCATGTTCATTATATGATCATACTATGTAGTGGTGGGGATTGGGTCTCAGATGGCTCATTCCCAAGATAGTGAGCATTGTACCCCATAGGTACTTTCTGAGCCCCGATTCTCTTCCCCAAACCCCCCATTATTTGTGTCCCTAGTGTCTATTACAGTACAGAGCACATAGGATTTTTAAGCTGGTGAAAATACTACATATGCTGCTATAATGGTGCTATTATACATTTGTTCAAACCCATAGAACATACAACACTATGAGTGAACCCTAATGTAAACTACAGATTGGCATGATTTTGATGTGTCAGTGTATTAATTGTAATAAATGTGTCACTGGTGGAGGATGTTGATAATGGAGGAGACTATGCATCTATGGGAGCACAGTGTATGTGGGAAATCTCTGTATCTTCTTCTCAGTTTTGCTGTGAACCAAAAACCACTCTAAATAAAGTCTGCAAAACTAACTAAAGGACTGAATGCCTAACCATGAGACTATGAGATGATCAAACTCCCTGAGCTCATGAAATGTGGGTTATATGATGCACCTACCCATAAGGTCTGGTATGCACATTAGTGGAAGTCTAATAGATGGAATTTGATCCAAGAAATTTCTGGAAGCACACATAATTTGCATGAGCCGGTGATTCATATTCCCAATGGGCCAATTCTTATTCCAGTTCTACCACTTTCTCAACTTAATATCACAAATGGCCTCCCAAGGAATTTCTTACCACCAGTTGACTAAAGAGAAAAATATTTTAATCGGTTTTAGGGCTCCATGCTATAAGTCTATAGCAGCTAGAAGTGTAATTCTGTGGTAGAAAACTTTACTAAGATGGATTTTAAAAAATAATGGAAACAGAAAACATTCTTGTGGCAAGATTTTGAGTGGGGTATCTTTTCTATTTGGCCTGAGATGTGCCGCGGTTTAAATTTGTATTAATTCATTGACAATTGTTAATTATATCAGTGGATGGACAGAAACAAAATTAAAGAAAGGATGGCAAGAAGTTTGTGAAAATTTATGGATCTTTCAAAGTAGGCTCAGAGTTTGAAAACACTTCCTTTGTGGGAAAGTGTCTTAATATCCAAATGAAAATAAAGAACTGTTATATGCATGTTGATCAGCTCTCTTTCCTTCACTTCTGCCCCAGGTCTATGTGATCATGATAGTAAGTATATATTTCACTCATGGTTTCAACCGTATGGATCTTCCATATCAAGGTTGACTTGGCTACTGGCTTTCCATAAGCAGTGAGCAAAATTTAGCCCCTTTCATGGTACCACCATCTGAATGTCTATCAGTCACTTGAAAGATCATGTAGAATGTTTATTATCATGGAGGAAGTAATAATTTGTCACTACAATAGAGTCCTATACTATATGTGTCTGTTTGTTTCTTTCTTTCCTTATTTGCAGGCTTCTTCTAGTACCTCCATTGCTGTGCTTACGGGTTACTATATTCAACCTTGTTCTAGTCCACAGAGCATATCTAACTAATAACCATGGATTTTACTTACCATGTGTACTACTACCAAGAAGTGTATAGTCTTGAGGAACAATGAAATTGCATTAAAAAATGTTCAATTATTGTGCCGTTGGGCCCCCTGAAAGACAAAATTTGAGGAGATTGAGACATAATCCTATGGGTATGATATAAATTCTAAACTAACATACAATAAATATTGTTGTTTCTACCCTAGTCAAAGTTTTGGGATGAATATCTCTAACTATTACACTGACTTATACAATATTTTATTTCCTGCTTTCATGACTCTATGTTCTATTAATTTGCAGATATTAATAAGAGATATTGTAATTCCATTTGAAACTTAATTATAGTCTGACTATTTCTGTTTTTAATTGACATTGGCTAAAAAAAAAAAGATATCATTCAAGATTATTTCAGTATACAATAAGAACAGAGAGAAAAGTGAGTAAAACTTAGCACGTTCCCTGGAATATCTCCTAGAACTGCCATTTGATATGATAAAAAAGACTACAATGATGCTATACAGATAAGACTAACAAGTATCTTGTCACCACGTGGGTAAAGTTTCCCAACCTGCTAAGATGCTAGCTGCAAGCAAGAGAATCATGAAATGGAATGAAAGAGGGTCAAATACCAACTATTACCTAATAACTTGAAGAAACAAGGTCTTTCTTCCTGTGACACAGAAACATTTATGTATTTTAATTAAATTTCATTCTCTCTCATTTTCTCTGCCATTTTACATGGATGTATGAAAATAGTAACTAATCTTATAGTTTATATAACAGTTAAGGCATATCTGAATTATTTTCTAATTAGACAGAAAATAGATTTTGCTTAATTAGCAATTTTGAACTTATCATTGAAAGCATTACCTGAAAAGTCTTTGAGTTGTCTGCCATACATGAGACAGGTAAACATACTTCATGTTGTACATGAGAAAGGATACATGTCGATGTTTATTAGCCAAAGATATAAACTTTAATAGACATTTATCATTCTGTGTTTTTTAAACTATGTTTTAATGACCCTTCATGTTTTGGGGGGGAATACCTCATCTGATGAGTCCTATTAGCAAGTAAAATTTCTTCTCATGAAACCTAAAGATGGCTGTCTGATTTCCCAGTGTCCCTTGGAGTAAAAGTGAAAACACATGATAAAGGTTCACTAATAAGATGTAGATACTGCAGACTTTGAATCAAGGGTTAGAAGTGCTAAGAGTAGAACATATTTACAGTTCTCTCAAGAGGCCATGGTGATAACAGTTAGATAGGGTTGTTTAGTTAGCAATGGTAGAGAGTCTGGTGGTAGCATCCAGAGTCCAATACATGCAGAGTGGTTTGTGAGATTGTATATGTAATTTTGTTGCACAGTGTCCTGATGGGTTATGCTCTTTACAGCTCATTCATGCCAGTGAGATGTGGATGCCACATTACTACTAATTGTAGTTTCTTTTCCAGGCTACTCAAATCCTGTTCTACCTCATTTGCTTCTTTTACTTCAAACTCAATTTCTCCAATTCTGCCTTTTTATGGTTGGTGATTTGGTTGGAAAGAATGTCTGGACTTGATTTTGCCCCTGAATCACCTTAATTCCATTCTTTGTCATGTAAGTCTAAATCTTTCTTGTTCCCTTATTTAGTCAGATTCTCTAAATATCAGCCCAGGTACAAACTTTGGGTTCCCATTTAACTATCAAAAAAAAAAAAAAAAACCTAACGTTAATTAAAAGTGAGGTCCTATGAAAACAGTCTGGTAAACATGTTGACTCTGTTAACTTTCATTATTTATTTCATCTGTTCCAAAATATTTAAAAGCAAAATCCCAAAGACATTTAAAGTTTGGCTCAGATAACTTTCTGTTACAGTGTAACTTCAATAATTTTTACAAGTACATTCTAATTTTAGAAAAATTACCATACATTTGCTACTAGAGGAAGAAAAATACAGAAAAGTTAAATTTTAGAATAACTGAGGGTGAAAAATTCTTATTTATGAAATTTTTCTTTTTCTTTTTTTTTTTTTTTTGAGTTGAAGTCTCACTCTGTCACCCAGACTGGAGTGCAGTGGCACACTCCTGGCCACCGCAGCCTCGACCTGCTGGACTCCGGCATGAAATATTTAAAGACCACAGAATGTCAACTGGATCAATGGTCAATGTGATTTAAAAAAAAATCACTCTTCCTTTCTCCGTATTTTAATTTTTCTCTATTTGTATTGAAATATAATCCACCAGCCTATCAACAATTATTTTAAAAACTGGCTTTAGATCCCTTGTTATTCAGACTGGGGTTACAGACTAGAAAGAAAGGGGAAAAACCCTCACTTTGATGGAGAAGAAGGGTTATTACTAAGGATGAAAACAGTGAAGAAAAAGACAAATGACACCATCTTAAGCTGAAGAACATCTTTCTAATTGCTTATCTGCTATGCTATTTCCCTCTACCTGGTCACAGACAAAGGGCAGCACACAGAGACTATTTAGTATTGTGTGTCCTTGCACTTCAGCAAATTGGCAGAGAGTTCTTGATCTGTGCAGAGCAAGTCAAGATTTATTGTTTCATAAGCATGGTGATTTAATTCAATAAAACAAAGCAAAACAACAGCAGGTAACTTAAAGTCTTTACCTGCACAGAATTTAATTGAAATACTTAAATATGCTTTGCTTTCCAAATGACTAAAATCCACATATGTTGAAAGGGATAGTAATGTAGTCCTTTTCTTTTTTTTTTTTTTACTTAATCAATATTTTTTATTATGGTGTTGTGGGGTACAGTTAAGGGTTAAGTATACAAGTACGTTTCATTCAGGCACCCTGCTGATAAGAAGACTTCAAACTTTACTATAAAGCTACAATCATCAAAACAGCTTGGCACTGGTATAAGAACAAGCATATAGATCAATGGAATAGAATTGAGATTCCAGAAGCAAAACCTCAATTTCTCAACCAACTCATCTTCGATAAAACCCCCACCACCTACCACTGGGGAGAGGAGAACCTATTCAGTAAATGGTGCTGGGAAAACTGACTGACCACATGCAGAAGATTGAAACAGGACCCCTATCTATTCCCATGCACAAAGGTTAACTTCAAATGGATCAGAGACCTGAATGTAAAACCTCAAACCATAAGAACCTTAGAAAATGAAAGACATACCCTCATGGAAATCGGAACTGGCATCCAATTTCTGAACAAAACCCGAAACCTACAGGTCATAAGAGAGAAGATAGACAAGTGGGACCTTATTAAACTGACAAGCTTCTGCAAAGCCAAAGAAACCATCAAGAGAGCAGGGAGACAGCCTATAGACTGGGAAAAAATATTTGCCAACACCAGGTCTGACAAAGGCTTAACATCTTAGATCTCCAAGGAACTCAAACATGCTGAAAGAAAAAAACAAATAACCCCATTATAAAATGGGCAAAAGATATGAACAGACACTTCACAAAGGAAGACATCCGAGCAGCCAACAGATACATGAAGAAATGTAGTCCTTTTCTAATGGCCTTAATTTCCCCACAGATTCTTAAGGAATTCCTTGGCAGTCCTTCCAGTGAGGTTGCAAAGAATCTTCCATATGAGATAAGCCATTCTAAGTCAAAGTGAAGATGAATTTACAGTTCCATTGTGGCCTAATTAAATGATCCAATTATTCTAACATTGAGGATCCTTACTGTGGAAAGGGGAGTTTCTGTGAGCTTGCTCATAAACCAAATATACTGCAATTATCCCAATATTTTTTTTCTCACTGAGCAAAGAAGATTATTGGAAACAAGTGGAGGTGAAATACAATATTATTTATCTCCTTTTTCTTTACAATAGGAAGTTAAAGTAATATGACTAAATTGCAGCTTAATAAAGAGTGGTACGTACTTTTCTTTTCAAGGTATTCTTTCCAGAAGAGTATGGAATTCTTACTGGTGCTATGGTGAGTTTCTCTAATACTAGATTATATATCTCTATAAATGAAGTAAGTTTTAAAAATATTATGTGAGTTTTCATTAAAAAATTAAAAACTATATGTTTAAAAATATAGCTATTACCAGACAATTTTAAACAACATAGCACTGTCATAGACAGAAATATTTTGATGACTAACTGGGGTTATCTTAACTAAGCATCACCTTATTTATCATTTTCTAACTCATTTCTTTAACTTGTTTCTTTAGTCAGATTAACTTCCAGCTTCTTCTTACTATGGCAAGTAAGTACTTAACATGTGTTTTTCGAAAACTCTGTGGGGAGTTGTAATTTTCTGCAGAAGATTTTCCTAAATATTGAAATGGCCTTCCTGGTTCCCAATGACTAAGTTCCAATTTGGCTTGAATTTTTGTAACAAGACTTTGAGAAACCATTTTTCCCAGGAAGACATTTCACATTTAACTATTTCTGAGAAATTTGGTAAAACATAGATTGCCTGAAACAGAGTACCCCCTTCATTTAGACCGTGTGTCTGTGTAGTTCAGGCCCCAGTACCAGATAGCTTATTTCTCACTCTCAGCAGTAAAATTTAGATTTGTTGAACAACCCAGACACAACCAGCATTTCTAAATCGGGGAATCAGTCTAGGAATGCATCGGTGAGATGAGGCTTATTCTTGGCCAAAGTCTGGAAATAGTCAGCGAAGCACTGTGAGCTTCTGGGGCTGGGCCTGGCGTTGACTTAAGACAGGAAATGTGTGCTCTGTGGCTCTCTGTCAGACCTAGTTGGGCCTAAGACGTGCAAAAATCACAAAACGTACTTTGGGCTTTATAGCTCCAACTGGTAAATTCAACATTAAGCCTCCTTTCCTGCCTTCTGACCTAATAGGAATTCTCTTCTTAGTTGTGTTTAAATACTGCCTAGTGTATTTTGGCTTTTGGTAATTAGAAAAGCAGAAGTCTACAACATGTGTTATGTCTGAATTTGAGACTGCAGTGATATCATAACTAAAAGGAGTACCATTCATCACATGGAGCAGGCTAGAAAAATCAGGGGAAAAGCCTTTTTTTTCTATAATAAAATCCAGACTGAAATTGAAATGGTAAGAAAAAAAATGCCTAAAGAAAGAAAAGATGACCCTTAGTAGTGTACTTTATGAACTGAATATATTTAAACTGAGTTATTTTAAATGTATTTATATATGTATGTGTTATAAAAATAGATGCCATGTATACGTATGTCATATATACATATATAATATTACATAAATAATATGAAAATGATATTTTATTATTATTTAGTACATAGTTTATAGATTTAAAGAAAAATGTAAACAAATATTAAACTTAGGGCAATGTATTTTGCTGTAACTTTAAGCAATGCTTAATTTTTGACAGTCGATTTACCAACCATTCCCTTTTTGTTCTGTTTCAAGTTGGAACAGAGACCACATCAAGAAAATTATTCAGAAGCAGTAATACTAATAAAATCAAAAGTGAAACTGCTTTGATGGTAACTCCAGACACTTTTAAAAAAAGAAAACTTAATATAAGTTATAAAGGTTTGTTCTTCCTATAACCTAAGGGAATGAATTAATAAAGAAGTCATAATGTTTAACTAAGAAGTACTACATTTTGTGAATGAGATTAATAAACCAGAAAAACATTTTTATAAAAAGTAATTTATAATTATTCATATAATTATTAAAACCATTAAGTCTGAAGAATGAATTGAGTTGAAAATGTAAAGCTAAGAGATAACCACCTAGTTCTACTAAAAAGGAACAATTCATTACAATATAGAGTATTTGTGCTTTTTCCAGACCGTTTTGTTTCAAGGAAGATAGCATCTCAGGCTTTCCTTAATGCTCTTATGTGAGAATGACTTAAACATCATTACTTTTATGGGCATTCAAAATTTCTTACAGAGATCATTATTTATTCTAGGGTTCTTAATTAGATCTGACACAGTTGACACAGTATTTTCAGTTGTCTCTACAAATTCAGCGAAGTCAATTCCAGAACATAATAAAAACAAAATCAGCTGATTTTGTTTCATTTCATTATTCTATTACATGTTTTTTAAAGAAAGAGAGATCCATGGTTTCATATCTCATTTAGATGAAACTTAGCTAGCATTGTTGCAAAATGGCCATAAAATATAGTACCTCTCAATACATTTAAAATGTGTCCCAAATCCATTTATTTGCCAAGACCCTATACTAGGCATCTGTGAGTAATCTGGCTGAAGTAAACAAAACTATGTCTCATAAAATCACAGATGTTGTGTCTTGAATGGCTAAAATAAATGTGAAAGTTACCCTGACAAATGAAATAAATCATTAATATTTTACCTTCATTTCTTTCCTTAGATGATTTAAGGGATAACAGAAGGATGGGGATGGGAGGGTTAAAGGCAAAAGGGCAAAGGAAGGTGGAATGAATGGAATAAAACATAAAGGGATTCAAAGATGGAAGGATACAACACTATATTATCCATTTTTTCCTGTCCTGTGTGATAAACCTTTGCTTTAATATTGTTTTTAATATCTTATTTCTTATTTTAGATCTGCAGAAACTCATTTCAGAGTTTGTGTTTCATTTACTCATTTAAGAGTTTGTGTTTCATTTCTATAAATACCCCCCAAAACTGAAAACTTGTACTCAAACAAATACATACATATTCATTGCAGCACTATTCACAATAACCAAGAAATTAAAACTAATGTCTATATAAGTCTAATGTCCATCAACAGATGGATGGATAAACAAACTGTGGGGGATTTTCCTAAATGTTGAAATGGCCGTCCTGGTTCCCAATGACTAAGTTCCAGTTTGGCTTGAATTTCTGTAAAAAGACTTTAGAAAACCATTTTTTTCCAGAGAAACATTTCATATTTAACTATTTCTGCAAAATTAGGTAAAACATGTATTGGCTGAAGTTGAGTGCTCCCTGCATTCAGACCATATGTCTGTATGGTTCAGGACCAGGTAACAGTTTATTTCTCACTCTCAGCAGTAAATTCTAGATTGATTGAACAGTCCAGATACTTCCAGCATTTCTAAGTCAGGGAATCATATGCATACAATGGAACATTATCCATCCATAAATGGAATAAATTTTGATACACAATGTGGATAAAACTCAAAAATATCACACTAAGTGAAAAAAGGCAGACACAAAATTTGACTTCACTTATATGAAATATCCAAAATAGGTAAATACATGGAGTCAAAATGCAGATCAGTGGTTGCCAGGGACTGGGAAGAGGTGGAAATTGGGAACAACTGCTTCATGTCTATGGACTTTTCCTTTTGGGTGATGAAAATGTTTTGGAACTAGATAGAGGTGATAGTTGAATAGGATTGTGAATGTGCTAAATACCCCCGGGTTATTCACTTTAAAATGGGAATTTTATATTATATGAATTTTACCTCAATTTAAAAAATATGTTTTGATCAGTCCTTCCAGTTAGTTTCATGCTAAGTAAATTGACCATTCAAAATAGAAAGAAACGTTGTCATGCAAATAAATTATTCTAATAAAAATAGAAAGTTTACAGAGCATTTTATACATAGGATCCTCTGAACATACTTATGTTCTCACCTTCAGCAGTTATGTCAAGAAAGTTACATATTTTTAATAGACTCTGGGAATTTAAGGCCATCAGCACATATTTTATATTCTTAATACAGTAATTAAACACCATTCTACAAAGTAAGCTGTATTGTAATTTTTTAATATTTATATCTATAATTTTGCCAAATTATTTAATTATTAAATTATTTAATCTCTCTAATACTCAATTTTTCTGACTCTAAAGGGAAGTTATCTTGTCAATGGATATGAACCAGAAGTATAAAATAGGAATATAGAGGTGTACGTCTCTACCAAACCTTTTTTACATCTCTACCAAACCTTATGAATTTGGAAATGAAGACTGAGAAAGGTCTCAAGGAGGTCCTGGCAGGCCTATTTTGAAATATCTTAATCTTCTTACATTCTGATTAATAAATATGAGATTAAATCATCTCTACTGTATTTCATTTTGCATAAATTATATTGAGAGTAACTTACAATTATGGTCAAACGATGAATCAACACCAATAGTGGACTTTTTATAAATTAAATATATAATCACAAATATACACTCAATAATATTTCATTTTATTTAATTTTGCAAGATTATAGAAATTATTTTCAAATTTTAATTCTGCATGTGCAGGCAAAGTTTAGTTTTTAATTGTTGGATTTTCACTTCTTATTTTAGGGCATAAAGATTTATATACATATGGGTATATATAAAGATATACATCTTTATAATGTATAAATGCTTTTTTTTCAGATATTTGGAAAGTTTGTAAAGAATTTACTGGTTGAATTATTGTGAAATTTCTACTTTACCATAGATTATTCACTGAAGAATGTAATGATTACACATAAAATGCCATGAAGAAATCATATTTTTGCTGGTAGCCACAAAAATAGGCAATCAACCATTCATTGCAACAAACAATTCCTAATAATTTGCACCCTGAACACTATAGAAACCAACTACAGGAATTCAAAAACTACTTTAAACAATATATTATGGCACACATAATATCTCTCCAACTTTAGTAAGTGTGACTGTCTAACTGGAACACCCTTCTAAATGTAGATTAGTCAGTTGATTCTGACTTTAGTAGTCATACAATTCCTGCTTTCTTCACTGTAGATCTGTAGTAAATTCTAGATCACAGGGTAGGAGAAAAAAGTCTCAACTCTTAGAGGAATAATATTCAATGGTTTTTACATTGTTAAATTTTGCTAAGAAATTCACTTCAAAATCTTGAGACTGTGCCAAGAAAATAATGTGATACATGGTCATCCGCTTTTCAGTCTCATGGGACACAGGTGTTATGGCTCCTATTTTAGTAGCAGAAGTTTTTCATTTGTACAATAAATGGGTAATTTAGTGCAGACAGAGCAGCTTAATTTTTTTTGTTGTTACAATTAACTTCAGATGGAGTTGTCTGGGTTAACGCTTAAGAGAGCTATATCTTAGAATTATTTCATTCAAGAAATATTTTTCAAATACCAGGTGCAGGATAGGATATCTTTTTAGTGCTGGAATTTAGGTGAAGTACAGTTCCAGACTTGGAGACAGGTATCATTTACTTTCAGAATCAAGAAAAAAAAAATGACTGTATTATAACAATATCTCTTATTTTCACTAATGCTTTATTAAGCCCTAGCTGTATATCCAGCTTTGGGCTAAGCACCAGGGATATATATTAAGAACAATAGAACTATGTTCCATAAATTTATTGTCAGCTGGGAGTGAAAGTCACCATTTATGCAACCCAGGGATGAAGGTAAGCACAGGAGGCTGTGGGAGCTCAAAAAGGGACATCTGACATACTTGGACCAGGGGTAGAAAAAGTGAGGAGAGAACATTAGAAAGGTCCCAAGAAGGAAGTAATGCCCAAATTAAATCTTAGAGGGTTTGGAATCAGGCAGACAAAAGTTATGTTAAGTAATACATATTTACACAAAGTGATACAAAATTACCTATTACAACTTAAGTTCTGGTTTGTTAAGGTTTGGGAAATTCTTAAGAAGAAATGTTATTAAGCTTAGTTCTTGAAGAGTGAATGGGGTTAGCCAGGATTAGATGAGGAGAAAGAACATTTCAACAAATGTTTAAAAACCTGAGCAGAGAATACAGGCATGAGAGTAGGTGTTCTGTTTGAGTTATCTGGTGTACAAAGACACGCTTCCTGAGGCATCTCTCGGGGATGTGCTTGATTATAAAATTCTGGTGTCTTCATCTTACAGAGTAAGAGGTAATATATGTATAAAACTCAAAAATTATTTTCTAGAATGAAAGATAATAAATAATATCCAAAATTAACAACAAAAAGACAATCAGCAAAAGACCTTGCACCTTCCCTCCCTAAATTGTATAATCAACGAAGAGAGAAAACAATAACACACACAACTCAAAAATATCAATACTGGGAATACCTGATTCAAGGTATTTTCTTATATTCTTAAAATATTGTTCTGGAGTTATTTATTCAATATGAAATACAATAGTATAGTTTTCTTCTGCTCCACGATTGCTTTGTTGGGGGGAGAATTTTCCTACCTTGAGATAAGCCTCATCTGCTAGTTCTGTCCTCTTTTACATGGTTTCTTTACCAGATAGGTTAGGGACAGAGAGGTTGCCTGCACTGTTTCTCAATTGTTTTTGTTAGAGAATCATTTTTCCATCTTTTTTTCTCTGTACAGACATATCACAAAGGGAAATCATCACTTATCCTTGTAATATGAATATTTTCCAGTGGCAATACTTCTACAAAACTGTAACCTATAGCCCTACTACTTTGAAGTCTCTTTCCCAGACTATCACACTCCAAACTTTGAGCAGTACATTCACACTTAGAGGTGGACTTTTTCTTTCTGACAATCGCTTTGGATGCTTTTTATCTAAGTTCTCTGCCCACCCTTCAACTCCTTTTAAATGAGTTTCTTTTTTTTTTTTTTTTTTTTTTTTTTTTTGAGTTGGAGTCTCACTGTGTCGCCCAGACTGGAGTGCAGTGGCCGCTCCCGGCCACTGCAGCCTCGACCTGCTGGGCTCCGGCGATCCTTCCGCCTCAGCTTTCCGAGTAGCCGGAATTACAGGCGCGCGCTACCATGCCCAGCTGATTTTTTTGATTTATTGTAGAGATGAGGTCTCGCTGCCCAGGCAGGTCTCGAACCCGCGGGCTCAGGCAATCCACTCACCTCAGCCTCCCAAAGGCGCGGGATTACAGGCTGAGCCACCGAGCCCGGCTTAAATGAGTTTCTTAAGCCTTCACTTCCTTATTGATACACTCATAAGCTTGCAGCAGGAGGTGGTGGGAGTTCTGTTGGAATTTGATTTAACACTTACAGATAATTTGAAGTTTGTGGAAGTCTGTGTCTCCCAGAAATGCAAAATACATGGACTGGGTGGTTTGATTCCAGTCATGTAAGCTGATTCAAATTAGGGAAACAAAACAAAGAACAACAAAAACAACAATGAAGGATTGGATCCTTAGGTCCAATACTGAAGGCAGCATCATTGAATAGAACCCAGATTAGTAAGCCAGCTCTGTACCTAGGAACCTCCAGGCTCCCTGCACACTACCCCACACATCCAATTAAAGACGATGCCTGAATATCATTGTGTTAATATTATGGAAACGATATTCTTAGCTTCCTTCTAAATGTGGAAGGATATGAAGTTTGCGACTTCTAGTCTGGCATTCATTCAGACTATGTTCAGTGGAAACATTCAAGCATAAATAATTTGAATCAATTATAACCCAATGAGAATACAAATAATTTTTATTTTGCATTTCTAAGGAGAAACAAGTGATAAAAATTTGTCTTAGTTACTTTTTTTTGCATTGCCTAAAATATTTAATATTGATTGTAAGCTTCATTCATCTATCACGAAATAACTTAGAAATTACTTAGGGATTTTCAACATTGTTAGTTAGCCATGCTTTTAAAGACATATTTGTTTGAAGCATGAGCAAAATGTTTTTCATCATTACTATAATAGAGAGGAAGTATATGTATATGAAATATTTTGTATGTTTTATTTAGGCTTAATAAATATAATTGATTAAAAACAACTTATCATACCGGATTTTGATTTAAAAGTGTTTTTAAAATGCAATCTCAAGAAAATATAATCATTCCTTGCATTAATTAGAGCTTAGACAGATGTGTATGAGGGCTTTTTACTCTGAAGGCAATGTTTCCCTCGAGAGTCTGACAGTATATTTTCGAATATATAAGTTTTATTCGTTGAAGATCATTATGGAAGATCATTGTTATCGAAGTTATTGTCACATGTAAATATTTACTGTATATACTTGGTTTTGAATGTTGAATAAAAAAGTTAGAAGGAGGAGGGGTGACTCTCTTTCTAAGAACCACATATGAATCTGGCAAGGGAGCTAATATGACAGTAAAAACAAGATACCGGTTGTACCTATTGCAGTGTGATCTGGACTTTAAGTGTCTCTTCCATTCCCACCTGTTCACATTGTACCTGATAGATGAGTTTTTCATCCCCACCCGCCCTCCCACCCTCCTCCTTTTGAGTCTTCAAAGTTCATTGTGCCATTTTATACACCTTTGCAGCTCCTTAATTTAGTTCCCACTTACAAGTGAGAGCATGTGACATTTGTAGAATCAACATTGTTAAAATAACCATATTATCCAAAGTAATCTATAGATTCAATGCAATCCCCATCAAACAACCCATGCCATTTTCCACAGGATTAGGAAACAATCCTAAAATTCATAGGGAACCAAAAAGAGCAAGGATAGCCAAAGCAATTCTAAGCAAAAAGACCAAAGCTGGAGACATCATATAACCTGAGTTCAGATTATACTACAAGATTATAGCAACCAAAACGCCATGGTACAAGGACAGACACATGGACCAAGGGAAAAGAATAGAGGATTCAGAAATAAACCCAAATGCCTACAACCAACTTGTCTTCAACAAAGCAGGAAAAAAACTGGAGAAAGGACATTTTATTCAACAAATGGTGCTGGGGAAAATTAGATAGCAATATGCAGAAAAGTGAAGCTTTAGCCTTGTTTCTCACCACATTAACTCATGATGAATTAAAGACTTATATATAAGACCCGAAACCATAAAAATCCTAGAAGAAAACCTAGGAAAAACTCTTTTGGACATAGACCTAGGCAAATAATTTGTGACTAAGACCTCAAAAATAAATGCAACAAAAACAAAAATAAGTAAGTGGGACTTAATTGAACTATAGGGCTTCTTTATAGCAAAAGAAATAATCAACAGAGTACACAGGCAACCCATAGAATGGGAGGAGATATTTTTAAACTATATCTGACCAAGGACTAATATCTAGAATCTGCAAAGAACTCAAACCAAACAACCTAGCAAGAAAAAAACCAAATAATCCTATTAAAAAGTGGGCAAATGGCATGAACAGACATCTCTCAAAAGAATAAGGGGAGGGGACCCAAAAAAACTCAGAATCATTTTTTGGAGGGTGCATACCTTGTAGTATAGGCTTCCCCTCCTAGGTTCTGGAAACTTATCAGCATTAGTACCAGCTAGCATCATTGTGAAAGGCTGCATTCAGCTTCAGTGAATTTTTCTTGCATTCAATGCATTTGCTCATTTCATCATGGGTGATTTAAAAGTGCACCTGTTCAGTTTTTGGCCAAAAAATGGCATGACCCTATGCTCCACTCTCCCTGTTTACCCAATCTCACCCCAAGCAACTTTTTGTTTGTTTCCTTGAATGACAAAAGCCTTCAGAGGGAAACATTTTGTCCATGTGGAAGAGATGAAACAAAAAAAGGCAGAAGCACTAAAAGGCATCAAAATTAATGAGTTCAAAAACTGTTTTAAGGATTTCAATAGGCATATTGCATCAAACAGACAGTACTTTGAAGGTGACTGAAGTTAAAACATGTAAGAACAAATAAATAATTTTTTATAGGTAGATTCCATGGTTTTGGGGTTCCCCTCATACACCTATAGTTTTATGTATAATTATATGATATATTTATTTAATCACCTTGAGCCTAGTTTTTATATTAGAAATGGGACTAATATTATATGAACCTCACTGAATTTATGAGTACATTAAAAATAATACATATAATAATATAGGCATAGTGAAATATATATATTAATAAGTTTGGTATATATTAATTAGTATGGTAATTGGAATAAGAGACCATACTAGATAGGATGTAGGAAATGGAAGTAGGAATGTATCTTTTTCAAGTTGATCTTAATATTTCAAAATACCATTGTTCCAAGGAATGACAAAATCCAGTATATGGCTTTAGGAATGGGATGTACAAGTGAAGAGGAGTGTTTATGTTGGAAATGTTCCCAGACCGAAATATTATATGTGAGAATGTTGATGTCATCAAAGATGATGGAGGGACTTGAAGGACAAGAAAGGTGAACTCAGTGCCAAAATCATTAGTAATGATTGGGAGGGACAAGGTGATCAGAAGATGGCATACACAAGAAAAGATATTTCAGGATTTACCAGGTTAAAAAAAAAAAGAGTCTTGCACAAGAGCAGAGGAATAGTGATCTAGGAGTAGAATTGGTATAAAGGCATATATTAAACTTCTATGTAATGCAGTCTTCTATATTGCATTATTTTCCAAAGATATTGCTTATAATAATTTATTACAGTATTTGTAATAAAGTAGACATATATTCTTTTCCCTATTTCAGTTTACAATATTTGCCATATATAAGGTTAGTTAAACTGGTGAATGGGTATAGTTTTATATAACAAATCTCCAATAAAATAAAAGTTTATCATATTCCTATATCTGGATGTTTGAATTTATTTTTCTTTTCCCATTACATAGTTTGATATCATATAGATACCATTCAGTTTGAGAAAGTACACAGAACACGGTATGGCTATCACTATTAATGAGCTTTCAGTTGCAATATCAATCTTATATCCTGTTTCCTGCTTTTCCAAAAATTCTTGAAAGTTTTCACAATATAAATCATTAACAAGAATAAAACTGGCTGCATTTGGCATTTTTTTCTCTAAGGATCAATTGGCAGAATTTTTATGGTTAAAGCTACAAAGAGAGAAAGAAAGTGACAAGTCACCTGCAGATTGCTTGAATGAAATGTTTATAGGTCTCACATCTACCTTCGCAAGACAATTAAAACAGACTTTTGAGCCTAAAGGCATTACTACTGCTTTTTTCAGCTGCTTGATTTGAGTCATTACTTCTGAGAGAACCCATTTGGTAGCTAGGGAGAGATTGATTGTGTTTGCTACGTGCTTTGTATGAAAGCCAAAATATATTTTCCTTCTTAATGTAGCAGTTATGGAATCAATGTCTGCTGTGTTTTTACCATAGAACATATTTTCAATATGTCTAGTGTTAGTAGACCAAATCGTCCTCTAGGCTACTGTTTGCTTTCCTGAGAAATCAGTAAAGTCAGGTAGTGATGAAAATTCCATCTGTATAAATCTTTCAATAAAAGTCTCAAAATAGCATTAAAAGAAGTAGAGAATGACTTAATTTCAGCTCTAGATGTTATAAAGTAACAGGCATTTGGTGGCACCAAATGAGGATCTAGGATGGCTAAACTTATATAAATCATGATTAGGCCCTATCCAACTGTTGAGTGGTAATATCTGGAAAATAATTTTATAAGACTACAGATGACTGGAATCAAGCATGGAAAAAATTTGGGATAATTTACACTTTAGATTTTCTTTGGATTTAAACAAAAATGACTCTTCTCTAGAAAACACAAATCCAAGCTTCATCAATAATTTAGAAAAGGTGAAAATATACTTTTTAATGAGCTATCTAGTGTTTATTTTTGGAGTTATCAAAAACTGTCATGTAATAAAATCTTATTCAGGGAACATTTTAATTTTCATAAGAATATGTATTATTATCAAGCATTTCCTTGAAGTGTATTTTTATAATGGATTTATAAACATATATATCAGTCACAGTGTTAGGCTAAAATCCCAGCAGGGCCTCGAAAATGTTAAGTCAGGCCTAACGGGGAGGCTGTGTCTGTTCTGTGATCCAGTGCTGCGTGAAAGATACGATGAAGTTAGATTGGAAAATAGAGTTTATATACAAAGTAAATTAGAGAAAGAGAGGAGATTCACCTCTGCAAGGTAGGGGAGGGGGCCAAAGCTAGGAAACATGGCCTGGACATGGCTCAATGAGCACATGGCCTGGCCAGTGTTTCACAAGGCAATGGTGAATGGTTGCTCGAAGCCAATCCTTTCAAAACTTCCTTTTGATGGGGGAAAGTCATTAAGGTGATTGGATGGTGGCCTGCTCCATGTCATCAGAGGGCAGGTAACCACAGTTACCGATGTCAGGTGATGTAGAGCAGGCAGCTGGGTGGATCAGTCACAAGACTGCTGCCATGTTAATGGGGACTGTGTCATGAAGGTCATGAAGGATGATTAGGTTAAAAAGCTGGGAGGGGGTAGTAAAACAATTATCAACAGCTGCCTCTGACAAACTGGTTCTGCCCTTGGCTAGTGATAAGAGGGTAAATTAAAGCGCAATGCTAGAAAAATATGACATAGCTAAGCAATGCTAAAATGATGGCTCATTGACTATATTAACTCCATCTTATGTTCTGTTACACAAAATAGGCTTTAGGAGTACATTTAATCTCTAATAATCAGAAATGCTCACCTTTTTCCCCAGCCACAATTATTAGCTATTTTAGCTATTATTAGGCTGCAATCGTCTTTTCACTGACAAGATTGCACCTGAAATTCCCATCATTAGAGTTACTTTTTGAGTTAAGATATAGTTTAAAATTGGTGTGAAAATATATTTCAGGGAAAAAGGATGATAATTTTTTTCATTTCCTAACTCATTCTGATATATTAATATGAATCTGTCTATCAAATGTTCTTGAACAAATTGATTTATATATAAATTATGACACTATTTAATAAATTTGACTTAATAAAAATATAGAAAACTATATTCCAAAATTGCAAAATAAACACTCTCTTCAAATATATATATAAAAATTTACCAAAATGATCTTTTTTCCTGAAAAATAAGTCTTAGCAAATTTTAAAGGCTTAATGTCATAGAGTGTGTCCTTTGAACACTGTTGGGTTAGTCTATGAGGAGGGAACCACCCAAAAAACCCAGAATTTACTTAATAAAAAATGATGGATTTATTCTTACATGTTTAAACTTCAGTCACCTTCAAAGTACTCTCCATTTGATGAAATACACCTATCAAGATGCTTTTTCCACGGTTCAAAATAGTTTTTGTACTCATCAATTTGGATGCCTTTTAGTACTTTTGCCATTTTTCACCTATTCCACATGGGCAAGATGTTTTCCTTTGAGAACTTTTTTAATTTGGGGAAACAGAAAAATAGTTGCTCTAGTCGAGATGGATGAATAGGAATGGTGGTACACACAGGGGTCATGCCTTTTTTGGTCAAAAACTGCTGAACATTCAGTATAGTCTGGGCAGGTGCTTTGTCATGACAGAAAAACTTGTAATTACATATCCTGTATTCTACAGAAATGTCATAACAAGGTCCAACTATAGAAATTTAATGCTATAAAAAATATTGTTCTCTAAAATAGTTTCTAATTAAACTGATGCTTACCATAAAAAAAACCAAGAGGTTGTTAGTTTTTAAATGGCAATGAGTTTGAATATTTAGATCAGTGCTAACTAATAGAAGCTTTCACAAGAAAGAAATGCTTCATAATCTGCCCTTTTCAACATGGTAGCCTTTGGGCACTATGGTTAGTGAGCACTTGAAATGTGACTAACATGACTGAAAAACACAATTTTTAAACTATCAATTTTAATTAATTTATATGTAAACAGAGAGTCAATTCCATATGGTAAAGATTTAGATGATGTGTACAAATTTATAGAAAGAAAAATGATAGCACATAAGAAAATAAGAAGAAATAGAAAATTTATTTATTTATTTATTTATTTAATTTATTTTTTTGAGTTGGAGTCTCACTCTGTCACCCAGACTGGAGTGCAGTGGCCGCTCCCGGCCACTGCAGCCTCGACCTGCTGGGCTCCAGCGATCCTTCTGCCTCAGCCTTCCAAGTAGCCGGAATCACAGGCATGCGCTACCACGCCCCGCTGATTTTTTGATTTATTGTAGAGATGAGGTCTCGCTGCCCAGGCGGGGCTCGAACCCGCGGGCTCAGGCAATCCACTCACCTTAGCCTCCCAAAGGCGCGGGATTACAGGCTGAGCCACCGAGCCCGGCTAGAAAATTTAAATACCTTATCATTATTAAGGAAATAGAATCTGTAATTGAAAAGCTTCCTCAAAAATAATTTCCAAATCCATTGGTAAGTTATTTAAGCCAATCCTTATAACCTGACACAATAAAAGAAAAACCATAATTAGCTCAATAAATGCAGAAAATTGCTTATCCTCTTTTTAATTTTATTTGTGGCTTCATTTCAATCCTATTTAAGATAACAATAGGATTGAAAGGGGCCTAAACCAAAGTTCTGTGAGCCAAATTTGGGCCTGTTATGTGTTTTGTAGATATTTTTGTTGGAACATAGTCACACCATCTTTTACATACCATCTATGGCTGATTTTGAGCTACAACAGTAAAGCTAATAATTATGACAGATACTATTTAGCCCACAAAGTCACGTATACTTATCATCTGTCCCTTTATAGAAGAGCTTGGGCTACTGTGGATCTAGGCAACCTTAAAGGATACAGTTGAGGGACATGTACTTCTGAATATTAAGACACTATAAAGTAGTTAAGCAGTTAATTATCTTCATTATAAGAGTAATTAACAACATATTCTAGACAAGCACAAACAGACAAGTCATATAACAGATTATAGTGTTCAGAAACACAACCACATGGACACTTAAGACCAGAGCAGTGGAGATAGCATTGTGTTTTCAATGAAGGTGCCAACTCTATATAGCCTATGGAAAAAAAATATTAATTATATTTCATTCCATATACAATTATTAATTCCAGGGCATTGTAAATCTAACACAAAAAAGTCAAACAATAAAACATGTAGATGAAATCATGGAAGAATATCTATATAACTTTTAGTCACAGAATTCTAACCAAAAAAGATTGATTGTATGGCATTAAAATTAGAAAGTTCTCTTCATCCTAAACACCATTAAAAATATAGCGAAAGAAAATATTTTTAGTGTATGTAAAAAAATGATACATATCTATATAAAAAATTCCTAAACATATGTTAGACTTTCAGTGTCAGCTCTGACATGTAAAGAGCTTATAAATTGTCACTCTCATACTTATGAGAAAAAGACAAACTGATAGTCAATGACTTTTTGGTGTCCTCTCAGAGAAATGAAACTGAAGGATGAACCACCAACACCAAATCTGAAAACACAGGCAAAGCCAAGGAGTCGGGGCCATGATCTGATTACCCAGAGTAAAAGCCACAGGAGCCATACACTGGTTGGAACACTTAAATAGTAAATTTGGTCAACTATTTTATGCTAAGTGAGAAACTCCTGAGGGTTGCCACCATTTTATGGGCTACAAAGCCTACCAGTATGAACAAAGTGGACACCTGAGAAAAATCCTCCCTTAGCTCTGTATGAGGGAAAAGACTAATCATCATGAAATGTACTGAGAGACTTTTCATAACAATGGCCAACTTTTTTGCCAACGTTTTTATCCTACTTAGGAAATAACATTCCCTCTACTCTGACTCCAGCTTTTTTCCTTTTCGGAGAAGGTTGGGGAGGGTGGCTCAAACATAGTCTTAGGTGTTAGGGGTTTGAGGAAATGGATCAAGAATGCTGCCACTAGGGAGGTAGTTAAAAAGTAGGGAAAATAGAAAGAAAAATGCATGTCACTGGAGAAATAATTTATGAAAATCATGCACCTGTCTTAATTAAGATTTATTTGGAAGATTATGGAATGTATCTTGTCCAAACCTCCCCACTATGCTAGTAGGGTTCTAGTAAGTCACAGTGATTATTGCTGAAAAAGCTGCAAGACACAGGCCCTCTCTGAGAAGTACTTAAGGAAGCCCAGAGTCAAGAAAGGAGGCAAAAACTAAGGCACTAGAGTAATCTGAAGCAAACATTAAACAGTCCATTTACCATCTAGGTTAATGTGCATTTTCATAGCAAAGACCTACTTACATCAGTTCCTGTTATCTAGTAAACATGATTGAGTTCAACAAAATTTACAAGGCATTACAAAAGGAAAAAAAGAAAACACACTCTGAAGAAACAAAGCAATCTCAGAACAGACTCAAATATGACACAGCTGTTGAAATCATGAGACTGGGACATTTAAAGAATTTTAAGTTTAATGAGGTCCCACTTATCTATCTTATCTCTTATGGTCAGTGCATTTCGGGTTTTGCTCAGTAATTGGATGCCAGTTCCAACTTCCATAAGGGTGTGTTCTGCATTTTCTAAAGTTCTTATGGTTTGAGGTTTTACATTTAGGTCTCTGATCCATTTAGAGTTAATTTTTGAGTATGGGGATAGATAGGGGTCTTGTCTGAATCTTCTGCATGTGGTCAGCCAGTTTTCCCAGCACCATTTACTGAATAGATTTGTCCTCTCCCCAGTGGCGTGTAGTGGAGGCTTTGTTGAAGATGAGTTGGTTGAGAAATTGAGGTTTTGCTTCTGGGGCATCTCAATTCTATTTCATTGGTCTATATGCCTGTTCTTGTACCAATACCAAGCTGTTTTGATTACTGTGGCTTTACAGTAAAGTTTAAAGTCTGGTAGTGTGATAATAGTGCAGTCTCTGTGGAAATCAGTGTGGTGATTTCTAAAAGCTGTAAAATCGACCTTCCATATGACCCCGCAATCCCCCTACTAGGAATATACCCTGAAGAACTCAAATCACTCTATAAAAAAGATACCTGCACATGTATGTTTATCACAGCATTGCTCACAATAGCAAGATCATGAAACCAACCATGCTGCCCATCAAAAGAGGACTGGATTTAAAAAATGTGATCCATATACACAATGGAATATTATGCAGACATAAAAAAAGAACAAAATCATGAATTTCACAGCAACCTGAATGGAATTAGAATTTATAATACTGAGTGATTTCTCACAGAAGCAAAGATCTAAGTATCACATGTGCTCACTCATAAGTGGACCTTGAACAACTATCGTAATACTATAAGAAAATGATTGACAGTGGTGGGAAAATATGGGGGGGGCAGAAAGGGGAAGGGAGGTGGGATTAACGGTAGTCAATATCTGTCTGGGGATGGGGGGACACACCTCATCAACAAGGGTACCTGCACAATGCATATTTGTATACCTAACTCTGAACTGTACTCCACAATTTTAAAATAAAAAATACATATGTAAAAAAAGGTACCCAAATTTTCCTGTATGATGACCACTTATGTACCTAACCATGAATTGTATTCTACCTCTTTAAAAATAAAAAATAAAGTGAAAAGCAAACAAACAAAAAAGAACTTTAAGTAGAATGTTAAAGGCTGTAATGGAAAAAGTTGACAACATGATAGAATAGGTGGATAATGTAGGCAGAGATTTGGAATAGCTAAGAAAGAAAAAGTAGAAAATACCAGAAATGAAAAACAAACATGAAGAATGCCTTTGATGGCTTCCTCGATAGATTTGACAGAGCTGAGAGGGGAAAAAAATCAGTGAGCTGGGGGATACAGTCAATAGATATGTGCATACATCTTAAAACAGACTCAAAATATGTGACAAAACCTGATAGAACTGAAGGAAAATAGACAAATCTTCTATTCTAGTTGGAGGCTTCAGCATTTCTCTGTCAGTAACTGATAGACCAGCAGACAGAAAATCAGTAAGAATGTAGATGACCTGAACAGCACCATCAATCAACTTGATGTATTTGACATTTATAGAACACTTCATCCAGCAGCAGCCAAATACATATTATTCTCAAGTTGCATAGAACTTTCCTGTACATAGACAATCAAAACACATTAACAAATTTAAAAGTATGGAAAACATATAAATTGTTCTCACAATGGAATTAAACCAGAAATCAATAACAAAAATTAATTGGAAAAATCCTAAATGCTTGAAAATTTAAATATATATATATTTCTAAATTACCAAGTCAATGAAATCTCAAGAAAAGTTAAAGAAACCCCATAGGAATGACAACAGCAAGATGGTCACCTAGAATCTCCTAGCACTCTTTCTTAACATAAATAAACTATATTTTGACCAGAACAACTAAAGGAGAGCTCCATAGAATAAACAAAGAAGCAGTAGAAATTCTGCAGAACACAGAAACCCGGGTAGTTGCACAGAGAAGGATAAAACACATCTTGTTTCCACCACCCCATTCTCCCTATCAGAATAAGCCCAGAACAAGGAGGAACTTCCTGGTAAACAAAAGGGCTCCAGCAACCTCAATCATCACTACGGACACCTGAAGTCTCCAACTGGAGATTCCTGCAGTCTGCACAGGCTCTGAGCCCACCTGAGGTAGCTCTCCGAGGTCTGCATGTTGAGTTATCCCCACAAAAGGAGCTTATTCTGTGCCTTGCACCCCCACCCCACCTCTATTGCCCATGCTGCTACAGCTCTACAACATTTTGCCACTAGAGCCACTGCTAGAGGGCATCCTGCTCAGGGGCAAGTATCCATTGTACTTCTCCATTCTTGAGGCTCATTGACCACTGTACCACCTGATAACATATCCTCAAACCTGCTACTTCTACTATACCCTACCCCCAGGGCCAAGCTGCTGCAGATCTGCTCCATCTTTCCAGTTGTTGGTACACTTTTTCTATAGGACCAAGATGTGATGTCTCATTCCCTAAAGACCTCAGACCTGCAGAGCACCAGAGCAGTCATATTTCCCCATGATATAGGTTTGTTCTGAGGCACACACCAGCAGTGTAGGATCAGAAGGTTGAAGTGTAGCTGTGGTTCTAACTCTGGAAGGCAAGGCACACACAGGTACAGTTCTGGGGAAGAAGTGGTATTCTGGAGGTTTGGACCCAGGAACAAGGTAGAGCTGCAATGTGGGACTCAGAACCATCAGGACACAGTAGCAGCTTTGGCTCTGGAGGATGAGGTACTGTGCGGCAGTAACTCTGGTCTCTGAGATGGTGGGACACAGCAGTTGTTCAGACTCTGTGAGGCCAGGTTTAGCAGAAGCAAGTTCCCATGAAAGATGAGTTGATGCTATGGCTTATGTCCTGGGGATGGAAAGCAGAATAGCAATGTCTCCACTCCCCCAAAAAGGTAGGGCACCTCAGCAGCTTGTCCACTTTCTGATATGCAGGGCACAGTGGCTGTTTGCCTGGAGAGTGGGATGGCACAGTTTAATCTGGGCTTTGATTCACTGTGACACAGGGCGCAACATCTTGGCCCTGGAAAGCACATCTGCATAATCCTCTGGATCCCTGGGAGTGTGTGTGGCACCACATCAACTGTGATGGTGGGAGGCACAACTGCTCCAGTACATTAGAGGTTCAGAGGCTCAGAGCCTCCAAGCAGGAGGTACTGCCTCAACAGTCCCATCTTCGTGAGAAAACTGCATCCACTAATGCCTTAGAGAGTGCACTTGTGTCTCAAGCCACAGTACTTCAATAATTTTGCAGGATCCTGAGCCCAGGATCTGACTCCACAGCTTCTCTAAGTATGTGTGCCCTGGATCCCAGTGCTATTGTAGCTGCCTGTGAGCTGTGTCAGACCCTACACCAAGAAAGATTCCCTCAGCTAACACTCCACACCCATAAAAAAAGGCAAGGACAGGAAGATCCCTAAATCCCTTGTCTTAATAGCCTATGTGGCCACAGCCACTGTCAAAAACTTCTGAAGCCTAGGCACCCACAATTATTGATAACATTGATCCCAACTAAAAAAGCTGTACGAAGACTAAACTACAGTACACACAAAGAGCCAGAGTCACCACATCTGGTCCAACTGACACACTCAGGGTCAACTGTAGGTAAAAATATTCCCCTATGAAAGCCATTTTGTAAAGTTTAGATGAAGTGACTGCCCCAGCAAGCATGCAAACATCAACATAAGGATACCAGAAACATGAGAAAGTAAAGAAACATGACACCATCAAAGGAACACAATAATTCTTTCGTAACCTACCCCAAAGAAATGGAAATTGATTTAATGCCTGAACAAATTTAAAATAATTTTAAAGAAACTCAAAAATGTGCAAAATAATATAAATAAAAAATTAAATAAAATCAGGAAAACAATTAATCATCTGGATGAAAAATTCAACAAAGAGATATCACAAAAAAACCAAACACAAGTATTGGAGTTGAAGAATTCAATTAATGAAATAAAAAATACAATTTAGAGCTTCAAAAACAGAAAACAGACTAGATTAAGCAGAGAAAGAATTTGAAGATAAGTCTTCTAAATGAAGATAGGTCTTTTAAAATGACTTGGTCAGAGGAAAAAGAAAAAGAAAAAAGAATGGCAAAGAGTGAAGACAGCCTACAGGACTTATGAGAGACCATTGAGCAAATATATGTATTTGCATTGTGGAAATCAAAGAAGGAAAAGAGACAGATAATGTGAAAAAAAAAGCTTGTTTAATAAAATAATTTATGAAAACTTCACATCTTTAAAGAGATATACATATTTAGATTCATGAGACTTGAAGGTTCCCAAACAGATTCAACTCAAAGATATATGCATTATAACCAAATTTTGAAAAGCAGCAAGAGAAAAGTATCAAGTCACACATTTTAAAAATCCTGATTAAACTCCAAGCAGATTTTTCAGCCGAAACCTTGTGGACTAGGTGAAAATGGGATGATATATTCAGAGTACTATTAAAAAAACACTGTCAGCTAAGAATAGTACACCTAGCAAATCTGTATTTCAGTAATGAAAAATAAATAAAGTCTTTCACAGACAAGAAAAAAGCTAAATAAATTCATTACCACTAGATCTACCTTACAAGAAGTGCGTAAGGAAATTTTCAAGTGGAAATGAAAGTATGATAACTACAAAAAAAGCAGATAAATACATATGAATATGTATAATTACTATCATATATACATATATGAGTTTAATATAAAGTCTAAACTCACTAGTAGTGGTAAATACATAGTAAATTCCAGAATATTTGCATACTATAATAATGGTATGTAAATCATACATATCTCTAGAATGAAAGTTTAAAGTCAAAACTTTAACTATATTTGCTAAAACTACAATTTGTTAGTAAGGAATGTACAATATAAAAAGATGTAAATTGTGACATCAAAATAGTAAGTTGTGAAGGAGTAGCATAAATATCCAGAGTTTCTGTATGCAACAGAAGTTATTATCAATTTAAAATGATAGGTTATAGCTACAAGATGTTTTATATGTCTCCTGCTAACCACAAAACCAAAGAATATAGCAATTACCAATGAAAGAAAGGAATGAAAGCTTAGCACTATAGGAAATGATCACATCACAAAAGTAGGCACAAGAGAGGGAGGAAGAAAGAAAGAAAGGAAGGAAGGAAGAAAGAAGAGAGAGAGAGAGAGAGAGAGAAAGAAGAGAGAGAGAGAGAGAGAAGAAGAAGAAAGAAAGAAAGAAAGAAAGGCAGACGCTACAGAATAACCAGAAAATAACAAAATAACATTGGTAAGTTCTTACTTATCACTAATAACCTTGAATTGAAATGGATTAAATTCTTCAATTAAGACAGAGTGTCTAAATATATTAAAAAGCAGCATAATCCAACTATATGCTGCTTTTAAGAGATCCACTAAAGCTTTACGGATACACATAGTTAGAAGGGGAAAGGATGGGAAAAGATATTCCATGGAAATGGTAACCAACAGATAGCAGAGATGGCTTTATTTATATCTGATAAAGTAGACTTCAATTCAAAAACTGTTATAAAAAAGCAAAAAAGGTCATTTTTTAATGACAAGGTGGTCAATTCATCAAGGAGACCTAAATATTTTAAGCATATATGCACTCAGCATGACACACCTACATACATAAAGCAAATATTAATGAAGAGAATAAAGAGAAATAAATGATAGCATGGGATTTCAATACTCCACTTTCAACAATGACTAAATCAGTCAGATAGAACATTTAAATTCTGGATTTGAGTTGCACATTTGACCAAATGGAGCTAACACTGTTTTAATCAGTTTTGTACTCCTATATCAGAATACCTGAAATTAATTTATAAAAAATATAAAGATTTCTTGAAGGCTGGAAAGTACAAAGTTAAGGGACTCACTTGTGGTGGGATCTTCTTGTTGCATCATCCCATCATGAAGGCAGAAGGACAAGAGGGCATGTAGGCATGCTGAACAGGAAGAGGGTGGAACTCATTCTTTAATCAGGAATCAACTTTTATAATAAATATGACACTCCCTGGATAACAGCATTAATTGATTCTTGAGATCAGGGCCATTACGACTTAATCATCTTTTGCAGATCTCACCTCTCAATACTGTTGCACTGAAAATTTTCAGATTTCAACACATACAATTTGGAGGGACACATTCATACACAAAAATTTTCATTTAATGGTAGCAGAATACACAATTTTCTCCAGCACATATGAAACATTCTTCAGGGTAGAGCATATGCTAGGCCACAAAATGAGTCTTAATACATTTAAGATGATTAAAATTATATCTAGTATTATTTCAGACCACAAGAGTAACGAAACTAGAAATAAATAACAAAAAGAATTCTAGAAAATTCACAAATAAGTGGAAAGTGAATAACTTGCTCCAGAATAACCAATGGGTCAAAGAATAAGTCAAAAGGAAAATTTCTAAATACTTCTTGAGACAAATGGGAATACAATGCACCAAAACCTATAGAATGCAGCAAAATCCAATCTAAGAACGAAGTTTACAACAATAATTGTCTACATTTAAAAAGAAAGATCCCAATGAAATTACCTAATACTGCACATCAAGGAACTATAATAAACAGATAAAAGTAAACCCAAAATTAGAAAAAGGAATTAAATAATAAAAATCAGAAGATAAATTTTCTGTTTAGAAAACAGAAAAAGTATAGAAAGAATCAATAAAAGTAATAGTTAATTTTTTAAAGGTAAACAAAATTGACAAATTCTTAGCTAGTTCAAATAAGCAAAAAAAGAAAAATCACAAATAAAATAAAAAATGAAAATGAACAAATTATAACTGCTGTCTCAGAAATTAGAAGAACCATGAGAGATTATTATGAAGTTATATGACAGAAAATTGAAATGTTTAGAGGAAAGAGGTAAAGTCCTAGAAAAATGCAGCCTACTAAAACCAAGTCCCAGGAAAAAATAGAAATTCTAACAGACCAATAACAATGAGATTTAATAAGTAATCAGAACCTTCCAAAAAAGAAAAGATCAGGACCAGATGGCTTTACAGCTGAATCTTACCAAACATTGAAAGGAAATTAATACCAACATTTATTAAATACCAACATTTATTATTTCAAAAAACAGAGCTAGAGGAAATATTTATAAACACATTTTATGAGGCTGGTATGACTTTGATATCTAAGCCAGGCATATATGTCACAAAAAAGTAAAAATAAACTATAGACCATTTTCTCTGATAAATAGTGATGCAAAAATCCCTTTAAAATATTACCAGTCAGGCTTGGTGGCTCAGCCTGTAATCCCACGCCTTTGGGAGGCTGAAGTGAGTGAATTGCCTGAGCCCGTGGGTTCGAGACCTGCCTGGGCAGTGAGACCTCATCTCTACAATAAATCAAAAAATCAGCTGGACGTGGTAGCGCATGCGTGTAATTCCAGCTACTTGGAAGGCTGAGGCGGAAGGATCGCCGGAGCCCAGCAGGTCAAGTCTGCGGTGACTGGGAGCGGCCACTGCACTCCAGTCTGGGTGACAGAGTGAGACTCCAACTCAAAAAAAAAAAAAAAAAATTACCAAATTAAATCCAACAGCACAGCAAAAGGATTATACATCATTACCCAGTGGGATTTATCTCTGGTATCAACACTGGTTTACCACACTCAAATTGATCAAAGTGATATATCATATTAACAGAATGAGAGGTTAAAAACTACATGATCATCTCAATTGACACAGAAACAGCACTTTAGGTATAGAAAAAAATCTGTAACATAATAAAAACCACTTGTGAAAAACCCACAATTAACTTTATAATCAATAGAAAAAAAACCATAAGTTTTTCCACTAAGATTCAGTACAAGGCAAGGATGCCTACTCTTACCACTTCCATTCAAGGTAGTGCTGGAAGCACTAGCATAAGACTCAGACATAATACTAAAAAGCATTTAAATCAGCAAGAAAGAAATAAAGGAAAAAGTATGTGTCTATTTGCATGTGACATCATTATGTAAAAAAAAAAAAAACTCCATAAAAAACTGTTAAAACTAACAAATGAATTCAGTAAAATTGCAGGATGCAAAATCAATATACAAAAATTAGTAGTCTTTCTATACATCAACAAACAAGGTAAAAAAGAAATAAAAAAGGCAATCTCATTTACAAAAATAATAAAATACCTAGGGATAAATTTAACCAAGGAGGTGAAAGATCTATATAAGAAAAGCTACAAAACTCTCATGAAATAAATTGAAGAGGATACAAACAAATGGAAAGACATATCATGCTCATGGATCAGAAAAATTAATATTTTTAAAGTCTTCATAGTCCCCAAGTAGCACACAGATTCAGTATAAACTGTATAAAATAAATCCTAATAGCATTTGTAAGAAACAAAATGGAGATTCATTTTCAAAATGGAGATTTTTCACTTCACTTTCTTAGTTTTTCTTAGTTTTTTGTTCCTCCTCCTTTCTTAGCAGGCTTTCTCTTTTGGTGGGCTTCCTTTGGTGGGTTTTGAGACCCAATCAGAATCCAGAAACATGTATTTTACCTTATTTGTGTAGAAGCTGTGTGGGTTTCACCTTATTTGTACAAAATTATTGCTTAGGCAACATTCTAGATAGTGATGCAACTTCTGAACTACTCAGTCAATGGGGAACGAGGGGAGGACCTTGCACTTTAGGGCATAAATACTCTGACTGTGGCTGCCTCAGTGTACCTGCTCACCTGAGAGACATCTGTTCTTGCAATAATAAGATTAAAAGAGCTGCCTCACTCCCCTGATCTCTGAATCTCTGTGTCGTGTTTTAATGATGAAAATGTGGAGGGTTGATTCCATCTCCCACACCCATGGGGACTCATCCAGGATACCTGTGACTGTGGAGCTGAATTTCTGTCAAAGGGAGAGATGCATCTCACCCAGTTTTAGTTGACTCACTCCAGCTGGGTGATCCTGGTTCCTACTACTCTGTAGATAGACCCGAGACTGCTATTTGAGACTTGGAGGAGGAGACATTGAACAGGCAGGCACCACCCTCAGTGACCCAGTAACCTTGTGCATGAACCAAGGTAAGAAAATTAGGTTATAAGTACTACCTTGGGGATTGGGGAAATTCTCGGAGGTTGAGTGTGTGTGGTTGAGACGTATCTCAAGATATGAAGTGAGTCCTAATAATGTTTGCAAGAAACATCCAGTAGGGAGGGTTGAGTACTTTAGTAGTAATTCAGAGTCCTAATGTTTGCAAGAAACTTCCAGTGGTGGGGGTTTGAGCACTTTAACAGGAACTCAGACACTACACAGCACACCTGGTAATCGAGAATGGGTGACAAGCAGTCTAGGCCAAGGAAGGGAGGTCAAGAAGACTCCCTTGAAATTCCCTCAGATAGTCCACTGGAGTGAATGTTAAAGAATTGGAAAAACGATTCCAAAACTAAAGGAAAGAGAAAAAGAAAATGATTGAATTTTGTTGCTTTGTATGCACTAAGGAACCAATCCACCAGTCCTCAGTATTTTAGCCAAAATTTGACTCCAATGAGGACTTTGTCAGACTTTAGTAATCTATGTAAACAATAAACCCTCTACTTCATCTGAGAAAAGGAATTGTGCTGTTTCTTAGAGTCCAGAAACCCTTCCTATGTTTTCCCTTCAAATGGGAAATAAGGAAGGGAAAACATCTGGGCCTCTAGAGGAGAAAGAGAAACCTTGGGATCTGCTCTACTGTATACCGCCCCCCATAGCCCCCAAGAAGACCAGGGATCTGGAGGGGCAATGGGAGATGTGGATCTATCAGAAACTCAAGAATTGAGATCCCCAAACCCTAAACCCCTGTATCCTAATTTGAAAAGAGAGTTGGAACAATGCAGAAGGGTTACTGAAAAATTTTCTATCGACTAGCATACATACTCCATTGGAATAAGTTGTATGCTAGCATTGCTACAAGACAAGTATGCATGGGGAAATAAGACATGCAAGAGCCTGACTTTACTTCACCCTGCCCTGCAGAAGCCAGATTCAAAGGTAATCCCTTCCTTTTCAACGAGTTAGTTGAGTCACTCCTCATATCTCTCCAGATGGGGGAAAGGGCTCACTACTCCCATAGAGCAACTGCAAACCTGTACCCATGTCCTGGATGTCTCAGAAGTACACAAGGACAACTACTCACTTTAACCTCCCTCAAGCAGATGTTTGGTGGTACTGTGGAAGAAGGAAACTTAGAGACTTGTTACCACCCACATGGGCTGGAACCTGTTCTTTGGTTCAGTTGGCCATCCCTTTCACCCTGGCATTTTGCTCCAGCCTAAAAATTCATCCTCAAAACTGAAGCAAGAGGTCATCACAACGATAATTTGATCCCAACATATATATTGGTGGTATAAGAGTCCCCCGAGGATGAATTTAAAGCTAGAAAACAGATAACTGTGGGATTTGAGTGTATGCTCTTCTGGTGGTCAACTGTTAATAAAAATGTAGAATGACTTAATTACATTTACTTTAACCAAAAAGGTTTATTAATTATAGCAGAGATGCTGTCAGAAGAATTACAGAACAACTGGATGCCACCAGCCAAATGACTTGGGAAAACTGTAAGGTTGTAGATATAATATTAGCTGAGAAAGAGGGAATTTGTGTTATATTGGAGGAAAATTGTTGTACTTTTATTCCAAATAGCACAGTCCCCAATGGAACTATCACCAAGGTGCTATAAGGGCTGACTACTCTGGCCAATGAATTGGCCAAAAATTCTGGAATTGTTTGGAAAATGAAAAGGAATGACAGCCTCAATCTTAACCTCCCTTGTGACTGTAGCAGGAATATTAATAGTTGTAGGTTGCCACATAATTCCTTGTGTTGGAAGCTTAGTTCAAAAACTTATAGAAACTTTAGTTAATGAACAAATATCCATAGGGCATTCCCCTAGCAATCACACGATAATGAAAACTGAAATAAATTTTGAGGAAGAAAGTCAGAAACTATTCGAAAAATTTAAAACAAACTTGAATTATAATGAAAATGAAACCAAAACTACTTAAAAATAAAAAGAGGAGGTAATAATTGTAAGAAAAAAAATGGTGATTCACTTTCAAAATGGCAATTTGTTACTTCCCTTCCTGGTTCTTCTTCCTTTCCTAGCAGGCTTTCCCTTTTGGCAGGCTTCCTTTGGTGGGTATTGAGACCCAATCAGAACCCAGAGACATGCATTTCACAGTATTTGTTTAGAAACTGCTTGGATTTCACTTTATTTGTATAAAATTATTGCTTAGGCAATGTCCTGGAAAGTGATGTAACCTTTGAAGTACTCAGCTAATGGGAACCAGGAGAGGAACTTGCACTTTAGGGCATAAATACACAGGCTGTGACTGCCTCAGTGTGCCTGCTCACCCAAGCGACGTTCATTCTTGCAAGAACAAGATTAAAAGAGCTGCCTCACTCCCCCAATCTCTGAGTCTCCATGTCATGTTTTAACGGTGAAACTGAGGAGGATTGATTTGGTCTCCCACAGCATTCTTCACAGAAATAGAAAAAATAATCCTAAAATTCATATAAATCCATAAAAGACCACAAAAAACTAAACCAAATCTGAGAGGAAAAAAAGTTGGAGGTATCATACTTTCTGATTTAAAATTATATTATAAATCTATAGCAATCAAAACAGTGTGGTACAGACATAAAAACAGACACATAGACTAATGGAACAGAGTTGAGAGTGCAGAAATAAAGTCAAACATATATGATCAACTAATTTTTGACAAAGGCATTAAGAGGACACAATGGGGAAAGAATAGTATCTTTGACAAATGGTACTGGGAAAAGTATGTTTCACATGCAAAATAATAAAATTGAACCCATATAGTGCATCATATACAAAAATCAAATTTAAATGGTTAAAAGACCAAAACTAAAAAACTATAAGACCAAAACTAAAAAAAACTTCTAGAAAAAGGCATAGGAGAAAAGCTCCAGGACATTGACTTTGATAATGATTATTTTTTATAACACACCAAAAATTCAGGCCCTAAGATAAAAAATAAATAAATGGAACTATATCAAAACAAAAATCTTCTGCACAGCAAAGGAAATAATCAACAAAATGAAATGGCATCCTACAGATTAAGAAAAAAAAATTGTAGACTATAATTCTAATAAAAGGTTAATATTCAAGACATATAAAGAACTCATAAAACTCAATAGTGGAATAACAAATAATCTTAGTTTTTAAAATGATCAAAGTCCTGAATAAACATTCCTCCAAAGAAGTGAAAATAACAAATGATGGCAAACATGTGGAAGGAGGGAAACTCTTATACACTATTGCTAGGTATGTAAACTAGAAAACTAACCATTGCAAAAAGTGGTATAAAGGATCCTCAAAAAAGTAAAATTAGAACTACCATATAATCCAGCAATCCTGCTACTGGGTATATATTCAGAGGAAATGAAATCGGTATGTCATATAGATATCTGCACTCCCATGTTTATTATAGCACTATTTGCTACAGACGAGATATGTAATTAACGTAAGTGTCCATCAATGGATAAATAAAGAAAGTATGGTGTATAAATAAAGTATAGTGTATATACACAATGAAATACTATTCAGCCATATAAAAGAAGAAAATCTTGTCATTTGTGACAATAATTAACCTGGTGGACATATACTAAGTGAAATAAACCAGACATAGAATGACAAATACTACATAATCTCATTTATTTGCAGAATGAGTGTGAAAAATTTCTTAGCATAATTGGTCATGAGAAAAATGTAAGTTAAAAGAACATAATTTTAAAAGTGGCAAATCTAAGTGACAAAACAGATGTGAACAACTGAAATGCTGAAGAGGATATAAACTGGTAGAATAACTTCAGAAAACTGACAGTATCTGAACATGAGTACATGCCGTGACCCAAAACATCCTTTCCTAGGAATATACGAAGCCACCAAAAAATGTACAAGAATATTCACATCATTATACATAACACATAAACTGGGACATAATCTAAATAGTCATCAATAGTAGAAGGCATAATTGTGCAATAATAATACATAATTGTGGCATAGAAAATGAACAAACATGTAACATACAGCAACATGAATGAATCTCGCAATCAGAAACCTGAATGAAAGGCCCTACTTCCATTTAATTCAAACAGCACTGCATGATTTCTTTTGTACAAAGTTCAGAAGGAGACAAATATTACTGTTGGTGTTAAAATGCAGAATATTCCATGTCCTTTCACTATTCTGGAAGAAAGAATGGAGAGTGATGGGCTGGGTACATAAAGGGCATTTCTGAGATATTGGTGATGTTTTATTTCTTGACTTTCTTGGTGGTCATATAAATACATTCTTTTTGTGGCAATTCACCAATCTGTGCACTCTGGTTTTATGCACTTTTTCATAAACATGCTTCATTCCAATAGAAATATTTATATATCAAATTGAAGATAAAACACCAAAGTCCATGGTGTGAAGCACAGTCTTTCTTATTCCAGGGCCTATGACCTCATACCACCCATGTGCTCTTAATCTCTGCATCTAAGACATTAATATGGTCTTAAAATATTTAAAGAACTGCCAGGCACAGAGAAACAAACACTACATGATCTAATTTATTTGTGGAATCTAAAAATGTCAACCTCAGACAAGTAAAGAGTAGAATGGTGGTTACAAAGGCAGCGGACAGGGGAGGTGGATCGGAAAACGGAAGACTGCTTAATAGGTACAAAGTTACCATTAGATAGGAGGAATACATTTTCTTGTCTATTGCACAGCAAGATGACTATAGTTAATAATAATGTATTTTATGTTTCAAAATAGCTCAAAGAGAGAATTTTGAATGTTCTCACCACAAAGGTGATGGCTATGCTAATTACCCTGATTTGATCATTTCCCAATGTATATCCATGTATCAAGACATCACATCATACTCCATACCTATATACAATTATTATTTGTCAATTAAAAAGCAAATAAACATTAAAAACATTTAAAGAGCTTTTCAGCAGACTCTCTTTTTTTAGTAGGGAAAAAAGTTGCTCATTTTGAAAGTTTGGTTTACATTTCAAGGGATTATGTAATTTCCTGTCTGATAGAGGAAAGTTGCTTGTTTCAATAATAAATGACCTCTCTATGTCCTCTACAGTATTAGAAAAACATCTTCTGAAAATTTTTTTTTTTAGATTTTCAGTTTCTTTTCAGGGTTACTGATGTTTCCTCTAAAATCAGGAAAGGGAACTATTCTGGTCCTTGGACCCATGTTTGTTGTAAGCTTGAGCCCATACACCTCACAGTTGCTAGCTTAACCTTTAAGTTTCTGTTTACAGGTGTACCACAGTCATCTTAATGGAGTATACAGCTTGATTATTTCTTAACTTTAAAATAAAGTTATATTTCTATGCACAAAGCAAATTTTAAAAGTCTAACATTTTAGGTCAAGTTGTAACTTGATAGCTAGCTGTAACTGGTCTTTCCTTGTTAGACAATTAAAGAGGCAAGTTTACCAGTTTATTTTAATTTTAAAAATTCCTTTAAGGAGCCACACAACAAATTCAATTCTCACATTATTGTGTAACCACCTGAATTCTAATTAAAATTTTAAATTCTAACAAAAATATGTGTTTTCATTATTCTTAGAACAAAGTGATCCAGGTTTTTTTTTTAATTGTTCTATGTTAGTCAACGAATAACTGTCAAGCCCATCTTCAAAATACCTGTATAAAAAGGAAATACTTTATGTTCATTGGATACATTGATTTAGCAAAATGTCTTATTTCACCATAAAAAAACATTTAAAATCTAAATGACCCAAAAAGCACAAGTCTTGTATTTTGTATGTGAAACTAAAATGATAAGTAGCACTATGTTTTATGATTAAGGGATGTGGAAGGCTGACTATTGGAAATGTCTCATATAGTTTTGGGGCATCAGAATATATATGGTTATAGTATTTTCAGCAAAAGATACGTTATTGAAGACTCTTGGGTTACAAATTATACATTAAGAAGTGTTAATTGTAGTTGTCTTTGCAAGGTGTACTCCATTCAACAATATACATATTCATGAGCTAAATACTAGTTCCTAATAGAATGATTTACACTAGTTGTGCTATTTTAGATCTTTTATTCAAAATTAAAGTCATTTCTCAAGTATCTATCTTCCCTTTCTCCTTTCAAATTAAAAACAAGTCTGGACAACTTCTGTAAGTTGGAGAAGGAGGCAGCATTGAGTAATGGAAAAAAGAATGAACTTAGAATCTGGAGCTTGACTTCTAGTCTTGGCATTAACCTTCAGCATTTCTTTGGACACTTCAGTCATTCTGAGTCTCGGTTTCCTTATTTGTAAAATGTGGATAACAACTCTTGTTCCACTTACCTCACTGGTTGTTTCAAGCAAGGGAGGTAAATCTGAAAGCTCTGTGAAAGCCTGTTACATAAATGTAAAGTGTTACTAATACTGCTATTTTTTTTTTCAATGTATTGGGACTAGATTTCTAAGATGGTATACCTGTGCCTGACTGAGTCATTTGGCTTACACCTAGGTTATTTTTGTGCTGGACTTGGAAACATCTAAAATGTATCCAATTATATAACCTGTAGGAAGCTTTATAAACCAAGGAAAGCATCCTACTTATTTTGTTGAAAATGATGTGCAAAGACTACCATAATTTTTGTTTTAGATAATTGCAGAATTGAAAAGGGGGAGGAAAAAGGCAAGAGAGGCATTTCCTACAAAGTCAGAATTACTGGCAATCTCTGTGTATTTAAATGTATTAGATTAAAGTGGAGGGGCTATCCTTCACAAATGTACTACCAAGAGGGCACCCAAGGCCATTTGCTGAAAAACATTGGCTCAGTACAATTACTTCTAAGTAGCTTCCAGTTCTTTTTCCCCATGACCTTACAATTTGGCTCCTGTTGCTAGTGGGCACTGCTCTTCCAGGCTCTGCCTCTTCCAGACTATAGTGGAGCTCCCCACCCTTCTGTGCTGGCCTCTAACTGCCAGTTTTAAGGTTTCCAAAAGTCAAACATGGCCTGATCCTTTTCCCACTGGCTGCTTTTGAGTTCCTCAAACCGTGTGTTACATCTATTGAGCGTGGAGACTGGAGGATAAAGAAAAGTTATGAGAAGGCTCCACAGTGTTTCAAGTGGGCTGACTCATGCACCCTAGGTCACATTGACCCTTTGGAGTCTTCTGAATGTTTTCCACGTTCCTCCAGATCGCTCTGACCAGTTGCCAGCTGCATTATCAGAGAAGCAGCAATGCATAGTTTCCAGGGAATTGGTCTAACCACATCACAGTTCAGAAATTCAGCCTGACCCATTGCAGAAGCACCCTCAATCCCATATGGCAGGGCTGTGTTTTGGCCCAGTGCCTCTACTTAAAGAATTCCTAAACTAGTCAAGAGGATTTATGTCACAAAGTAAAACACACTGGTCCCTATTTTCAATTATTCACATATCATGCACTTGATATTATGGCAGATACTTCTAACTTGTGTTTTCAGTGCTAGCATCAGGTGATTCTGGTGTTTAGAGAACGGTGGTGAAAATGGCATTTGAAGAACTGGCAATAAAGAGAGGAGAGGTGCAGATGGTTGCCCAGAACATCCCTAGTAACATATCGAGCATGATTTTCCCTTTCCTTCTTGGTAGGGTGTGATAATTTCTCAAGCCAACAGAGAAATAGCTTCTCAATACTGCTGCCAGGGATCTCTGAGAAACACTCTCAATTCCTCATATTGGTCTTAGCAGCAGCATTTCTACATTAACATCAATTTCCATGAGTTCACTAGTGGAAAAACACAAAAATCTGTCAGGTTGCTCATTTCAATCAACACATAGTCTTATTTGACTACTGAATGTTTTCTATAACAACATGATCCGTATTTAAATTTTATAATCTCTCAAAATTTTGTATCCACTTCTCTTGTTCTAACTTTGCCATTCTCTGGTTGTTCCACAATGTATTCCTTTGTATATGTTTGTGCCATTACATATGGCAAGGACTTCCAAAATTCATGTTTTCTAAGTAGTATTTTGACCCTCAAAATTTTTTATTTACATGCTATAATCTGAGAAAAATATGTTTTCCTACTACCAAAGTCTGCTTGAGCCAAACATTTTCTAGCTTTCTCCAGCTTCCAACTCTGACCCTCCTTGTCTTGTTGATTTTTATTTGTCTTTTATATCTTTAGTGAAATATATATTCCTTCCTTAGAAAAATCTTTAAATCCTAGAACTAGTTCAAGTTCTCCAGTAATACACCCACACAGTTCCTAGTACTTTAGGTTCATATCACCTTGTACCATGCTTTTTAAATATGAATGTGTATAATTGTTTGCTTAGGCTTAATGGCTTCACCTCTAGACTCTAAGCTCCAGGAGAGCAGGCACCATGCTTGTCTTTAGCTTTGCTGAATTTTCCTTGTCTAATAGAGTTTCTGGCACTTAGTAGTAGCTCAAAAATATTTTTGTGTGAATGAAGAATAAGTAAATCAACACCTCTCTGGTATGAGATTCCCAAATGATCCTAAAACCTATAATCTTTTTGAAACCTGGAACAAATTCAGGAAATCTATGTCCTCTAGCTAAGTAGGTATGAAGACAAGCTCTTTGATTCTTGCTTCAGTTGACAAAGTTTTCATGACATATGAATTCTCCCAATTTCTTCAAAAATCAAAGACTGTGTAGAGAGGATCTGTGCCTCAGACTTCTGATGCCCTTTGATGGGACATCTGACAATTTAAAATCAAATAGCTGGGGAATCTAATCTTAAGACATGTGATATTCTCAGTGTTCAGTTAGTTCAACCATTATAAAGTCAGGTAGATTCCCAGATTTTTATTTGCAGATATAAAGGCAGAGATGCAGAAATACTGCCAGAAATACTGCCCCTTGCTCTTAAGAGGCTAGCAATAAATGGCTGCAACTATAAAGGATGGGGTATTTAAAAATTTTCCCTTTTACTACTTCTAGAGAGATTACCAATGACCATGCTTCTTTTAGGTCCCACAGTGCACATTGAGAACTTGACTTTCTTTCTGATTACTCAACTGCCCCAAGTCAGCCATGAATTGTCTTGCCAAACAGGAAATGACTGAAAAAAAAAAAAAAGTAAAGACAAGGACAGCAAATCCTTTGAGCCATCTTATTAGGCACTAAAGAATCATTTTGATGGCAATCCTCCTTTGCTTTACTGGAAATAGACTAAAAGCAAACTCCTGCTTGATTTCTCATATAAGAAACTACTGTTTGTTTTACCCCCACACAGTACTGGTCTTAAACAATTCCTCTGTAAATATATGTTACAAGAGGCTTCATGACCCAATGATTTTCATACAATCTTCTAATTTTTGTTAAAATTTAAAACTTTGACCTTTAATTTTTTTCCATACAAATTAGACAATGAAACGTAGTTCTGTTTGTTCAAAATACAGGTTCAAAATGCATATTTTGAGTATGCATTTTAGGAGATATGTCTTGAACACAATAGGAACATTCAACTAATGCTAGCCAAAAAACAATTGTAATCATCATAGTCTTTAAATTTACTTGCTTTTAAAAAGTGGGGGTTTGAATATTGACTTGAAATGTTTGTTAAGCTTTTGTTTCCCTTCACTGTTGTGCTTGTGCTATCAAAATGAACATGTGGCAGAACTCTAAGGACTGAGGCCAAACATATGGTATCCACAACCAGTCAGCATAACTTTTGGAATGATAATTGCAGAGAAGAGCCAAGTGAAAATGCTTAATAGTGCACATATGGCTGGTTGAGGATTTCCTAATAGAGTGACTGACTGCTCTAAGGCATGTAAATATCTTTGTCATGTAGAACAGAAAATTTTCAGTGTTGCAAGAAATACCACAATTAAACACAGTCTTTAAAAATTTTAATTTTTTAAAAATATGAAAGCAAAACATAATTTTTACATCTTTATTAAATCTATAAAATGCCTTTTCCAAAACTCTAGAGGGCTCTGGAAGGGCCTACTATTACTCTATTCATTTTTAGCTTGACACTATTGGAATTATAGATGCAATAATTTTCCTTAAACTGAATACATAATAATTCCATGAAAACAACTGCCACAGAAGTATAAGTCTAATGTCTAGGTAGTGCTGCATTTATTTTAAGTCCTAATTATGGGGTCAAAAGTTTTCAACTCAAAAGAGAGCAGAGATAATATTATTTGATATATGAGGAAATTGTGATTCGTAGAAATTGTGTGACTTGTCCAATGCACCTGGATTGGCAGTGGTTAAGCCTAATTTGAACCTGTAATTTCAATAATATATTTCAGTATTCATTAATTTACTCTGTCATACAAAACATATTATCCTGTAACAAGAATCTGAATGGGCCATTAAAGTTTTCTTGGAATAATTATTTGCTCAGGAACAAAGTGAATACAATCTTGGCCTTCGTTCAAAAGTCTTTTGGAGGAGGCTGTTTCTTGTGTCTTCTCTTTATAGACTCCATTTTGCTCCTTTATAGGAAACTGGTCCCTCCATGTAAAAATGTCTTGAGTCAACATAAATAAATAAATAAACAAACAAACAAACAAATAAAATTTTTAAAAACCTATTGAACCAGCAGCACCAGCCTCAGACTTTCTTCTCCCACTGACTTTCTCAAATCATTGTTTTTAAGGTCATCACAAACCTATAGCCTGAGTGGACTAAGATAGATAAATCTGTGACCAAATTTAAAAAGTGGAACTTGCTATTCTGGCAAGCTATCTTATTTATGTAGTAAATTCACAAAAGCTCAACAACAAAGAAGATATTTAGAAATTTCCAATTGTGTAATCTAGATACATATTTCTAAAATACCTATCAGTCTAAAATACCTATCAGTCAATATTATTTCATCTTAGATTTGATTTGATTTTGCTTTTACTAAGAATACTGATTTTATCTACTGCTGTATAACAAACAACCTTGAAAGTTTGTGTATTTAACAATGACCAGCCGGGCTCGGTGGCTCAGCCTGTAATCCCGCGCCTTTGGGAGGCCGAAGTGAGTGGATTGCCTGAGCCCATGGGTTCGAGACCCACCCGGGCAACTTGGCAAGCCCTCATCTCTACAATAAATCAAAATTAGCCGGGTGTAGTAGAGCGCGCCTGTAGTTCCAGCTACTCGGAAGGCTGAGGTGGAAGGATCGCTGGAGCCCAGAAGGTCGAGGCTGCGGTGGCCAGGAGCGGCCACTGCACTCCAGTCTGGGTGACAGAGTAAGACTCCAACTCAAAAAAAAAAAAAAAAAAATGACCATTCACTTGCTCATGATAATGGAAATTGACTGAGAGTCAGTGAGGATGATTCTTTTATGCTCCATGTGGCATTATTGTTGGTGGTTGGCTTCGTTCATGTGCAGGTGATAGAATAATTGAAACCTGGCTAGGTGGCTGGGTCTTTCTATTCCAGTGGTGGGCTCTGAGTATAAGTATAAGATCACTCTGAGTATAAGATCACTCATATGTCTGTCTAGACCTCGGTTTTCCTTCAGATGACCTCTCTTTTTTCCATGTGAATATCCTGGACTTCTTTTTTGATGCTGGATTTCAGGTAAGTGAGATCAGGCCTAGTAGGTGTACTAAATTCCAGGCCTGAAATTGACAAAGGGTTGCTTCCTCTGCAACCCCACCTAGGTTAAATGAGGGGTAAAGGTTTAATATCTTGAAGGAAGAAGTGGCATAGACATTTTGATATGGGAGCAATTACTGGTGACTATTTTGTATACAATTGCTTGTATGAATATTAGTATAATATATTTATATTAAACAAATAAGAATAAGAATGTGTATCTTGAACTACCAGACCTCTTTCCCTATATCATTGATGAAATCCTCAATCAAGAATAACAAAGAATATTAATATTGTTTTGTAAATATTCATGTTGTTTTGTTCCATCTAGGTTTTTTTTTGTCACATGATTATGTGTCATCTTCTGCTCTACTTGTGCACTTCATGTTGGTTCAGACAGGTATTTGTGAAATACTGAGATTAAGGCTAACATATTAATGGCCTCTGCAGGTAAAATTGTTCTAAATGTAGGCTTTAATACACAAAATATATCATCTTTCTGAGCACAGTTCCAGCACCTACACTTTTATTACTCTGATATTTCTCTGCCTAATATCTATGACACAAGACCATAATATATATTGCATCTGGAAGATATTGCCTATTTTCAATACAAAACTGCTCTACTACTTTTCTGAAAAATGATGATAAATCTTGATTGAACGGTGGCTGCCTCCTGCCATATGATCACAAAATATAAGATTTTTCATATATCTATCTGACTTTAATTTGAGGGAAAAAATACAAAGAGATAGATGTTAATCTTAATCTAGACAACTCTACCCTATTTTTCAAGTTTGATTTACTCTGTGATCATTTCCTCATCTCCTTTATTAAACTCCTTTACTTCTTTGTTTACTGTTCACACACTTGCCCTGTTGTAAGCATCTTTTCTGGCTGAAAGTTTGCTATTCAGTTGTTTCATTCATGCCCTTACATTTATGAATCTCTTTAATTTACATATCAAGTAAATTTAATAATGTATCAAATACATATAATTTCTATTCCAAGTAAAACCTTAACTGCATGCAAACTAAAAGATCAGTGATGTTTCTCTTGAAGAAAGAGATGAGGAAGGACACTTCAGGCTTAGGGAATAACATGAATAAAATTATGAGTCAGGAAATTGTAGGGAAAGTTCAGGTGATGGTGAGCAGCCATTTATGACTAAAGCAGGATCAAACATACAGATTGAAGATAAGTTCTAATTTGCAATATGTTTGCTTAAGCTGGATAGTATTTTTAAAATGTTTAATTTATGTGTCAATATTTATTAACTGGGAAACTTTACATTATACTTCAGATTCCTGGTTTGTCTTGAAAAACTGAGATGGAAACTGTGAGTTTTTCTTTTAGCATGGCAATGTAAATTAGTTGGGTTTACTGAAAACAACCACAAATTTCCAGTGGCTTAACACAATAAATATTTTTTTTTCCCCAAAGCAATGGTTCAACAAGGGTGTTCCTGATCTGGCATCTTTTCTGGGTGGCTCTCTATCAAGTGATAGCAAGCACAAGCTCTTTTTATCTTATGATTGTGTCTTCCTTTAGGTCCTTAGAGCTCTTGATTTCACAGGGGGAAGAAGAAAGAGAATTTTGCATGGGCAGGTTTTATGGGCCAGGCCTAGATGTAGTATGTCAGTCCCAAGAGCCAGAACTAAATCACATGCCTCACCTAATGGCAATGAAGGTTGGGCAACATGTTGCAGCTGTGTGCTCAGGAGGAAGAGAAATGGCTTGTGAATAAGTAGCCCATTTCTGGCACATTTCAGTTGGTTGGAGGTGAGTAGCCTCTATTCTTTATCAGGACATAGGTCCACTCCTCTATCACAGTATGCACCCTGCCTTCAAAACTCGTCAGGTTACCTACCTGGCTGCTGAAGGAACTTGATGTGTGATCCTCAGGATATAGAATGAAAAAGTACATGTCTAGAAGAGGAAAGATTTTCTGGAAAAGAAAAGGATTCAGTAAACCTTACATTTAATGCAAATTTTGTTCTACCTTTTTATTTTCTCCAAGAGAGCAAAATTTTCTCTTTAGGTCAGTGGGCTACATAAAGATGGACAAAAACAAACAACTATCTAGTTTTTCAGCCAATGAATATTTGCATATTTCATAGCTTCAGTATTGCTTTTTGCTGTACCACTGAATGAAATTAAATATTAGTGTCATTTTTATGGGGCCAATATTTTTCTCATAGTAAGAACTCTGATTTATGGACTGTGATTTTGAATGATGAAGAAAGATTTAATACATAGCCTAATGGTGTGACACTTTTCTCTATAAACCTGTCAATTCCCTGATTGCTCAGATCAAGTTTACAAATATCAGAATAAAGCTAGCATTTTTTGAAAAACATTGTTTTCACAGGCATAATACTTTGAAATGTTGCATTCTTTAAGTCTGGGAACATCTTAGGAATTTCTATTGTGAACTTCTTTTGTGCATTTGTTAATGTGAAGTGAATATATAGTAAATATTCAGATTAAATTTTAGTAATGGAAAGGAACTTGGGACCATTGAATTCAATTTCATTTCACAATGGAGTCACTGGGGCCAGAGCAGATAAATGGCTTTGTCCAAGTACACAGAGCTATCTAAGTGTCAGAGAATTCCTAGGTTGTTTTGCAACACAGTCCCTTGATTTATCTCCAAACCGTCATTAAATTCTACTACAAACACCTTTGAGTTAATGATTTAGGAGACACCGTTGGCATGATTAAAGCGAGGAGAAGCTTAAGGTAAGACATAGACAGTCTTATCAGGAAGTGTGGCATGGAAGTAAATTAAGAAAAGATACCACAGTATGCCCTTCTCTAAAATACACTAGAGACAGATGATCCATGAAGAAAGTTTCTAAGTTGACAGAGCCTCTAAATACATGTAAAGCAAATAAAATTGTCTCCTACTATTGTTCTTTAATTTATTCACCAGTGAATTCTTTTATGCAGCCATTTTGCACCCCTGTTTGATCTAAGTTTGCCCACACTCTGGCCAAGGACAAAGCAAACACAAGTAGGAACACATTCAGTGCTGGGTCAAAAATATGTTACCATTGTATTACTTTTGATTTTTTTTATTTTTATTTTTTAGTTGGAGTCTTACTCTGTCGCCCAGACCGGCGTGCAGTGGCCGCTCCCGGCCACCGCAGCCTCGACCTGCTGGATTCCGGGGATCCTTCTGCCTCAGTCTTCCAAGTAGCTGGAACTACAGGTGCATGCTACCACGCCCGGCTGATTTTTTTTTGATTTATTGTAGAGACGAGGTCTAGCCAAGTTGCCCGGATGGGTCTCGAACTCAGGGCTCAGGCAATCCACTCGCCTTGGCCCCCCAAAGTGCTGGGATTACAGGTTGAGCCACTGAGCCTGGTCAACTTTTGATATTTTTCGATGGAAAAAACACCTTTCCTGGATTCCAATTTCCTTCTTGTTAGTTTGGTATCCTGCTTTATTTTCGTTTCGGGGAACTTTATCCTCTTATACCTGTTTATACTCCCTATTACATCGCCCACTGCCCAACCCCGTCTGCTCTTTGTCTTACTCATTCTAGCTATCCTAAAATCACAGCGATTGACTTTCTCATAGCTGGTCTTATTTGCTCATTATATATCTTCAGATTATATTAAGCAACCTAATCTTTCACCATAAATCTAAGGTAATAATTACTTGGCTACTACATATGTGACTTACAGTGACCTTGTATGTAAGGTTACCTGGTTCTAAGAAAATATATTGCCAATTTCTGTTACATTTCTTCATTTTGTTTTTATAACAGAGATGGATAATGACACTGATTGATGTATGATGACATAACTCTTTCTAGCTGTATTCAGTTAAGTTCCTCCATACAACTACTAAAAGACTTTTTACCATATGTTAAATATATTAACAAAAGGGATTAGTATTGGACTATAACCTAGGTGGGGTTACATAACAACAAAATGAGAGGTCTAGCATAGGTCAAATTGCATCTGAGTTCCATTAAACTCCAAGGATTCTTTTGAATTTAGATTTTAGTATCTAATTGCACCTGTTCTTAAAGTTTTAATTAACCCATTCTAATAAAAATTGAAATCTATTTCAGCAGAAAGTTAGATAAAATTGTAAAGTTTCAGAGATATAAAATTTCATTTTAAAACTTTCAAATAATCTAAGATAAGCATTAGAAAAACAAATATGCTAAGAAAATGTATAAGGTTATTCTCCAAAAAAAAAAATTTAAGTTTTGCTAAGAAGATTCATTATGAATCACACTCTGGCTCTTAGTATACCCTAAAATATCTCTCCCAACCTCAAAATTTGGTCTCATTTATACGTTAATTGTTATCTTAAAGTCTCTGACTTTACAATTCTAACATAAGGGCAGTCTCTGTTATCCTTCTTAGCTACTTTCTTGCTTGACTCTTTATGTATCGTAAATCATGTTATGTCATTTATGTTTTTTTATGGTGGGCCAAGTATTTCATATAAAAATAAAGTACAAAAAAAAGAGGAGGGCACACTTCCAAATTTATTTTATGAAGCTTATATTACCCTGACACCAAAACCTCACAAAAACATCATTAAAAAACAGAAGACCAATATCTTTAATTAATATTGATGAAAAAGAAATATTTACAAAACAATCTCAAGCTGAAATCACCAACATATAAAAAGACTTTTACACCATAATTAAGTCGAATCTATCCCAGGAATGCAAGGTTGGTTTAACATCCAAAATTAAGTTGACATAATTATATCTATAGAATAAAAAACAAAAATCACATGATTGATTCAGGAAAAATATTTTTTTAAATGCAGCACTATTTTATGATAAAACACTTAACAACTTGGAATAGAAAAAAAAATCCTCGATCCATTTATGGAAAAAACCCACAGCTAACATTATATCTAATGATGAAAGATAGAATGCTTTCACTGTAAGATTAGGAACTTACAACTTCTATTTTACATTGTACTGGAGATTATAGGGCAGTTGGGCAAGAGAGAGAAATAAACAGCCAATAGAATAGAAAGGAAGAAGTAAAACTGTCATTCACAGAAGACAGTATTTTGTATATAAAATGTCCAAAGCAACCAACTAAAAAAAATTATAACTAATAACTAAGTACAGTAAGTTTATGGTACACAAGTCAAATGTTTTAAAAGTCAATTTTATTTCTATATACTTACAATGAACAATTCAAAAATAAAGAAAATAATATTATCTATAATAGCATCAATTTTCAAAAAGAAATACAAAGCTTATACTATCAAAACTACAAAATAGTATTGAAAGATATGAATTATTGAAAAAATTCCATGTTTACATACTGAAAGTTATGACATTGTTGGATGACCAATATTTCCCCAAACTGATTTATAGATCAATGCAAACCCTATGAGAATCTTAGTTAAATTCTTTGTAAATACTAAAAAAGCGACCAGACTCAGTGGCTCAGCCTATAATCTCAGCACTTTGGGAGGCCAAAGTGAGTGGATTGCCTGAACCCGCAGGTCCAAGAATAGCCTGGCAATTTGGCAAGACCGCGTCTCTACAATAAATCAAAAAATAGTCAGGCATGGTGGCTCGCACCTGTGGCTCCAGCCACTTGGAAGGCTGAGGTGAAAGGATCTCTGGAGCACAGCAGGTCGACACTGGGGTGGTTGTGAGCATGCCACTGCACTCCAGCCTGGGTGATGAAGTGAGACTCCAACTCAAAAAAAAAAAAAAATATTAAGAAACTCATCCTAAAATTAATATAGAATTACAAGAGATTCAGAATAGTTAAAATAATCTTGGTAAAGAACAAACAGGGACAACTCACACTTCTTTATTTCAAAATGCACTACAAAGCAACACTTTTCAGGACTGTCTGATTTTAGCTTAAGGATAGAATCAATGGAATAGAATTTAGAGTTCAGAAATAAACCCATATATCAGTGCTCAACTAATTTTTGACATAATTGACATGATAAACCAAAGGGAAAAGAATCAACAACAACAACAAAAATGTGCTGAGGAAAGTACATAGCTAAACTCAAAATGAAACTGAATCTTTATCTAAACTACATATAAAAATTAACTTAAAATATAGTAAAGACCTGAATAGAAGAGCTAAAACTACAACATTCTTAAAAGAAAATATAAAGATAAATCTTCATGATTTTAAATTTGGCAAACATTTCTTGACTATGGTACCAAAGCATGAGCAACGAAGAAAAAATAGATAATTTGGACTTCTTCAAAATTAAATATTTTTGTGCTTCAAAGGAAAATACCAAGAAAGTGAAAAGACAATTCCCAAAACAGGAGAAAATATTTGCATCATGTATTTGAGAAGGAACTTGTATACCAGATATAAAAACAAATATTTCAACTCAATAATAAAAAGTCACCACAATTATAAAAATGGGCAAAAGATCTCAATATATTTTTCTACAAGGAAGATATACAAATGGCCAAAAAGCGCAAAAAAAAAAAAAAGTTCAATAACAAGGCATCAGGAAATGCAAACCAAAACCACAATAGCATATGATTTTCTTTATGTATACTAGAATCACTAGAATCTAAATGTCAGATAATAACAAGTATTGGGAGGATTTGAGAAATTATGTATCTGTACACAGCTAGAGAGATGATTCTTCAGTTCAGATACAAATGTTCATTATGAAGGAGCCCTTGTTGATGAGGTGTGTCCCCCCTACTCCCCTAGCAGTTTCCCACTACTGCCAATCCCTTTCTTATTGTGTTATGTTAATTGTGCAAGGTCCACTTATGAGTGAGAACATGTGGTTCTCAGTTCTTTGTTAAGGTGAGAGATCACTCAGTATTAAGGACTCTAAGTTCATCCAAGCTGCTGCAAATTTCATAATTCTGTCCTTCTTTATGGCTGCATAATATTCCACCATGTATATATACCACACTTTTTTTAACCAGTTCTCTTTTAATAGGCAGCACAGTAGGTTCCATGTTTGTGCTATTGTAAATAATGCTGCAATAAGCATGCCTGGAAATTGGAACTGGCAACTAATCCCTGATCAAAACCCCAAGTGCCCATGCCATAAGAGATAAGATAGACAAGTGGAACCTCATCAAACTGACAAGCTTCTGCAAAGTCAAAGAAACCATCAAAAGAGTGAGGAGACAGCCCACAGGCTGGGAAAAAATATTTGCCAACTGTATGTCTCACAAAGGACTAACATCTAGGATCTACAAGGATCTCAAACGTGTTGAGAAGAAAAAAACAAGCAGTCCATTACAAAGTGGACAAAAGATATGAATAGACACTTCTCAAAAGAAGACATATGAGCAGCCAACAGATACATGAAAAATGCTCAGCTTCACTAGCCATCAAGGAAATGTAAATTAAAGATACCACCTAACTCCAGTCAGGAGATCCATCATCAATAACTCAGAAAACAACAGGTGCTGGAGACGAAGTGGGGAAAAGGGAATACTTCTACGCTGTTGGTGGGAGTGTAAACTAGTACAACCTCTGTAGAAAACGGTTTGATGATTCCTAAAAGATCTAAAAATTGACCTTCCATACGACTTCACACTCCCTCTGCTTGGAATATACCCGGAGGAACTCAAATCACTCCATGAAAAAGATTCAAATGTTTTAGGGCAGTCCTGGGAATGTGTATTTACCAGGATCTTAATTATTGATGAGATTCCAAAACTCTGCTTGTTCCTCACGGCAGAGCAGATTGCTCTCTAGATGTAAAAGTCCTTTCCCTGTTTTACACCAACCAATGAGAAACAAAGCAACAAAAAGCTACACATCTATGTATAGATGCATAATTTCTCAACACCCTCTCCAAACCTTGTGATTATCTGAATATATAATAAACTGACTTTTTGTGTTTCTGGGGAAATCTCTTTGCTCTCTAGTCTGGTCTCTGGTCTTAGAAAATCCCTCTTCACTGTTCTGCCCTGCCCTTGTCCTTTGGAAGTTAAACACTCTCTCCACTCTCTGAAGGCAGAGATTATCTCTGAGTGGTTTCGTCCAGTTCTTCCACTCCATTTCAGAACTTCTGAGTTAAGCCTGGAATGTCAAAGGAAAAGTATGGTTCTCTCAGTTCTCCTATGCCTCCCCCAATGTTCCTTTACTGAAAGACTGTAATCTCTGAGAGGTCCTCTCAATTATTTTCCCCTTCCCTATTTTCAGCACTCAGAAAAGAAAAAAAAAAGTACAGTTTTGTCCTGTGTCTTGAGCTCCAGTAGAATTTAACATGTCATACCAGCCCACATACAGACATTAGAAATGTCAGGTAAGACTGGCTTCCATTCATCCCCACCTATAGAGGATTCCTCCTCCTTTCATGCCAGTTATAAAAGATTATCTTGGTTCTTCTTTCTTAAAAAGGGCTTGTCACTTTCTGGATTTTAGTTTATTTAGGTGTTTTACATTCTCTTCTCCCTGAAGCATTTTTTAAAATCTGTGATTATGTAGTTTTCCCAATGTTTGGGTTGAAAGAGTGAAGGTGACAATATCTTGCAACTTCCAACATCTGAACTGAAAGTAAGATAACTACTAAAAGTTTAGAAGAGAAAAACAGGCTACAGAAAGGTTTTTTTAAAAATACATATTGAGAATTTGCCAGGTTTTATGTCCTAAAAATTGGACTTAAATAACTAAGAAAACAGGCAAGTAACAAAGCATCCAGGCCTTGGATTTTCTATCTCAGGTATTGCTGTGTCTCCAACAGATTCTCATAATTCAAGCATAGTACTTAATATATCAGGAAAATATTAACGAATGGATATGGCCACAGCCAAAGGAGGTCCTCAAAATAATGTAGGTCTACATACTGAGTCTTCTATAGTCTTGACATCTGTTCAGGGTATACACAAGTGAGTTACCTCTACTTGGAAGCATTCAATACAATGGAGATCGAGTTACCCCTCTTGGTAATTGTGGTAGAAAGTGATCAGGCCCAATGATGTCATTAAAAAAATAAATCATGGAAGTATGTAACTTTTGTTGACCAAGATATTCTCTACAAGCCACAATGTAAGGTACCAACACAGTCCTTTTTACACCACTCCTGTAAAACGTACAAGCCTATATAGCCTGCAGTCTTCTCATGTGGAAGATTTATCACGTCATGGTTTTAAGTTGATCAATAAATATCAGGTCTACCTTTTTGGTAAACAACAAAAGATAAAACAAGGAGCTATAGTACCCACTGGTATCCTTGATATGGTCTATCTCCCAAGTATAGTCTGTTCAGCTTATTTCTTGGATCGTTAGTAAACAAAGTGAAAACAATAATAAATAGTGTCCAAAAAGTCATTATTACTTAGTGACTACTACTATTAATAATAACGACAACCTCTAAGTAGCACTTAGTATGTCACAGGTAATATCCTAATTCTGATTAAGGTTTACCAAAAATAAAATAAAATATAATAACATAAAACTCCATAAGCTATATACAATTGTTATCTCCATTTTACAGATGAGCAAATTGGGACAAAAAGGGCTCAAGGAACTTTCCCCAGTCACAGATAATGGCTTGTTGTTTTTATAGCACAAGAAATTTGAATGGTGTTACCATTCAGCTGCAATTTAGTCTCTATACTAAGTATTATTTGACATCGTTTATTGTCATGATGCAAATGAAGATCAGGGTGGCTAATCTGACAATGTACTAAATAGAAACATTTTTTAAAAAACTGTTTATATCACAAAACATTCACTCCTTTCTCTCCACGTCATCCCAAATTCTTAAGTGAAAAAAAACATATTATTCATGGAATATAAACAACAGGAATAACAGGAAAAAAAGCTAAATTGTGCAAGTCTTTAAGTTTATCATTCTTACTCTCTGATGGGAAAATATACTTGAATTATCTAATACTATTTTCATCTGTTTACCATTGTGTATTTCAAACAGTAAGAGAACAATGATATGAGCTAAGAAAGTCATTCCAACAGTATGTCATATTTATAAATGGCATAGTGAGAGTTTCTTTCATTATGATTAATACTGTATCAGTCTAGGCTGGGTGTGGTGACTCACACCTGTAATCCCAGGACTTTGGGAGGTAGAGGCGAGAGGATTGCCTGAATCTAGGGGTTCAAGATCAGCCCTGGAAACTTGACAAGACCTCATCTCCACAATAAATAAATAAAAAAATTAGCCAGGCATGGTGGCACATGCCTGTGGCTCCAGTTACTTGGAAGGATGAGGCAGCAGGATCAACTGAGCCCAGCAGGTCGAGGCTGCAGTGACAATAGGCGGGCCACTACATTCCAGTCTGGGCATCAGAGTGAGACTCTGACTCCAAAAAAAAAGAAAAGAAAAAACACTTATATTGTGATCATCAGTGAGAATGTCCCTAAAACAGAACTTACATAAGATAGATTCTAACTGCCAGAATGCTCCCAGTCTCAGTCATGTTGTTGAAAAATCAGAATTTCTTTTGGTTAAAACAAGATATAGACATGGTGAAAGTGAGGCTGAAGGAAAAAAAAATGGAGGGAATAGCACTGAGATAATTTTGTGTAATGGTTCAAAAGGAGCAAACTAACATACTTCATATGACATGTTTGAAATAAAAAATCACTAATAAGATAAAACAACATAGAATTTTTTTAAAAATCCATGATCATGTATGTACATTCCCCTTAAAACAGAGTGCTTGCCAATCTTTTAAGTATTATTTAGGTCTATTTGGAAAAAATAAATTGGGTTCCACACTGCAACACTAATTTATTCTAAGGTAAAACACTGGTTCAAAAATATAATTAGTAAAAAAAAAGAATCTCATGAACACAAATAATGACAAGAAAACTTCCTCCTTTCCAAGATATGAAGTGCTTCTTTATAAAAATATTTGGCAGTATATATCCACAGTGATATAACACAATGAGCCACTAGCCTAACTGGATATAAAGTTATCACCCAAAGAAACTATAAGAAGTTCAGTTTTCCAAAACTTCAGCTATGGGCTTTTATTTCTATGTTGTTTAATAAGATCCAACTCTGCATGTAGCATCATATCTTACATTTATATTTCTTACCTGTATTTACTGTACAAATCTGAGTTATAAAAACCTTCAAAGTAATTATACTTGCAAATATATATTACATTCTAGAGTTCCACATGATTTGCCAGTTGAAAGTAAGGTAATCAGCAGTTAGAGTGAGGATGTGGTAAAGAGAACTAAATTATATCTGAGGCACGATAATAGTAAAAATTGGTTAAAATCTAGCAATTGAAACTTTTTCATCATCTCCAAATGAATACCTATTTTCTAAAGTCCTATTCCCATCCTTCCTTATTTAATCAATTTTAAACCTGGCTACCAGAATCACCTAATTTTAAGAGAGTTAATACACAGTAACATGCGAAGTATTATGTCAAAATCCCTTCGACTTATACTTTCCTACTAACTCCCTCCACTTCTGATACTCTGCTGACTGGTTGGTTTGTTTGCTTGGTCAACTCATCTCAATTTTAGTATTTTTTTATATTATATTGAAATAGCATAGAAATGCCCTTGTCCTGTCTCTACTCAATTTGCACCAAGGATTCATTTTTGCCCTTCAGTTTTTCTATAAAAGCAGAGTCCTCGTAGCTAGAGAGCAAACCTATTTTGCTTTCAGTGCTCACTTGTAAAGCTTAATAAGTATTAGATATTTTGGTTTCAAAAAAGTATATGACAGTTGCACTTGGTATTGTACTTATTCGCTTTAGCAGATGTTACAGAAACTTGTAAAATAAGATTGTAAAAATAGTTATTGCTCTGAAATTATGTTAAAGCTTTATGATGGATAAAAAAATACATCTGTGGTATAAAGTGACATGAAACAAATTTGAACTTTGGGAAAATAATCATAAATATTTAGAAGAATTCTACACTCATATATCTTTAGTTGACTTTTTATATTCTTACTCAGCTTTTTAAAGCATAAATATTGTATTATGGATATAATATATATGAGATACGAGGCAGGGTTCAAATTCAAAGATCTGAAATCAAGAAAAATATCTTGTTTTGAGTCAAAACACTGGAGAATTTTTGTGCATTTTCATGCTTTACATTAAAGTAAAATGCATAGTGTACATATACAGCATTATTAATGATTTTTCTGCTTTAACTCACTTGTCTCAATTAAGCAACTAACTGCAAGTTATAATCACATTAAAGAAAAGAATCCTGTCATATAGTTTATTACTATATTCCTCCACTATTGATGGAAATTCTAGATGGCAAAACTTCTTTATATGTATAAGGGTCCTGGGAATAAGACTGCTTTTGTCTTCTGAGAGATACTATGGAACATTGGACGCCTTATCCTTCAATACTTTGCTTAACCATGCCTCTTCAAAGAGTTTTTAGGTAGATGAGCTGCCCACACCCCACTCATTCTCTATTACTGAGCCTTATTCAGTTTTCTTTATTCATTATTGTATAAGAATGTGTAATTCTGTAATTTGTGGTAGTGGTTATAGCAACTGCTGTTAAACTTCCTGAAGCCAGTGTCCATGTTTTTCTAACTCACTTTTAGAACTTAGTGACCAGCACATTGTGGGTGCTCAATTAATCACTGTAGAAGTAATTTCACTCACTTTTTTTCTGCACTGACCAAGCCATAGGCTAGTTACCTCCTGAAGATATCTTGGTTTCAACCAGGGTCTCTCTGTGCATAGTTTTCATATTTACATTAAGGAACTCCGTCTGAAGATTAGTTATGGTTGATTGCTAATTATACTCTTTCCTTCAAAAATCTCTTACCTCACTTTTCTGCTAATCCATACTCATTATCTCTTTCAGGACAAGATTCAGAATCCACTACTACAGGAAACTGCTTAGTACTGCTACCTCTTCAATTTACAGCACGCCTTTACTTCTAACACGTGAGAAGTTCATTCTACTTTGAAATTGAATAATTACTTATAAATAGCTATAAAATATTTATATACAATGAGTTCGAGTTTAAATTCTTATTATGTGTATATATTTATAAGTATAGAAATTTATAGTACAAATTTTAGAATATCTTTTCCTCTACATCCATGTACATTTGCACACATGTATACATACATGTATGCTTATATGTACATATCTATGTTCATTCTCTTGTTTATATGTATGCATACTGAGTAAAATAATAATCTTAAATATTTTTCATTTCACAAATTAAATACCAATGAATCATTTTGATTAAGTATTTTCAGTTGTGGAGTTAACAAATCTTTCATGAAGCATTCAATTCTGCAAAGGAAACACCATATAGTGAAAAAAAATCTATCAATGGCTTATCCATTCAGTCAACCAGCCTAAATTCATTAAGTAAAACTCTACATGCAAATATGATTAATGGAGAATCTGAAAGCCAGTTTTTTGTTTCCTCCTGGGCTCTTTTTTTTTTTTTTTTTTTGAGTTGGAGTCTCACTCCATCCCCCAGGCTGGAGTGCAATGGTACACTCACGGCCACCTCAGTGTCGACCTGCTGGGCTCCAGCGATCCTTCTGCCTCAGCCTTCCAAGTAGCCAGAACTACAGGAGTGTGCTACCACACCCAGCTAATTTTTGATTTATTGCCCGGACTGATCTCGAACCCATGGGCTTAGGCAACCCACTCCCCTCAGCCTCCCAAAGTGCAGGGATTACAGGCTGAGCCACCAAGCCAGGCCTCCCCCGGGCTCTTAACTGAAGGAAACTTACTTTCCCCATTTGTTTTTCATGTCATTTTAAAAACATGTAATAAATAATTATATGTAATTTGTTTTAATCTGTTTCTGGGATTTAAAAAATTATGTTCTCAGATCAACTGACTCTGAGTATGATTAAACGTAGATATTTTCTTCTCAGAGGTCTGAAAAATAGTTCTTTCTGGAAATGAACTTACCCCAAGTGCAGTCAGCTGTTTTCCAGAAGTCTGTGTCCCTAGAAATGAGTGAACTACTATATGGGATTGAGTAAGGGTAAACTGACAAATTTCTATGTCGACTTTCCAATGCAAGAGATGATTTTTTAAAATACTAATGTTCTTTTTCCTTTGGTATTTTTGTGTACCTAACCTTATCCCTTGAAATGGTTAATATTATTAAAGCAAGAATACTCTAACACAGTGTTAATATGTTGTTTCTTACGTTCAAAGAAAGAATTTTGCTGCAAAGCATGGTAGGCAGAGAAAGAATTTTCTAAATTCCTTCTTCATCTATGCCTCCCCCACTTCACACCTCTCAAGAGTGATACTGGACTGATTGTATCAGAGTTGTGCATAAGAGAGGTTCAGGAAGGGAAACCTATGTCCTACCTGGCCTAGAGAATCCTGGGAACAGAATGGGGACTGGAAGAGAGAGATACGAAGGTCAAAAGTCTTATTTTGTCTCTCCTTCTTTGTAGGTAGCCCATTGTTAGTGGGTAAGATGTTTATAAATAGTAAGATAAGTTAGGAAAAATTAGAGATAGAATGTTTTTGCTGTGTTCCAGCACTGGAGTAAAATTACTTCTGCACAGCTGATGCCAGGTCAAAATTAAACCCAGTGGTTATTTGTGTGGTCAGGCAGAAAAGTCTCTAATATGTAGACTTCCTGAATGGAGTGAATGGGAGCAAGAAGCAGACAGTCTGGGAGGGCAGATTGTCAGAGGAGGTCTTTAACAGAGTAGGGGACAGAAGTCATGAGGGGAAATCATCTGAACCAAAGTCAAAAGGGAGTCACAGCCAGACTTGACAAGTTCTGCCGGCTGGAAAAGTTGAAGTAAAGCTTACTCAGCTAGGGAGGACTGTGTGTCCCTGGCTAAGATGTGAGAGATCAAAACACAATTCACAGCAGACATTGATTTCTTCAAGTAAATATCACACAGGCCAAAGCCATTTAGAAACCAACAGATCCAGAGGATACGATGCAAGTCTAAGAACCTCACCTTGTCAATGCCAAACGGTTACATAAAGTCTCCCTCCATACCAAAATGCTGTCTTAAGAAAGAGCAAGATTGGGGATAGTGATGTGAAGAAGACAATTTAAATTAACTAATAGGACTGGGTTTTTCCAACAGAAGAAAAAGCTAGTCATTTTTGTTTGTCTCTTGTCTACCAGCACACGAGGAAAACAATATCTATTACAGGCCAAAGAAGGATGTTAAAGCATTTTGGGGTCTCTGAGTGGTATTGTGTGTAAATTATGTCCTCAATATATTTATTTGGGGAGATACATTATATGTCTTTAAGTAAATTTGGATCTACTGCTACATGACATTTGTTGACTCTTTATACATAGAAATAATAATAATTGTAATACATTATTTGTTATGCATGGTGCGGAATTAATTGCATATTTTCATTTATTCTTCAAAATAATCTGGTAAAGATACTCTTAATACTTCCATTTTTGCAAATGAAAAACCCAAAAACAGAGAATGGTTAAATCATCTGCAAAAGGTGTGGAGCCAGGATTCCAACCCAGGCATTCTGACTCCAAAGCTTGCTTTTTAAATCACTGGCTATGGGACTCTATAATTTTATTATACTATTCACTTTTATCTAAATTTGTGGCCAGTAGACTGCTTGGCACCGAGTAGAAAGATGTCTGGATAAATAAAACAATTTTTTACTGAGTTGATCATGTCTACACTTTAACATAGCAAATCGATTTCGGGTTGTTTCTACATGACATTAAACAAATACTACTCTTACTTAAATTATATTAGCTAAAAATTCCTCTGCTAGAATTTTAGTGCCCTTGTTTGCCTGCTTATTGTTTCATTTTTTAACAGAAAATTCACTGAAATCATGAAGTGGAGACAGAATATAACGATTAACTTCAGGTCGCCTGTCTTTTCATTATGCCTCTTACTCTATGCAGTTGCTGCTGCGCTTTCTTTCTCATTTTCTTCACTCCTTCAACTCACTCGTTTTGATCTTCTTTCCATTTTTATCTCATTCTTTTTTACTCAAATTCATTGATCTGTTCTTTTGGAGAGGGATATTTTTCTTCATTAATCCTTTGCCGTTTTCTGTCAATGAAATCAGCGCAACTATAGCAGAAAGAATATTAAAATAAGTGTCAGAGATTACAGAAAGTCACTTAATGTCAACTAAGTCATTTAATTTTTCTAGGTCTCTGTTTTCTTACCTGTAAAATAAAGTTATTAACCTAGAATGTTTCTAAAATTTTCTTCAATTCAAAAATTATTGATTAGACCTGTTGAGTTGACTATTTAAATTTATATAGAACGTGACTACTTTAGGCTATGCTTAACAATGCCAAGCATTAAATTATTTGGTAAAAACATTTAACCCATTATCCAGATGTTTTGTCTTCAAAACACCAATCATCTGGAGGGGCTGGATTTTTTATTGCTTTGATCTGACCTTTTAAACATCACTGTGTAGGACTAGCCAATCAATATATTAATAGAAATAATTGTATCTAGATTCCAATAAGCATGTCTATATGTAAATCAGGTTGTTAGGTCTAATATCTGTGTTTGATTTGCAACTTTTTCTAATTTATCAAGGACTGATTGAAGTTTGAATAAACACCAGAAGTTTAATAAACCTAGTTTACAGAAATGTTTATTATTTATTTATTTATTTATTATTTATTTATTTATTTATTGAGTTGGAGTCTCACTCTGTCGCCCAGACTGGAGTGCAGTGGCCACTCCTGGCCACCGCAGCCTCGACCCGCTGGGCTCCGGCGATCCTTCCGCCTCAGCCTTCCAAGTAGCTGGAATTACAGGCGTGCACTACCACACCCGGCTGATTTTTTTTGATTTATTGTAGAGATGAGGTCTTGCTGCCCAAGCGCATCTCGAACCCGCGGGCTCAGGCAATCCACTCACCTCAGCCTCCCAAAGGCGCGGGATTACAGGCTGAGCCACCGAGCCCGGCTCAGAAAGGTTTATTTTGCCAAATATTCCTATCAATATCCTATCATTATTTTATTTTGAGTTGGAATCTGACTCCGTCTCCCAAGCAAGAATGCAATGGCATGCTCAGGGCCACCCCAGCTCCAGGTCCTTCCACCTCAGCTTTCCAAGTAGTGGGAGATGCAGGCACGCACTTCCATGCCTGGCTAATCATTTTATTTATTGTAGAAACTAGTTCTCACCATGTTCTCAGGCTGGACTCAAATATCCTGTCTTGAACTTGAAGATAATATAGTCATCCTGGATTCCTACAGAAACTTTGATTTGGATTTTGGAATCCTAAGAAGAATCAATTCCAATGCTACCAATCATTCTATCTGGTATTTAGTAATCCATAGTGCTTATCTTCCTCATACACACATATCCACCCTTACTCCGTAGAGACATGGTTTGCTCATTCCTCTTGATCATTCTTTAGTGGTGATGAAGCACATTTGGTCACCATCTTCCTTATAAAAATAACTGAAGTATTTGAAGATGATCCTCTTTAGGATATTATCTTCCAGATGTGTTGTGCTTTAGTTTTTAACTTAAACCTTACTTTGCCATTGTTAAAGTGTAGATTTTGGTAGCAGGATAAAATCAATAACCATGACTGTGGGATCACCTTACTTTAGGATTATTAAAGAATACTTGGAAGCAAATAATTAAAGATTGAAAATGAGGAGAAAGTTTAGTTGTAGTGAGCCATACTAATAAAAATTGCTATTTATTGATTTACTAGTTATAGATATTTAGAGAACACTATAACAGCTTCATTTCAGAAATTAAGACACAAAGCTTCAAAAGAAATAAAAGAATTGTCTAGCCATGCGAGAAATTATCTGAACCACAATTCAAACCCTGGTCTTTCTCTTTCCCAAACCCATATGTTTTCTAATATATAATGCCTCTATACAAAAAGGGGCTACTATGTCAAATAAAGCCCATAGGTTTATTTGAACTATTTTGCAAAGCTATAGATTATTTTAACATTGGGATATTTCAATAAAATCCACATTTTCAGCCTCTTTAGAAAACATAAGGATATCTAACAACATCGAATCCATAATCAGTAACTTCAAAATAAGTTGTGGCTGCCTCCCTGTGAAATAGGTATTTACTAGCCTATTTACCCCAGTCTTCACCATTCCCTATTAATCCCTATTAATGTCTGTTATTGTGTGAAAAAAATTAGTATTATGTCATTATATTACCAGAGTGATACCCAGTTTAACTTTCTTAAGTTACATGTATATCTTCATTTACATGCATGTGAAAACATCTAAATATTAGAGAAATATAAGAAAGTCAGAATTGAAAAGTAAGTAAATTAAAATGACATTTTCATTTGTTTACAATCAAGTTAATGTGGTGAGATTCTCCCACATTAGTCCTGAAAATTTAGTCCATAGAGATTTACTCATAATTTTTAACCTCCAAGAGGAATAAATAACTGTGCCCAAATTTATGTTCATGTAAATGATGAGACAAATGTATCAAGAATATTACATGATTTACGAAAAAGAAAATGTGACACATAGGCAGTGTGTATTTGTTGCGGCATCCGGATGGAATATACAATGCAATCCAAAAGAGAAAGTCTATTCCATTCAAAAAAATGTGATCATTGAGCCAACATGCTCTTGCTTCCCTTTAAGGCTGTGACATATATACATCTGTCACACAGCTGTGAAATCTGGATTTGTTAAAAATAAGAGGTGTCATTTTCAAATTAAAAAGTCTTTAATTTTTTGGATAAATCTTTTGAGCCCAATTCTATATCAGATGCTATTATAATTTTGCCATAAATCCAGAAGGGTTAAACACCATCATAAACTTAAAAATGTTATTTTGCAGTCTTTCCCTAATAATACATGTAAAAGGATAGCACAGTGTAATAAAATACTTGGCAGAATAACCCAGTTGTAAGAGATATTAGCACCATACCCTTTGAACTTGCATAATTCTGAGAGGTAAAATTGTTGAATGGAGGATCCACAAAAAAATGAAATAGATAATAAATGGTATGTGAATGATATTTTATTTATCTGTTTGTTTACTAAATATTAACTGTGTGCTTACCTCATCCTGGACACTGGGCCAAGCTTGGTAGCCATCATGTTAAAGAAAACTAGACATTTTTCTTGCTTTCATGAAGCTGGCACTTGAGTGGAAGGGAGAGGCATAAATTACAGAGTCACATGCAAAAATATTCTCTGGCAAATGCTATGAAAGAGACTTGACCTGTGGGAGTTGACCTCATTGAGAAAATAAGGTTTTGAAATCTGAAGGGAGAGTAGATATCAACTAGGTGAACAACAGAGAGATGAACTTGCTAGGCAGAACAATCAGCATACATAATGAGTCTGTGGTAGGGTGCAGCATAATGAGTATGAAAGGGTTGAAAGAATTTTATTATGGTTGGGCAGAGAGCAGAGCTGAGTGTGAGGTGAGGACTGGGATGTGACAAGGAGCCAGACTATGCAGGGCTTTGTTCACCATGTGAAGCAGCTGGTCTCAAATAAAACTATTGAGGAATTTAAAAGAAAAAATATACTGATTTATGTTATGGAAATGTTACACCGACTGCCATATAAAGATGTGATCTGAAGGAAGCCAGAATGGATGTAGGTGGATGAGCTGGTAGATTGCTATAATAACTACATGAATTAGCTTTTTATGGCTACTTATCAAATGATGGCAAAATTCAATGACTTAAAACAATTAACATTTATTATCTCACAGATTTTGTGGGTAACAAATCTGGGCACATCTTAATTGGATTCTCTGGTTGTGGCTCTCACAAATTGACAACTAATGTGTCATCCAAAGCTGCTGTCATCCTAAGGCTTGACTGGAGGAGAATCTACTTCCTAACTCACTCAAGAGGTAGTTGGCAAGATTCATTTCCTCATGGGTTCTTAGATGAGAGCCTCACTATCCTTGTAGCCCTTGGCCAGGGATCTCCTTCAACTCCTTGCCTTTGGGCCTCTCTATAGTCCAGCTCACAATGTGGCAACCAGCTTTCATCAGAATAAGTGAGTTGAGAAAGCAAGAGGATTATAGCATGACAGAAGCCCAAGTCCTTTTGTAACCTAACCTTAAAAGTGATATTCTGTAACTTTAGCCATACTATTCATTAGCCACTAGGTTCAGCAGCACTAAAGTGTGGGAGAATCAAGTAGTAAATACTAGGGATCAGAGACCCCTTGGAGATTTTAGAAACTACCTGTCACACTGGGTAAGACATAATGATAGCTTGAATTAAGAAGATATAGAGAAAGATATGGAAGCAAAACATATTTGGTGATAGATGATTGTGGGCTGAATCGTGTACCTCCAAAATTCATATGTCAAAACCTTAACCCCTAGTGTCTCAGAATATGACTGTATTTGGTAGGTATTTTTATAGGACCTGTAAAGGGGTGATGAAGTTAAAAGGAGGCTGTTAGGGTTGACCCTAATTCACTCTGATTGATGTCCCTATAAAAAAAGAAAAAGAAAAGAAAATTTGGACCCACCTAGAGACACCAAGGATGTGTGTACACAATGGAAAGATCATATGAAGTGAAATGGTGACTGTCTATAAGATAAGGAGAGAAGGGCAAGATAAAGCAAGTGTCTAAATGTAGACACCTTTATCTTTGACTTCTAGCTTCCATAAGTGTGATAAAACAAATTTCTGTTATTTAAGTCATGCAGCCTGTGATATTATGTTATGGTAGCCCTAGCAAACCAATAAAGCCATCAACTCTGAGGAAAGAGGAAAATGGAAATTTCAATAATTTTGTTAGGCTGTTGAATTGGCTAAATAGTGATGACTTGCACTAATTAAAAATACTAAAAAAGATCAAGGTTAGGCAGATTATTTTTTTCTTTAACTAGACAACTATTTATTGTTCACCTACTACATATTAGACATTATTCTAGGCACTGGGGGCAAAACAGACACAAAGCAAGCAGTCATTGACCTTATGAAGGTTATATCCCATGTAATATGTAGGTCTGCAGTTCCGAAGGGAGATCTGCGTAGAGAGATGTCATATTATTCAGTGTTCTCTAGTGGAACAGAACAAATAGGAGAAAGAGGGAAAGATAGATTATAGATAGATAGATAAATAGACAGATAGATGATAGACAACTGATAGTACGATGATAGGTAGGTAGGTAGGTAGGTAGATAGATAGATAGATAGATAGACAGACATAAATAGATATATGAGAGAGAGAGAGATGATAGATAGAAATTTAGATAGACAGATAGAAATTTATTTCACATAAGCCAAAGGAAGACAGGGTTTCAACGAGGAGACAGTGCTCAACAGAGTAGAACACCAGACTCTTGTGAAATGAGGGACAGAAAATGTATGTTGCATGCAGTATCTTGGAGGTCACCTGGAAGCTTGGTAAAAGCTAGACGGGTAGAGGGTGAAGAATGAATATAGAGTAAGAAGTGAGAAAAGGTAGCTAGAAAGAACAGTCATCTTCTCCAAGAAATGTGTATGTGTATGAGCAGATAGGAAGTAGGAGTTAAGTGAAAGAGAAGAGGGTAAATCTATACATATAAAAAAGAGGTGATAAATCATGTGGAATTACAGAGGATAAGAGCATAAAACTCAAGTCATAGGTGATGAGAGGGATTAGCCCCAGATAAAGTGGGGAGATTCTTCATTATGAAATGTAGGTGACTTATAGGTTTGGTATCAAGAAGAGGCCATATGTTTAATGGCCAAAGATATAGACCCAAATTAGAATCTTGACTACCTGTGTAGAATCTGCCTCCATCACTTGCTAGCTGTGAGGCTACAGACAAATTATTTAAACTCTCTGTGATTCAGTTGTCTCATCTATAAAATGGTAGCAGAAATAACACCTGGTTCCTAGGGTAGTTGGTATATGTAAAGTTTTAAAGACAAGTGCCTGGCATCGAATAAGCATTAGTGTGCATTTATCATTACTGTTACTATGATTTCTTTGAACTAGAAGTAAAATAATCTACTCAGAGTGAAGTTGAAGGGGGAGGGATAGAGTTTTGATGAAAGTAGAGAGGGTTAGAGAAAGGTACTGTTGAGTGTAGAAAAGTAGTCCAGAGATGTAGTAGGATTGTCTAGCAATGTTGATAATCTTTTTAAGGCTGGTAATATGAATTTGTAGTAGACCCAGGCTGCTCTACTATGCGATTTTTGGGGGGGGGGGGCAGTGTATAGCCATTTTGGAGCAGAAGCACAGAAAGTAGATTTTTGAATGTAATTAGATTGGAATTTTCCAGATAACTATTAAGACCAAGAAACAGTAAGGCAAGTTTGAGTAGGGAGTTTGACAATGTTATAGCCAAACCATGAGAAAGGAGAATCACCAGCCCACCGGGTCTGAATTTTGAGTCCTTTAATAATACGTGGTCAAGAGTAGGCTCACTCCAAGAAAGCTCTTGACGCCAAACTAAACTAGCAAGAAGCTTATAAAGGCAAAAACTGCAAGTGGGCTTCATAGCAAGGGGGTGAGGGAACAAGGAAATAAAAACAAAAGGAACAATCTCTTGGCACAACATCTGATTTCAGTTAACAAGACATACAATTACATGGAACTTGTAGCTGGGGAGTTTTCAAACAGTCAGCAAGAACGGTCAGTGTGAACAGCTTAGGAGAGCAAGACTGTGGATCTTTGGTCATGGGAACATTACAACAGTTACATGTACACATTGGAGGTGTCATCTTTAAGTCAGGCAGCCAGCTAAGATGGAAGATTTTAACAAATGGAGTTACTTATGTCAAGTAAGCTATTGCAATTATTTTACATATTTTATTAGCTATTTCATTTCCCCCTTTTAGCTGTACATGAGTCAATTCGTTGACTCATTGGTCATGAGTATGGAACTATAACAGGTTTTTACATGCATAAATTTTACAGGGTTGGTCTATAGCAGATTGCATGTAATTTAAGTTAGAATTCATGTCTTATGCAAGGTTAATTAGCCCTAATTTCTGTGGACCAGGGCAGCAGCACTGAGAGCAGCTGTTTCAGCTACCCGAACCCAATTAAGGCAGGCACTAGTAAGGGGGCAGCACATTTCCAACGAGTTGTTGGAAGATCAGGAGGATTGAATAAAAGGGTTCCTTTAGGACCGCTGTAAGTGTATACCTGGGGAAGTACATGAACAGTAATACATAAGATAGGCTTACTGTTTAACATTTCAGCAGTAATACCCGTTATAAGACCTATGTTCAGAGTTAAAGCAATTGGGATAACAAAGGCAAGGGCTAAGGAAAGATTACAATGCATTCAGAGAATTGTTAACCAGTTAATCAGTCTATTTGGGGCAACTGGAGTCTCACATTTCAGGTGTGTGTCGGTTGGTCAGCCTGCATTGCGGCTGAAGCAGCCCAGCGGATTTGGAGGATGACTGAGAGAGTTTTTTAGGGTCCCTTTTTGCAGTCTAGTTGGCCGAGCAAAGTGGAGTGACATCAGTTTCTGTGACTCTCTTAACTCAAGTGTGATGAATCCAGGCCGGTATCCCGTTTGACTTTGAGTGCTGTTGGAGTGGTGATGATGATGATAAAAGGTTTCTTCCAGGCAGGAGTTAGTCCTTTCTTCTGGAACTTTTTGATGAAAACAGGTCTCCGAACTGAAATGGATGACAAGGCATGAAAGACGAAGTGGGCAAAACAGCACAGACGCCAAAGTGAACAGCAGCCTGGACCTGCTGGAGGGACTGGAGATACTTTAACAGAGATTGATTAGTAATTTCTTTTAGGATGGGATCTCGCAACCTGCGCAACAAAGGAGGGGGTTTCCCAAAAATGATTTTATATAGGGTAAACTTAGCCTTATGTGGGGTGCATTGGGTTCAGAGAAGAACTAAAGGCAAAAGGGTTACCCATTTTTCACCAGTTTCTAATATTAATTTGGTTAAAGTAGATTTTAGAGTCTGGTTCATGCATTTTATCTGTTCAGAACTCTGTAGTAGGTAAGCACAATGTAATTTTCAATTAATAAAAATTTGGTGCTTTACTAACCAGCTGAAGTATGGATGAGATAAAGGCAGGACCATTATTAGAGCCAATAGAGAGGGGAGGGGAAGCCCAAACCTAGGAATAATTTTATTTAATAAAAACCTTGTAACCATAAGTGCGGTTTCATTTCTTGTTACAAAGACATCCGTTCAACCCAAAAAAGTATCTATAAAAACCAACAGGTATTGATAACCAACATGGGGGTTTTACCTCAGTAAAATCCACTTTCCATGTTTCTCTGGGGCTTAGTGCCTGGGTCCTGATACCATTTGGTGGTCTTGGTCCTTGTTTGGCATTTACTTGCGCACAAGCTGGACACAGTGCAGCAGCTGTAGCAGTAAGGCATTTTAAGTCTTGAATGTAGTAATACTGGTTTAGCATCTTAGTCAATTTAGTACCGCCCAGGTGTGGAGTCCAAGGGCAGCTGGGAGGATGATTTTAGAGTTCTTTGTTATTCATCATCCTGAGGGGTCTTTGTGTGCTCCTGCTAAGCCAGCTTGTTTCTTTTCTTCTTGGGTGTAGACAGGCTGTTTTGGAAATAAGGGAACTAGAAAAGTTTTAGTTAGCAGAATAGTGAGGTGCTCAACTGGGAGTTCTACTTCATTCATGTGTTGCCCGATAAGTTAGGCGATTTCCTGTTGACTCTGGAGTGTCCGACTTCTGGTGTCCCCTGCAATGTATGATGGCTACTTCTTTGGGGAGCTATATAGCCTCTAGAAGAGTTAAAGTTTTCGTTTGACATCCAGTGGTCAGAGGCTCCCTGGAGCACTGTCTTTACAATGTGGGGAACTGTTAAGGCCAAGTTTCGACCAAAAGTCAGCTTGTCTTCCTCCTGAATCAATATAGCAGTAGTGGTGATGGTTCAAAGACAGGATGGCCAGCCAGAAGCCATTGGATCCAGCCTTTTTGACAAGAAAGCCATAGGTCGCCTCCAGGGTCCTAAGGTCTGGGTAAAAAACCCCTTTGCAATTCCCCGCTGTTCATGAACAAATAAATGAAAAGGCTTGGTAACATTTGGGAGAACTAAAGCTGGGGCTTGAGTAAGAGCCGTTTTTAACTGCTGGAACACTTGTTCCTCAGCAGTTCATTTCAGGGGCTGATCCCCTGCCGTGACTGTGTACACAGGCTTGGCAATTTCAGCAAATTCTGGGATCCACAGCCGGCAATACCCTGCCACCCCCAGGGTCCATTAAGAGTTGGATTGGGTGGCCCCTGATTGCAGTGGTTACCATGGGCTCTTGGGGGCCTAAGAATGCTGGCCTCCTCAGTCTGAATTATTTTCAGTTTTACCAGTAGAGGGCAGGACCAGAACTGGTCTTCTGTCTTTGGGCTGTGAGGGCAATTTTTTTTTTTTTTTACCCAGTGACCCAGCTATTTACAATATGCACATTGATTCTTGGCTAGCTGGATGCGTCCAGTTTCCTTTTGTTACTTTTTAGGTTTTTTTTTCTTTGTTTTGCATGCTGGCCTTGAACCAGATTGGGAGACCTGGATGACAGCAACTAATACTTTTGTTTGCCATTTTGTTGACCTGTCCATTTTCTTGTCTTACTGTTTCTGTTTCTCAGCATTTCAGTTATTAAAATCCTTCTTAGCTACCTCCAGCAGTTGAGAAAAGTTTATTTCTGTGAAACCTTCAAGCATCTGTAACTTTCTCCGGATGTCAGGAGCTGCCTGGGCCACAAAAGCCAAATTGATAGCCCGAGCATTCTTGAGTGCTGAGGTGTCAAATGGGGTATAGGTACGGAATGTCTCCTGAAGATATGTCCCCGGTGATTCCTTGGGACCCTGAATAATCTCAGAAGTTTTGGAAAGATTAATAGGTTTTCGGGCTGCTCCCTTCAAACCAGCTAATAGAGTCCAGTGATAAGTTTTTAATGTTCTAAACCCTGCCGAAGTGTTAGGGTCCCAATCTGGGCAAGAGGAGGGAAAAACCTCCTCTAACATTTCCTGATGTTTTTCCTTTGTTCCAGCCACTGAGGCTAGGACAGACTTTTTAGCCTCGGCTCTAATATGTTCTGGCTTTTCAGAAGTATAGGGTTTAAAGGAGCTGCTGGCAATTATGGGAAGATAAGTGCACATGATTGATTTTACCAGAGAGGTTAAAACCTATGGTGGATTTTGGCAAGATTTTATTCTCTTGAAAAATAGGTAAAACAAGTTTTCCTTGAAGAGTTAGGGGCCTTTGTATATAGCACCCTATTATTTTCAAGTTAGAAGCTCTATTTTCATATAGTGTGGTTTACGAGAAGCATATTGAATCTTAAGAGAACATATTTTTAACCATGAACGGGGGTTTTGGACTAAATTTAACCATTGGTCGATATAGGGAAACTGATCAGGATGACCAGGGGTCCCTGTAATGACCTTCCAAACAGACTTAGTAACATGAACATTCAAAGACACGGTAGGGATTAACCAACATTAAATGCAGGCCAATCTATTTTACAGAGGGTCTGGAGCCCACCTTTTGAAAGGTGGACACTGTAGTCCTCAGCAAATACAACAGAGAAATTTTTCAACATACAGTCCAAAGGACTGACAGGTTGTAAATTCTGTTAACTCATACCAAACAATGAGAAAACAACAAGAAACAGTTAAAACACATAGTTAAAACACAATGACAATCAGGGCATGTCTGGGCCAAGTCAGAAGAGTTATAGATCCCTGGAAAAACCTCTGGACAGAAAACTAGAGGATTCTATTCAGCCAGCATCCTGGCCTAATAAATAGTGCCCAAAAGTGACCTTGTCAGGCCATGACTCCCTTAAACAGAATTGTGGCCACAAACAGAACAAAACAGATTTTTACCGGTAAACAGAACAAATTCTTACCTCCTAGGAGAACGTAGACAGACTCAGGAATTTTTGAGGTGGGAGGAAATCGGTAGTCATTCCTTCTCCCTCCGAGCCAGATGAGAGGTTATTGAGCCCTGTAATGATTCAGGGGGTGCCTCTCCTGTAACATCTCCATCAAGCTGGGGAGAGCTGGAGTGAGGCTACCTCCCAAGGTTGGTGACTTCTCGCTGGGGCCTCCAAATGTTACAGCCAAACAATGAGAAAGGAGGATCGCCAGCACACCGGTCTGAATTTTGAGTCTTTTAATTGCATGCAGTCAAGAGTAGGCTCACGCCAAGAAAGCTCTTGACACCAAACTAAACTAACAAGAAACTTATAAAGGCAAAAACTGCAAGTGGGCTTCATAGCAAGGGGGTGAGGGAACAAGGAAATAAAAACAAAAGGGACAATCTCTTGGCACAACATCTGATTTCAGTTAACAAGGCATACAATCACACTGAACTTGTAGCTGGGGAGTTTTTAAACGGTCAGCAAGATTGGTCAATGTGAACAACTCGGGAACAAGGCTGGGGGTCTGCGGTCATGGGAATGTTACAACAATTACACATACACATCAGGGGGCTCATTTTTAAGTCAGGCAGACAGCTAAGATGGAAGAGTTTAACAAATGGAGTTACTTATGTCAAGCAAGCTATTACAATTATTTTACATATTTTATTAGCTTTTTCAGAAAAGTGTGTCTCCTGAAATTTAGACTGGATAAAGAAGAACATGAGTGAACAAGATGGGTATTAAATTTGGACATAGAAGAGGAGCCTCTCTTACAATGATCTTAATACCAGCAAAACATCTGGCTTATCATCTTTTAACTATGATTTAAATCCAATTTATAGCAGTTCAAATAGGCTCTTGTGTGATCCAAACAAGCAACAATGGTGCAAGACAGAATAAGTATATCTTAGTCTGTTAAGAAATACTAAGTAAAAGTGCATCTGTTGAACATCTGAAAGCCTGTTATGCAATATCCTTAGGAGAGGATCACTTCCTCATGATATTATTCTACACAGGAAGTGTAACTTGCTGGATGAAAAGAGTGTAAGTAATTGAAGATTTTCAGAAAAGGAAGGGCTAGAAGGGCATTTACTCAATCTTCTTTGTTTTCTTAATGAAAGGTTAGGTTTAAAAATGGCCCTCAGTGTTACTACTAAGAAGGAAAAGTCATACCTTGGCTTGATATGCTGAGATCCTTCTGGTGAATGATGTAGTTAAGTTCATGTGACTAGAATCATCTTTGTAACTTCTGGGGCCCTGCAAAAATTCTCTATGAGTCTCAAATCAAGTATTCCATTGTAAACTAGATTTTTGTTTTTAAAGAAGAGGAACTATTATTTTTCTCTTGGGAGAAGAAAGTTTTACATGCTCCAGTAGCCTGGAAATACTCTAGATATGGGGTTAGAATCTGAGCAAGACTTTGAACTGTTTTATGAAACACCAAACTTTAAAGTGTTGCAGTTTTAAATTAAAAAAAAAAAAACCAGAAACTCTCAATGCTATTACTAGTTGAGGAGTTTTCATAATTATATTGAATATATAACCTCACAATTATTATTCAGAGAACATTGTGTAGAAATAACTGAAATGTATATTGTGGCCAGAAGATTAATGACTAGAAAGCTCTCAAGAAACCTAGAAGAACAATGTTATATCTCACAAATATATCAGTGTGAAGTTGCTCTATTGCCAGAATAAGGCCACATTTCAGCAGCCATTTCAGATCTGAGGATAAGGTAATGAACTCAAGATACAAATTACTTGCAAGAATACCATTTTCTCAGGGAGGAACAAAGATCAGAGAAATAGAGAGCCAAATATAATTTAAAAGGTAAGCTAGTGTTAAGTGTTTAAATTTAATTCTAGCATATACTTAATATATTCAATTAATAATATGAAGTGGGAAGAGAGATAATTGTGCAAATCAGCAAATAGATCTCTTGCTGGGTTAAATGTTTCAGCAATAGGTTCCCCAGGAATGCAATGGTTATTTAGAGCAGACCCTGTCACAGCAGACAAGTCACCAAGTCTCATCTTGATTTTTAAAATAATCATGGGCAAAAGCTCAATCTTTCTGAGCTCAGTTTCCTCACCATAAGTAGCTCTTCATTTTGGTTATTTCTATGACTCTTTTCTGCCCTAGCATATGTGACTATGTCTTCTGGGCCTGCAGTTTTCTAGATCAGCTACAGCAACACTTTCTGCTTGATGATTTGTATGTATTCACAAGCCGAATATTATCTGTTGCTTGTTAGAGATTGAATCGAAGAAAGGCTTAATTGCATGATTTTAAAGAGATTCATAGAAGTATATTTCCTCCATATGGTTTTGGTTTAGGAAAACGTAAAGTACAACCCTGACTCAATTTGTGGGTGGTCAAATGGGAAGAAAGTAAACACAGGCTAGTTCTGTAATATGTTAAGTCATTGCAAAGTTGTGTTTGTAGAAGCAGCCTGAGAAAAGATAAACAAACAAATGCTCAAATCAAGTGAAAAAAGAAAGCCTTTTGTTAGTTCCAGCTATACACACATGGAATACACTGCTTCATAAAATGGAGAAAGCTAAAGATGTCAGTCTTTGATTATTTTTACCATTCTCCTCCATTGCCATGCAGACTCAAAAATACACACACACACACACACACACACACACACACACACACACACACCACCTTAAATTTCCCTGAGCAGCATTAGTAATCTGCACTTTAACATTAAGTAAACCAAAATCTCATTTTACAATTTTTCTTGGTCACAGTTTGTAATATATATTTCATCATAAACTTTTGAAAATATTTGCTACTTTTATATAGCAGATCATAATAGAGATTGATAGAGACCCTCATAGAACACATGTTTCTTCAAAAAGAGTCACAACATATGGAATTGAAGCTTGTCTGGAGAAAATATAAATGAAAATTTTGGAAATATGTTGTGAAATTTTCCCATTGATTTGATTATTATAGATTATCTACTGTACACCACTAAAAGATAAAGAGAAGGACTCAGTTTCACATTTATAGTAATTAAAAATATTACAAAATTTATTTTATTCATTCTTTAAATATAAATAACAGATTAACAATTAATTTAGTATTGTTTTGCTAATAAAGAAAACTCAATCTGTAAAAGAGTACATCTCTAAAAAATGACCTCATTCATATGATCTGTGTTCCTCTCATGGATGGATATTTGATATTCCTTTGTTTATAATTATTTCAATTAATTCAATGAACTTTTGAAAAACAATCATAAGTGCAGTTTGGGATTTTGTACCAAATCCCATGCTGGAAGTGTTAGAATATAGCTTTCATTGTAATAATAGTGTCTATATTTTTGTAAGCACCTCGTTTCATTATCAGATGTAGTTTTTGGAAGAAAAAAGGATGTAATCTTAAAAGAAGAAAACATACACACATTTTATTTGGACTGGTTTTCTCGTTTTTCCTGCCATTTGCTCTTTGAATAGTATAACCATGTTCATATGTACACACTGATGAAGGCTAATGCTAAGGCAAGCTAAAATAGTACTCAAACCACAGCTGTCGGTGCATACATAGCTCTTTTCTGTGCTGAAATTAAATATCAAATTTCTACTTCTATTTAAAAATTGAGAAAATTAGCAACCTGTTTTATTTCAAAATATAAATACTTATGAGTAAGGGGGAAATTCCATCAATTTTCAACCATTTAGCTAATTAGTGTATATTTTATTTAGTTACCATGCAAAAGGAGAACATGATTTCTACTTAACTTCAAAGACATTTCCTTGAGGTTAAGAAATTTTGACTTTAAGTTTTTAAAATCATTTAGCCAGTTAATTCATCTCCTTGTCAATGAGCAGGAGGTAGGTCCTAAGGAGTAAATTCCCAATACACACATCATTATAATATGTCTTTGACAAATAAATAAAATTGGAATCACTTTGGAAACATCCATTTTATTTGCTTCTCTCTCTCTCTCTCTCTCACTCTTTCTCGTCATATCAGTGCTAGGGAGTGTGTTGCGTTATTTTACTGTTTTAAATCGATTTGCTAAATAGTATTATTTATTAGCTTTAAAAAGCTGTGAATTTTTTTAAAATCAATTTTAAACATTTGGTTGCTTGGAATTCTTTCTTCTTTGGGTAAGCAGATAAAGTGAAATATGGAATGAATGAATTCATTTTTTCTTGTGTGACTTGTATGTGATCTATCTGAATGTGGTCTATCTGAGTATAGCTAGGAATCATGCAAATGAAAGAGCAATGAGTCAAGCCCAAAATTCTATAATGAGAAGTTTAATTTTTCAACTAAGAGCCTTGTTATTATATGGAAATTCTCTACATTGGCAAAAAAAATTCCTATGACCACTGAATATATGTGTAGGTTGCATTTTGTTTGCATTTAATTTCTATGTATACTTGAAGTAAAAAAGAATAAGCTCAGAGATTTATCAGCTATGGGAGAAATGTACTCATTTTACTTAACAATTATTGATTGAGTGCCCATTTTCTGCTAATATATTAGCAAAAAAAAATGGGGGGCGACAGAAAAGTAAAACATATCTCTTATCCCAGGGAATCATAAGACAACATATGTTATTTGAAGCCATAGAAGTGGTTGAGATAATCTAGGTAAGTGTTAGAGGTTGAGAATAGAAGAATGATAAAGACAGAAATTCAGATAACACCAGTATGTAATGAACTAGTAGAAGATTATTGCCAAAAGACAGGGAAGGAGTGGCCACGGGAAAAGAATAGAAAAGGGTGGTATCACCAAAAGAGGGGACAAGAGACATCCGTAAGGCATGTTGGCTGGATTTCACAACAGTGTCTTTTACTTTTTTCTTTGTGTACCACAAATAATATTTTTATAATAAAATAATCCCCAGTTTACATTTCTTTACTAGAAGTCAGTTTCTATCTCTCCATACCCCATCTGACATTTTGGTTTCAGAGAAGTAGAGAGACGAGATATCAACTCAGGAAGTCAGAGAAAACCATGGAGAACAGCCGATCCTTCCCAACTCAGGAATTGGGTTTGGGGGAGAAGAGAGTAGAAGGAAGGCTGGTGGGTGAGCTCTGTGAATCCAAGCCTCCCCTCTCTGACCATTGACCTAGAATGTGACAAATGTGTTAGATAAGTTGAGAAGAATGCCAAAGAAATGAGGTTTTTGGAGAAGTAATGTCTATGATGGATACATAGTCCAGTCAAAACAGGGGAAAATTATCATCTTGTAAGAATCTGTAGTTGCCAAATTTAGAGCCAGTAGATTTGTCATGGGGCCTGAGATAGTGTGGCAAGCACTGAAAGGTGTACATACTAGCAAGAACCCAGGGAAGGATAATCAGAAAAAAGTCAATCCCAGGTTTGAGAAAACTAAGAATAAGTGGGTCACAACTGAATCAGGCTGCCTCAGCAATTCCCAGCAGAATGATCTCAAGTAAGGCAGCTCATCCCTATCTCAAGGGAGAGCCCCAGCACACACCAACAACCAGCCTAAAACTAGGGGATTACTTTTGCCCTGACATCACAAGGTCATAAATATTTCTCCCTCATACTTCAAGTATCTTGGAGAAGAGCAGGGAAAAAGGGGAGATATCTGAATGTTCTTAGATGTCATTCCAAAATGACTGGATTAAATCTAAAGAAACTTCAAATTATTATATACTCCAAGTTTTAAACTAAATTGATCTGTATTTAATTCTCCCAAACCTCTGCTCTTGCAACTACTCAGTGGATAGTAATAGAGGCCATACTAGCTTTAGAAAATAAAGAAATGTTATGTTTTTTTCCCTGCACAACCCAGTGTAATGTGAGTAATTTTTCAGCCAGCCAATTATGCCTCATTTGTTTTTGTTTCTCATCATTCAATAGAATTCTTTTTGCAAAACCAACCTGTTATTTGAACGGAAGATGTAAGTTGGGTAAGCAAATGAGAGCAGATCTCCCCATTATCCTACAACCTTCCTGTCCACAAACACACACATATTTGTTGGATTACAAGGCAGCTAAAAGTCTTTGATTAATGACTGATGCTTTTTGTTAAAAGATCCTTAGCAAGAGCAATGGGCTTAGTAGCCATTGGCAATTTAGTATATGTTGATTATTGGGTATTTGACTTAGTTCAAGATCAGACTTGGAAGGTATAGTGTGTAGAAAAGTTTTGTCAAAGGTGGAAGTAAAAAGGGAGGTGTGATGTATGGGTATTCCTAGGAAAAGTGACTGTTGATGAAACTGAGATATCAACAACCAGTTGAAATATAGAGCATTCAGATGGGAAGAAACTTCAAAACGCAGAGTTAAACTAAGTACAGGGACTAGAAGAGAAATATCAGTAGCATTTATTTTTATTTTTATTGCATAAAGATTTTACTCACAAATGATGTTCCAGTGGACTCTCTCATTAACCTAAAGATGTGTTACTGTTGCTATTTTCCAAGTAGTAAAATGACTTTTCAAGGTCAAATCACTGTTAGATGCAGAATCAGGCCTAGGATTTACTTCTTCCTCCATGTCCATTCATTTTCCTATTATATTCACACTTTTCAAACATCGCAATTTTCCACATGCCCAGCTCTACATTTCTGATAAACCAAAATTAGGAAGCACAAAATTCTAAAAGAAATGGCCCATTAACTTCTGAGATTGCAAATATTTCGGCTCATGCGATCCAATCTTTTTTTATTTTATTTTTCTTTTAAAGATGTGGGGTACAATTCAGGGTCAGGTAAACAAACGGTCATTGTTCAGGTAAAGTTTGGGCCTCACTTTGGTCCCCACTTCACCTGGTTTGAGATCAGGTACCTTTATTGATGAAATGTGCCCTCCTCCTGACAGTTTCTCACTACTGTCAATTCCTTTCTAATAGTAGTATGATAATTGTTCAGGGTCCACTCATAAATGACATGCAATCTAATCTAATCTCTCCAGCTCTGTAAGTAATGTTGGCACTTGCTAATATATGTCTAAAATCTAGGATCAGTATATTCAAAATGTTTTTAGTAAAATAATTTTAATTTGCCAACTTACAACAAAAGACGATATGACATATGATAGTTGCTTACATTTAGGCTCCTCAAAATGAATAGGATAAATGAAATATAAAATATTATAAATGAATAAAACAATACAAATTAATAATTGCTTTTGGAGAATATTTAATTGCATTTGAATGTGTAAACATATAAGACATATTGCTGTATTCTATTAGCAGTAACTATTATTCAGTAGAGATGCATGAGAATGGCAAAGAGGCATTTTTCCAATCATAAGAAGTGATACTTTTATCTTTACAGTTCAAGAAAAAGAGAATTTTATTACAGTGAAATGGGTATTTAATGGAAAATTCATTTGAAGCAAATCCAGAGAATTTTTCAATAAAGAAAAGATCTTATCCAAGGGAGGAAAGCACACATAATTGAGAAAGAAGGTTAGACATGAGCTGTTCTCATATAGCTTGTCAATGTACTCATCACCACTTAGGAAAACTTGTCTTGAGAAAATTTAAGCTGCATACCTTTCTTTTACCTACCATAAAAGATATACATTTTTTTCATCTTCCAGATTTCAATCTTTCTGTATTATAGATCATTCTTCTGTATGTAATTTACGGTTAGACTTTTTCACTGAGTCTGACAATCTCTGTCTTTTTAATGTGAACACTTTTAATCTACTCGCATTGCAAGTAATCACTATTGACAAGTCAGATGAGTGCCTAGTTGTCACTATTTTTAAGGGAATGTGTCTTCTTTGACTACCTTTCAATTTTCTCTTTGTCTTTGGTTTTCTATTATTTATGTATTTATTTTCCTGAGATTTTATTGAATTTCTTGAATTTGTGGATGAATGTCTGTGGCACGTTTTATCATATACTCACAATTCTTTCCCTACTTAACCGTACCTTGGTTTACTGTGGGCAGAGTATACTTCTCCACCTCACTGATAATGAGTCACAGAACATACTTTGATCAATGGAATGTAGGAGAAGTAAGAGTATGTCAGCACCTGACCAAGGCCCTATGAAATATCAGATGTTTTCATTTGTCCCTCTTATGCTATTTCGACCATCATCAGAAGAGCATGTCCAAATCAGCTGCTAGTTCAAAAATGAAAGTCATATAAAGCAGTAATTGAACTTGATCATTGACCAGTCTGATTAATTGTAAGCACAAGAAAAAAAAATGTGTTTTATTGTAAGCTACTGAAATATGAAGGTTGAATGTGATGCAGTATTATTGAACCAGGTTTCTGAGCAATGTTGTATCTTTCATCTTTCATCAGCTCTGGAAAATTTGGAACTATTATTTTTTTTCTTTCTCCTTCTCTCTCTCTCTCTCTCTCTCTCTCTCTCTCTCTCTCTCTCTCTCTTGCTTGCTTGCTCACTATTGGAAGAATACATATGTTAAACCTTTTCATAGTTTACTCTCTTTTGTTTGCAATTTATTTTATCTTTTGATTATTCCCAGCTATACTTTAGATCATATCTTCTAACTATATTCCAAATCATGAACGCTGATTTTAACTTTGTTTAATCTACTTTGAAAAATATCTACCGAGGTTTCTCATAATTTAAATTGGATTATTTAAAAAACATGATTATATTATTTTAATAAATGTTTACTCCCTGTAGATATCTTCAAATTTGCCTTTTTTTCCCTTAATTGTTGTAAGGATACTTACTTTTAAAAAAATATCTAATAATTTTAGAACCATTATAGTTGGTTTATTTGACTCTTGTTTCTGCTGGTTTACATTTATTCCCTTTGTTACTGATTATCTTTTATTACTGGTTATATTTTAAAATTTTGAACTTATGGAAAATATTTCTTTTTTTTCAGATGAGGTTTGTATTCTTTTCTGACAGATAACTGAGAGCAATATGTGTCCGTGTCCACCTAAACTATGCCAAAATCTTAAGTTCTTTGGACTAGTCAAGGTGTAGAAATTGTGTTGTAATTCCGTGGAATAACTAGTTCGCTTCTGGTTATTGTTTACTCAGAGGATGTAGACTTTAGAATTACAGAAATGTGAGGGTCTCCTGTTATAGTCCCCACATCCGTGTGCCCTCAGCCTTGGGTTCTGTACCCTTCATCATTAGGAAGGTTTTTTAAATTATTATTTCTAAGACATTTTTAAATTTTTATATTTTTTTCTTTGCTAAGTTTTAAAAAATTTTCTACATCGACAAAGACCTACAGGATAAAGGAAGGTAGTTTGTATGCTTGCTTGCTTCTTTAATTTTAAGTAGTCCCTTATGCCTAAAATTTTGATAATGTATTTATTTTGTCACTGATAATTGTTTAAAATCTTGTCATTTTCTTATTATTTTAGATAGGGAATTTTACTTCCAAATATTTTACCCAGGTTTTAAATTACTTCCAGGATGATGACTAATCTAAACAATATATTCCATTATTATCAAAAAACAGGAAGTCTCTTAGAGGATTTCTAGGTCTTTTCATTGCACTGCTGTGTTTTCCTGCTTAATTTCCTTTTATTCTATCTGTTGTTTACACTATCTTACTTTGTCCTTTGATCAATTCTGATCCAAATTAAAGTACACTTGAGAAGTCTAGAACATCATGAAGTCAGCATTGCTATTAATCTGGCTCTCATATTTTGCTTTTATCAGAACAAAATCTAACTCTAAGCCCTGATTTAGTAGAGTCCATTTTTTTCCTTCCCATATCCCATATAGGAGATCATGTCTAGAAGACTTGGAAAATTTCCTAGCATGGTAGCACTTTCTTACTGTTCCAATTCTCCTTTTTCAATACTGAATTTTTATCTCTGTTCTTCAAACCCCCTGACCAATGCCATGCTTCTTAAGGAAAGAACATCTTGATGCAAATCTTGACCTTTATCTCGACATGTCGTCTTCTACAGAAACACTAGTTACAATATTTTATTTGCCTCATGGCAACCTCAGTGCCACTTTCTGAACTTCTTTGGCGCTGATTACTAATGGAATCACCACTTTTGTCCTATTCTCTGAGTGCCTAGTTCTCCCCCAGACTCACTTTCTTCTGTCTCCTACAGGGGGATAGTGGTATACCCACAGCTTCCATTTCTTTTATGGACTAGGTATATTTCCACATCCTAGTCTCCTTCGGTGATATTATCAGCTGTATGTGTTTTCATAAACTCCCGTGTCACGAGGCAAAACTCTTCACCATTTGCCATTGAAAGGTAAAGAAAAAAAAGATTAAAATGTATCAACTAATTAAATTATTTCTATATACATTTTTATGAAAGGTTTTATGTTCAAGTATAAATAAACTAATTGAGTTAGCAGCATTTTCAAAAATAATTATCCCATGTTCCATATCTATTCCAAAAGTTGTGGTCAGCCTGCTAGCAGGCACACCTTACTTTTAGCCTTTGAAGGATGATTGCATTGACAGATTCTCTCTCTCAATGAAATTTATTAAATGCACTTCTCCTCATATTTTTGCTTACTTTTACAACAACGTAACTCATGGAGAAAAGGTATCAGACAAAAAATCTGAATTACAGCTGTGTTGTTTCAAAATGAATAATGTCTACTGGTGAGACACTGAGTCAAGGGATTAGTTTGCAGCATAAGGAAAATATTTGTGAGTGTTGCTGGAAAAGCTGACAGCCTAGCATATGCAGCCTCCCTTTTTGATAGAGAAACATGGGAATAAGAGCAAAATGCAAATTTGGCTAGAAAAGCAAATGCAACTTTTATATCCAAGTCAGCAATATGCTTGACAATCTCTATTTGATTACAAGTAAACTTTTTCTGTTTTTCCTTGTTTTAGAAAATACATTTATGAACATTAAAAAAAGTTTAAAACAGACCTCTGATCTTAAATTCAGGGGAGATAGATTTCCTGGAAAAAGGCAGTGAAAGCATTCTTATTGCTCAACACAGAACATTATCTAAAAGAGATAATAGACGTAAAATTAATGAGTTCACTACCACAAAGTGTAAGTAAGGAATATGATTGTTGGGTTGACTGAGGAAAAATGCAGATTAATTGAGGCTATATTTCTAAAATGATGACAATACTTAAAAATCTCTTTATTGAAAAATATGAGTTTCTCATTGAGGTCAGCTGTCCCCATTGATAATTCTCACTAGACAATTAAAATGAAAAGTCAAAGAAAGTGGTAACGACTTTTAAGGAAAAATGGATTTCAAGGGGTACCTGCATAGTGAACATTTATATACTTAACCTTGAAATGTACCCCACATCTTTAATATTAAAAATTTTTTAAATATCAGGCAGTATGCAGTTTTAACTCAAGTTTTTAAAATGTGATCTAAATTAAAGATACTAGAAATAAGGAGACAGGGTTTAAGTTGCACCAGAAAGATCAATTCATTAGGACTAAGGAGTATTCATTTGCTCTCAATTTTGAGCTACATTTGAGCTAACGTATAAGCATATATGAATATATAACTTGACTGTTTATGTACCTTGAAGGAATTGAGAGAATACTGGAGTAGAGGTCAGAACAATCCTTTCTAACATCATCATATACTAGCTATGCAACTTTGAATAGAGGGCATAACCTCTCTTTTCATGTTGAAGCTCCTTGAAAGCATGAAAAATATAATACCATGATGAATAGATCATTGAAAGGGGCAGTCCAAACTTCCATAAATTCAGAGTTAATCAACAAATATATATTGTGCTACAGACTTACGTGACATGATCTTATTTCAAGGAGTTCTTCATCTCCTTGTGGAGACAACAGTAACACAATAGTAGACATATAGGATAGATCATCTCCAAGGTTACTTTCAGTCTTAATGTTCTATGAAAATTCAAGACTAAATTAGTGGTCCTGCCTACATGTGAAATAGGACTTCAGAATCAGAAAACTTGGGAGAGGGGTGCAGTGCACACAGAGTTAATTGAAGGAAAATGAGCTAATGAACTCTAGGGAGGCAACCATATTGCAGTATAAAACATTTTCTTGGCTTCTAAAGTAAGTATTGATTTAATAATGCAATAAATGAAGTAATATGAAAACAGAGCCAATATCAGTCAAAATCTGCTAGCAGGCTGACGAACATGACCTCTTTTTTAAAACCATTTGTGTGAACAAATGAGCACCATGATTAACAAAGTCAATATGATACAAAGACAATTTCACAAGTAAATTTTAGGAATAAACTGCAATTGTTATTAAGAATGATTGGAATATTAGATAACTTGAAAAAAATTCAGGTCTGTTTATTTAAAAAGCTTTGGTGGTCATTGATATACCACCATTTGTTTAAAATGCCTAATGATCATGTTCAAAATCAGTCTTGTCTTTTAGATGTGTTCTGAGGAAGTTTTTAAGTCAACCTGTTTGACACAACACAAGAGACCTAAGCGTGGAGGGGGAAAGGGGAAGGGGAGGTAGAGAAAAACAGAAGGGAAAGTAAATATAGTCTCTGATGATTCAACTGGAACCAGTTAAATCTTCAGGGATTACCAGCAGAAAGTACTTCAGTCTTGCTTAAACTGGTTGCTTTTTAAATTTGTCAGGCATATGTGAATTAAGTTAAAACAATGATGAAATCAGATAGCACCTCGAGTAAATTTGCCCACTGCCTCCCCTCACCCCCAACTCCTCTAAGAAAAAATGAGCTAATGTTCTACACTTGAAAAAGAACTGTACCAGTATGGCAAATTGATTAAAAAATAAAAAATAGAAACACAAATAAACACATTCTTCTTATTATTTACCTAGGCAAATGAGAAGATAATTTTATGATGTAAGATGTCAACAGATTGATATAATTGCTTTACAACACTGTCAATTCAAAATACTAAATACAATTAGACTTTTTGCCAGTATATAGACAGTTTGTTAGCCATAATTATCACAAAACATTTTTGATTAACTTCAAGTCATTAATCTCACTATTAAAAAGAGAACGTGGTACAAAATATAATGTCTGTGATATTTGAGAGTTTATTAAATTAGTTGTTACATGTGTAGACTATTGCTGACGACTGATATTCTTCTACACTGGATTATTTCAGAATTAAGTGATCTATGAAAGGAAAACCTCACATATGCTTAAAGACTAGTGATGCGAGTCTCTAAAACAGATTTGCAACATTATTTAACTCATCTGTGCATGAAATTTCCGAATAAGTTTTTATTAGAAAGACAATTGTTTTCAATATTTACCTGTTAAGAAAAAGAAAACTGGTTCTTTGACAAAGTAACAAGCCATTTCACTAGCAAAATAAAGAAGGAAAAAATAGAAAGGAAAAAGAAAAAAGGAAAGAGAGAGAAACAAAAAAGGTAAAAAGAAGGAAGGAACGAAGGGAAAGAAAAAGAAAGGAAGGAGGAAGGAAGGAAGGAAGGAAGGAAGGAAGGAAGGAAGGAAGGAAGGAAAGAAAGGAAAGAAAGAAAGAAAGAAAGAAAGAAAGAAAGAAAGAAAGAAAGAAAGAAAGAAAGAAAGAAAGAAAGAAAGAAAGAAAGAGAAAGAAAACTGCTGTACTAGTAAATCTCCTTTCTTTCACTACCAAATAAAGCATGGGCTATACAGTTTATTCCTATAAGAAAAAAATTTAAGAATGACTCAATATTTACCAAAATATTGTGATGTGAGGAGTGACCCCAAAAAACCTGGAATTATCTTTTGGAAGGCAGATCCCTGTAGTACGGACCTCCCCCACTAGGTAAGTGTTCTAGGAACCCATCAGCATCAGTGTAGCAGCTACTCTTGTTGTGAGAGGCTATGTTCTGCTTCAGTGATTTTTTTTTTGGAGATCTTTTTTCAACATGTTTGCCCATTTCATGATGGGTGATTTATGAGCACACCTGCCCACACAGCACTGAGTGTTCAGCAGTTTTTGACCAAAAATGGCATGACCCCTGTGCCCCAACCTTCCTAATCACATCTCACCCAATATACTTTTTTTTGTTTCCCTGGATGAAAAAGTCCTCAAAGGGAAACATTTTGCCAGTGTGGAAGAGGTGAAACAAAAAAATGACAGAAGCATTAAAAGGCATCAAAATCAATGAGTCCCAAAACTGTTTTGAGCAGTGGAAAAAAGTGTCTTGACAGGTGTATGGCATCAAACAGTGAGTATTTTGAAGTGACTGAGGTTTAAAAGTTTAAGAATAAATACACAATTTTTTATTATAAAGTCTGGAACTTTGGGGGTACTCCCTTGTATATAATAACATAATGTATAGAGTAGTTTGAGTTTTCTTTACTAGTTAAAAATAGTTTTACTTCCTAGTTTAAATAGGCCTAGTTCCAAATATTTTTACCTCCTCTATAAGCTGTAAATTTGTTGTTATTGTTGTTGTCAGCACATTTTGTTTTGTTTTGTTTTGTTTTGTTTTGGTTTTGGTTTTGGTTTTGGTTTGGTTTGTTCTGTTCTGTTTGGTTTTGTTTTAGATACATGGCCTCACTCTGTAGCCCAGGCTGGAATGCAGTGGCAATTCTTGCTCACTATAGCCTGGTCCTCCTGGGCTTGAGCAATTCTTTCGCCTCAGTTTCTCAAGTAACTGGGACTAGAGGTACATGCCACCAAACCCAGCTAATTTTTGTATTTTTATAGAGACAATGTCTCACTCTGTTGTCCAGGTTGGTCTGGAACTTCTGACCTCAAGTAACGTTCCCAACTCAGCCACCCAAAGTTCTGGAATTATAGGCTTGAGTCATTGTGCCCAGCTAGTTATTCGGAATTTTTTTAAAAGAGGGAAGAAATAAATAAGAAAGAAGGAAGGAAGGAAAAAAAGAAGAAACAAAATTCAAATCTATGCCACTCTTTCCACAGAGATGTTATCTTTTCATCTAACTTCTTAATGTTTTTCCACTTTAAAATGATCTTGCCTTTGAAAACTGTGTATAAGTTTCAGGAAATTAATAGAAAAGAAACTAATTTTCTTAGTCTAGTGATTTTGAAATGTCATCAGCCTAATTAAATAGTCTCATCGTGCATAACATATAAAGAATGTATAAAATGATGCCTTTTCATTCTCATGGATGCAGAATCAAAGTAATGAGACATTAGTCCAAATAACAAACAAAGATCTTGTAATTAGTTGTATGTGGATCTCCACTGAACATTTCCAGTGCTGTTGTTATCATGTTTTGGCCTGCCTTTTTTTTTTTTCTTCTGCTATTGAGCATCTGTTTTGTTGCACATTAGTGAAGTTAATGCACATAGTTAAATTATAAAGTGAGTACTGAGTACATAGTCCTGCCTCAGTTGGGTCAGTGGTTAATCAGTTACTCTTATTCAAGACTTTGAATCAAGAGTCCTTGAGAGAACCAGTTCTGAGTCACATTAATGAAGGAGCATTAGAGAGAAGGTCCTTCAAACACCCTGCTCACTCCCCTAGTTTAAATCACCACTGCTCATCAGACTTGACTGGCTTTCTTCCTGGTTGTTTAACATTTGTTGCAAATCTATAAAATATCTACATATATTTTCAATAAATTTAATTTTATGCTTAAACTAGACTGAGTTTTTGCTACTTGTAAAACTAAAAAGTTATAACATATAGGTGTGAATGTGTGAATGCACTATTCTATATACAGTACATTATTACTAAAACCAGTTTTCACGATTTGAAAGAGGGGCATTACACAAGTATGAAGAAAACTGAAAATTACATTTTATGAAACTTAGAAGAGACCTTTGGAAACTCTCATACATAGACCTTTATATTTTCTATTTTTATGGGTCTATTTCAGACAAAGCCATTTGCTGCACAAATTTTGCCTAAAGAGTATATCTTTTCTGTAAGATTTTTTGAACTTTTAGTCTATATAAATATTGCCAGAAAATTCATATATCTGGCATAAGAAAGTACGAGTTACCGATTAAAACCACATTTGCAACATCTTTTATTCTGTTTGATATTTTTGAGAGTCAAAAATCTAACACCACTAAGAGTTCTTTATTAATGTTTAAAACACATGCATCCTTCTTCCTCATCAATATGCTTATTGATTCAAGAAGCTAAATATTTATATTTGGATTTTACTATTAATTAATATATGTATATACATATATATAAATATTCAAGTCTAATAGTACAATGGAATTCTGACTGTTCCAGAAAATAAAACAAGACATGGAAAAAAAAAAGAACCATAGACTGTTACATGACAGAGTCATTCTCTGTGAGCCCCATACTTCCCACAGCCTCTAACAGTCAGGCAGAGCAAATGGTTTTAAAGGAGGATCATGCTTAAATAAATACATTCTCAGCCACCCAAGTATCTGCTGATTTCTGAAGGTCTGGAAACATTGGTGAATGTTTTGCATTTCTGATCTGACCTGGATTGAACTGGACACACTGAAATAATGTGAGAAAGGCTGTTTTTTGGCTTGAACTGGAAGTAAGTCTGCCAGCATTCCGTGAACATGCCTTTCTTCTGTCCAGCTTTGACTTTTTGAGAAGGCAAGCTATGTTAGACCTAGCCCTTATTCTGAACTGTGGCTAGACTATAAAATTTTTTTTGCAAATGATAGAAATGCTTAACCCAAATTTTGAGGCCAGAGTTTTTAAGAGGGATATTTTCAAAAGTCAAAAACATTTGATAAGTAAGAGACATGAATTGTTAAAACGTGTCAGTGGAAATGTCATTCCATCCAGGTAATGTGGTTTGAAAATAGCTTTGCACCTAGTATATAAGCAAAGTCACTCCAGATATACATCCTCAGCAGAAGTTTTTGAGGCATTCTGGGGACAGTTCAACACCCATTTCAATGGGAAAAAGAGGACATGTCAATAGTTAAAATTTCCATTTCAGTAAAACATACTAAGTTCATATTATATTAATAGGTTATTTGAGATAGCTCAATTTTGTAATTTGTAAGTAATCTTAAACGTTATCTTCAAATTGATCTCAACCCATCAAATATTTCACTTTTAGAGTTATAAATTGTCTAATGGAAAACAAAAAGAGAGGTTGTGTGGTGTTGTTAACATTCTGAAAGTTCTTTTTTACCCCCTCAAAGTTCTTTTTCAGCCCCTCCTACTTATTTCTTTATTGTATTCGAGCATAACTTGGTTCCCTTTTGGAATCATGAAATGGAGTTGAAAGGCTTTTCTTCAAAGGTCAAACATCCCCGAATATTCTTTGAGGAAAGGAGTGGCACGTTATCCCCATGTTACACAAACATTAGATTTTGCCTAGGCCTCCGTCCACAAGATCATTACAAGTGGAGCCTATTTTTGCCTTTTCAGTCACCAATAAAGAACAGCTGGCTCCTCTCCTTTGTGTATTCATCTTTTATATACTTAGAGATTGGGCTCATCTCTCAGTGTTTAATCAAGACTAAACAAGTACAGATCCTTTGGACTTGACTCATCAATTTTATTCCCAGTTCATTAATAATCATGTGGATGACCCCTGAAACTTTTCTAACGTTTTTCCCTCTTACACTGTAGGATTAGAAATGGACAAAATAGTCTTGAAGAAATGAAGCTTTTCTTGGAGAACATATATTTAAAGTATTGTGTTACAGTTCCTAAAGTTTTTTGCACATTACTTTTTTTTTTCTAAAATAAGGATGACACACAGTTGAACTATGTGCTCAGAGTTTGTTATTTCACTCATTTCCTGAGCAATGCACTCTGTGAGGGTGCTGATAGTATAAATTTTCTTCCCCATATCTGCTGTTTTCAACCACACCCTCAATCAAGAAGTTAAATATTTATGTTTGATTTTGATACAATAACCAATCTGATGTCTGCAACTACCTCATGTTCACACGCCTTCTATATATGAGGAATATTAAAGCATTATCCCTGCCCATTACAAATATTCCAAAATTATCCCAATTCACTTCCAATTAAAGAGACAGAATTTTTAAAATGGAAAAACACATTTAAAAATAAAACATGCAAGAATGAATTACCCTGTGATTGTTCCTTCAAATCAAGTTGGAATTCAAATTTCTAATGAACTCTTCTACTAGATAAATATCTGTAGCAAACACAAATAACCAGACAAAACTTTTTCAAAGGTTGCTGTTATTTCGTATAACCTCTGTGCTTTGTAGCTACATTGATAAAAATTTGGTGTCCAAATATACCCATTAAGATCTCTACTTTGATTTTTAGGAGGTAAAATATTCACTATGACAATACTCCTATCAAATACTACTTTCTAAATTTTTGTGTTTGTTGGGAAAGATTTGGCTACAATTAATAGAATATCTGACTGACAGTGACTTAGACATATAAAAATATTTATTGGTTACTTGACAAAAACTCTCTCAACATTGGCAAGGATCTAGGCTCATTCTTCCTACTGCACCATATTTTCATTTTTTTAAATCTTCTGATTCAGGGGTCTGTCATAGCACAAGGTATATTACATCCACCTTCAGAGCAGGAAGAAAGGGAAAACGGAAGTGGCTCATCTCACCTATCTCTTTTACTAGTAAATAAATTTATTTTTCAGAACCATCCCCCACAAGTAGAATATCTCTGGAATCACTTGGTTACTTCTACCTGCAAGAAGTCTAGAAAAATGAGTCTCTATCAGATGGGAGTAAAATTACCATGACTATCATAAACTAATCACAACTCATTTCCTAGGTTTGGCAGATTGCTTTATATTCTGAAGATCAAGCAAGGGCTCTCAGCCCCCCAGTTAAACAAAATGGATTCAGTGACCAAGAAAGTAAGATTTGGGGAGTGGTTGTTGGTAGGCAGTCAAAAGTATCCAGCATAGTAGCCATTTCTCTTGAGCTATTATCATGTGCTTGAACAGGCACCATGTATAACCAAACATCTTCGGGGAAATGTGTTCCAGGAAATAACAAAAGGCAGTTTTACGTTTTACGTTTTGTCTCTATCCATAAGAGACAAAACTGTTCTGAGCTGAAGAAAGCCTAGAATGTAGAGGTCAAAAGGGCTTACCGTGTCCACAAGACCCATATCGTATTTCATCAGAAGTGAGGACTGGGCTTATGTCAGGAAAACCCTTGCATCTACCTATTTCCCTTTTGATGTCCTTTTCTCTGCAATAATCATGCTGTCCCTACAGTTAGACCTGGCTTCCTTCCCTCTGAAGCCCCTGTCTCTAACCAAAAGTTCTTATGTGAACAAGACTCATCTCAACCCAGCTTTAGGGAGACTCAACAACAGGTGGAGACATCAAGTACACAGATCACTGAGTTAAGAACTGTAGTGAAGGCATGGCTCTCTTTAACCTTCATTCACCTTATCTATGAAATTGAGATGGTAATAGTGAATACCTAACTGAGCTACTGTGAGGATTAAATAAAATAGCTACACATTATGAGAGCTAAACAAACGTTGTAGTACTCTAAAAAGGGTGGACTCATACAGTATATGAAATAAAATTAATGATAAATGGTCATTGCTTAGATATCACTGGTGAAATATTTGAAGCTCAATGGTAGACAATATCAGAGACATCTTAAAAAGAAAAATTGACTGTACTTACACAAAAATAGTATAAGAATCACCTCATTTCTTTTCTGTCACATTAAATGCTGGAACATACTAGAATAAAATATACTCAGTTTTCAGGAGAAAAGCTTAACAGTCGAGACATTTTCACTTATGCAAGAAAAACAATAGAAAGACAGTCTCCAATACCCAAGAACTCAGATTATAACCCACATAGTCTTCATGAAAAAAAAAAAAATTAAGTTACTCAAAACATACTTTAACCAAGAACAGCAGTAAGCATCATCCTTTTAAAAACTAGGTCAGATCATGTTTTTCTTTCTGCTCAAAACTCTCTGATCATCCCTTTCGCCTAAGAGTGTGTCAGTGATTGTCAACAAGGATCAAAATAATCTGTCTCCCATCATTTCTCTTACTTCATGTCCAGCTACCCTCACCGTTGGTCACTCAGTTCCAATCGTAGTGACTTGACTTCCTGTTCTTTAAAAAAGCCAGCACAAGCCGGGCTCGGTGGCTCAGCCTGTAATCCCGCACTTTGGGAGGCTGAGGTGAGTGGATTGCCTGAGCCTGTGGGTTCGAGACCCTCCTGGGCAACTTGGCAAGACCTCATCTCTACAATAAATCAAAAAAATTAGCCAGGTGTGGTAGCGCGCACCTGTAGTTCCAGCTACTCGGAAGGCTGAGGCGGAAGGATCGCCGAGCCCAGCAGGTCGAGGCTGCGGTGGCCAGGATAGGCCACTGCACTCCAGTCTGGGTGACAGAGTGAGACTCCAACTTAAAAAAAAAAAGCAGCACATACCCACCTCTGGGCTTTGCATACAGACCTCTCTGTCTATAATGCTTTCTCCACAGTTATCTGCATGACATTCTTTCATCTTGCTGAGATATCTGTTTTCCTTGCCTTCCCTGATTAATTGTTTCTTCTCATCCCCAATTCTATTTTCTCTTTTCTGGATATCTGCAGTATGTGCTAGGATACGGGTTCTCTGTATCTTCCATAGCTATTAAATTTTTTTCATCTCTTTTTTCCTTTTGCCATGGTCTGTTCATTTTGCTTAACTTTATTTCCAACTTGCTAATTATTATTATTTTATTTTTATTTTTATTTTTTTGAGTTGGAGTCTCACTCTGTCGCCCAGACTGGAGTGCAGTGGCCGCTCCCGGCCACCGCAGCCTCGACCTGCTGGACTCTGGCGATCCTTCCGCCTCAGCCTTCCCAGTAGCCGGAATTTCAGGCATGCACTACCACGCCCGGCTGATTTTTTGATTTATTGTAGAGATGAGGTCTCGCTGCCCAGGCGGGTCTCGAACCCGCGGGCTCAGGCAATTCACTCGCCTCAGCCTCCCAAAGGCGCAGGATTACAGGCTGAGCCACCGAGCCCGGCTGCTAATTATTTTTTAAAGCTCTCTATTATTTTTAATTTTTTGCTGCATATTTTTTAATTTTTAAGAGCTCTTCTTGATCTATAATTACTCCTGTTCTCCAATAATTTATTCTTGACTTATGGCTGATATAGTCTTTCATATATCTCCAAGGGTACATATTCAAATATTAAATTCTCTACAATTTATTTTATCATGTCTATGTCTAAGATATGCTATTCTATTTGTCAACATTATTCTTTCACTTCCAGGCTGTTAGAATTCTCTAAATGCCTAATAATTATTTGTTAACAATTTATATTTACTAATACAAGTTGATTTTACTCGGCATGCATTTTATTTTCAGTAGCCTATCTGTCTACTTAAATTAAAAGGACTGGCTGAGATCCCCATGTAAGTTGATGAATTCTGTTGAAAATCAAGCTTTCCCTGTAGTACGTAACCTGGTAGTGGGAAGACTACTTCAAAAACTCCACAAATGTCAAGAAAGCATGTTACTTTGGAAATAGAATACGTCTCCATAATACAGTTACAACTGGACTTATCTCTTCTTGAACTATTATGGGAAGATGGTGTCATTTTCAGGTTCTTTATTACTACTCCCTTCTCCTCACTGCACACTTTATGATCAACTCCTCCTTAAATCTATTCCTTACTCACAATAGAAGGTAAGTCTTAGGTTTCCGTTTGTGAGCTAATATTGTAGAATTCTGCTCAAACATACACAGGAGGATGAGGAACCACATTTGATCATGTACATTTCTGCAACTCTGCCCAATTATACTCTTCCTTTTTCTTCCAACTCCAAATTTGGAATTTCTCCAGGGCTCAGCTAGGAAAAGCATCTTTCTCATGTGCAGAATCTTACTCCCATACCTTTTCCAAATTGTCCCTGTTTCACACATCTGCTTTATCAGCATGAGCCCTTCCACTTTCAGATTTCTAAAAGTTTGTCAAATCTCTCATTTTCTGGAAGACTCCTCTATTATTTAGAGTATTTCCAGGGATGCATTTGGTTGTATATCTTTACTGCCATTCAATGGCATCTACTGATGGAGGGGAGGTACAAGTACATACCAGTTTGCCTTGTAGACTGAAAGACAGTATGAAAGTGTTAACTGTTCAGGAGCAAGAAACACATTTCATATTAAGAAATTAGAAGAATATGGGTAGAGGTATCAAGAGAGACCACCATACTATTTGTGATTATTCAGTTTTTAACCACCAGCAAGAGGAACTTTACTGTTTTTGTATTCTTATGACTTAGCTATCTTTGTTTCTCCAGGCTTCTCATGAAATGCAACATAATGACTCAGAAGTCAATCTTATCTTAGTAGTCCAATTCTGGGAATTTCAGAAAATTTCAACTCTAGGTCACAAGGGTGGAGTCCTTATCAATGACACTGGTGTCTTATAAAAGAGACTCAAGAAAGACCTCTTTTTTTTCCTTCCAGAGAAGGTAAATGTGAATGTCATTCAGGAAGTTCAGGCTCTGGACTTAAGTTTCATGACAAAGGTGGCAATAAATCACTACAGAAAAGGATGGCCCTGATTCCAAACAAATTATGTAAATATGACATTAATTTTGTGAAAAACAATCTATAAAATTTCAAAGCTCAACTTTATTTGAATATATATCCTTATTCCGATGTTTCTGTCTTTGATAATTTTCTTGATTTGACCCTTTGATTTGTTCTTTCTTCTTTCTACTCCTCTCCTGCAAAGTCCTGCAAGAAAATAACTCAATATAATAGAAAAGAGAACATCTTAACTTCATTATGCTATTCCATCTCTTAACAATTATCATGACTAGAGAATGACAGATGAAATTGGCCCAGGAATCTAATGCTAAAATTGAATTTTTGAGAACAAAAGTTTAGACATCAAAGCCAGCAAGACAAATGAGGGAGGCACAAACAACACTGCATTGTCTAATTTAAAACAAAGAATAAAAATCATTTTTAAATTTTAAACTGATGATTCAAATAAAATTAGGGCAAGAGAAAGTAGGATATAATAAGATTGTACAGTTTGATACAAATGTTAATGCACTAAATACCTTTTTTTGTACTTGCCTTAATAACTACTGAAAGGTTCATATATTGATGATGGCTGCAACTCATAGTCTGAAATTTCATTAGATGGTGGAAAATCTCTCTTGGGAGGCTTTTTAATTTGCATAGACAATCATCATCTGTTTTGGATGATGTTGGAGACAGAAATTTTAGGTCCCTTCCAGTTCTGATCCTGTGTCTGTGTCTAAACAAAATGAATCATTTCCAAACAATGTTCTCAAATGCACACATCAGCGTTTCTTGGTACTGCCTTGTCTTTGAGGCTCAACTACAGGCGCAGATTTGGAAGCAATTCTTCACTACTCTTATCCTGAAACCACTTACCTTAAAACACACTTCTCTCTGTTGTCTTCACATTGTGCTCTCTTCCCACCTTCTCATACCAGTTCTCCTCTCTGCCTCCACTCTACACTCACACCACACACCTGCGGACTCTTTTTAGCTCATGGACTAATCCCTCATTTCCCTCCAAGCCTGACTGCCCAGCTGCAAAGAGCATGATGAAGTCATAGTTGATATGTTCTCCTTCCTGCTCTAATGTGAAGTAAATAATTTCTTCAAATGTGGTTTTCTCCAGAAAATTATTCTCTGCTTTTAAAGACTCAAGTTTTTACACAAATATAAGGGAATTAAAAGTGTTGGCCTCAGTGGGTAGACAGATGCTTGCACCTGCATACTATGATCCACCACTGAGTAAAAAGTTATTTATTAAACTCAACATCATCTGTCTTTGATTTGTAAATTACATGATTAGTCCAACTTTGGTATATATACATACAGATGTGTGTGTGTATATATGTTTGCAAAATTTCTAAGTCAAATTAATATATCTATTAAAATACTAATATAGAGTTAATATCAATTTTTGAATTCTGTCTTTAACTTTAATTATAAAATAAGTAGGAAAAAAATGGAAATAATAAAAGCCACAGCTAATGTTTCTTGAGCTCTTACCATGCATCAGGAACTCTCCTCAACACTCCAAATACAATAACTCATTTACTCCTCATAACATCTCTATAGATTGGGTGCTATTTCTATCCACATTTTATGGATTACAAAATGAGATACAGAGATTTGATATATCCTACCCAAGATCACTGCTACTAAGTGGCAAAGCCAGGATTCAAACCTGTAGCCTAGTTCTAGAATTCATGGTCTTAACCAACATGATATAATGTCTCAGATATAATTAAGTAGTGCTACATCATAATAAGACCTTGAAAATTTGTTAAATGGAAAATAAAATGGATAGATCATCAATAATGGCATTAGAACGTTTTAATAATAATGTAGCTATATATGTTAGACAATTTTTTCAAGAGAAGTTAAAATAAATTGTTGCTTACAAGATAGAAGAAAACCAAAACACCTTTCTATAGTAAATTATGGTATGTATATGCTATTAACTGAATACTGGATACCCCCAAAATTCATACATTGAAATCCTAGTGTTTAAGGTGATGGTATTAGAAGATGGAGCCTTTGAGAGGTGATTAGGTCAGGAGGGTGGAGCCCTGATCAATCCGATTAATGTCCTATACAAGAGACCAAAAAAGACTGCTTTATCCTTCTACCATGTCAGGACAGTGAGAAGGCACTATATATGAACCAGAAAATGGGCTCTCACCAGACACTGAATCCCCAAGCATCTTGATCTTGGACTTTCCAGGCTCCAGCACTGTGAGAGACTTGTTTCTGTTGTTTATAAGCTACCCGGTTTATGGTCTCTTATCACAGCAACCCAAATGGACTAATGCAGCATATGCTACATCTATGCTCTTACAGAACTACTATGAAACGACAGATAAGTATATAAAATGAAACATGACCAGAGAAATTATGCCTGCCTATGTCACATAATTATGAGCTTTCTAGTTCTTAGCAGCGTTCTTTGCACAGAAATGGCATTTAATAAATGTTTATTGAATTAGATGGACTTTTACTGGTACCCCTATGAAGGAATTATAAGGCATAACGCACCTGGATGCCTTTTTCAAACTAAATTGTATTTAATTCTATGAGGATTTATAAATCTCGAAGTAATCTTTCCTCAGAATCCTTCAGCAATATATTGGTAGGTGAATGCTCCATAGGTTATGGGAATGTTAAATCAGAGCTATTGGAAACCTTCTAGCCCAATCCTTTCACTTACAAAAGAAGAAAATGATCCAGTGGTTCATTGACTTGCTCACTCAGCTGGTTCATGGCTGAAGTGTGACTAGAATTCCAGTCCCAGATGTCTAGGTTGACATGAGAGGTACAGGTATATACACAAACACAAACAAATTCTATCTGCCCTAAACTGTCTTTCTCATTAGTACATTGCAATTCTGAAATCCTAGCATTAAAAGATATTGCTTTTGATTATGTAAATAAATTAAGTTAGTTAGTACTCAAGATTTGATAAAAATAAGTTGCCTGACTTCTCACACATTTCATAAGTTTCATACTGGTTTGGTTGCCAGGTAACTGCTTTCTGCAGCCCACTGTTAGAAATAGGTTACCATGTACTGAAGAATTAGCTCAGTAGACACCTAGACCTTTTACTCCTGCAGTATATTTTAATTCTCTTCTTAACCTTCTTTACCCTAAAGTATTGCTTACACTTACCCAAGTCTAAGAGAGTACCGGTGCTGCCTATGTGCATAGAGGGAATCATAATATTGCTATCTCTCTTGCCTACATAGCATCTTTTAAAGGTTAAAAAAATGGACAATTAAATATCTGTATGCCATGTAAACACAACTCACCCATTAAAGCTTTACATTTATTCATAAATTGACTAGTATAGATTACTTACACATTTTAAGCTGATATAATGATTATTGTAAACTCTCCAATATCCAGTTTACCTGATTCAACAAGTAGCATTAAGAAAATTTTTTTCACCAAGGTTGGATTCTGATTTATCAAAGATACTCATAATAGTACTATCCCCTTTGCCAGTGATTGGAATGAGTTCTTTAGCCAACTTGGTCTTATGAGAAATAAGAAAAAACATTTAAAGGGTTTATGGGAGGTTTCCTCATTCTCATAAGCAAGCTACAGAAGAAAGAAAGGAGAATCTTTTCCTACTGAATGTGAATTAAAAAGTGTATAACCCTTACAACTACTATAACAACTATTCAGTGACATATCAGGGTTGCTTGGACCAGATAATTCTTCATTGTGGGATACTGTAGGATGTTTAACAGCATCTCTAGCCTCTACAAACTAGATGCTAATAGCACCCTTCTAGTCTTGGCAATCAAGAAATATCCAGGATACTGCCAAATGTCCCCTCAGGGGAAAATCTCCTGACTTAGATAGTTGAAAAACATTGACTTAGATAAAGCTAGAATAATAGACAGCAGTAAGGAAAGATTAAAATAAACTAAATTTATGGCTATATCATTGAGTATATAGGTCAACTCATTCTGAAAACTTCTTCATATCTGGCCTAATATATGAGCCAATAAATTCCATTTCTTTATTTCTTAGTCAGAGTGAGTTGATTTTTCACCCAATGAACAGCAGCACAATGGATACTTCACAAAATTTAGAATGAATCGAATAGTGATAAGGAGAGAAAAAGATACAATCTGAAGACAAAGGCGCATAGCTTGTGTTAGAAGAAGAGAAATATTGAGCATTGAATACATGATGGTTATTAACTTGGAAGTACCAAAATAGATTCTTGGAAAAAGATAGGGAAAGGAAAAATGGACAAAAAATGACTTACTCTTTTTTTAATTTTTTATTTTTTTGAGTTGGAGTCTCACTCGGTCGCCCAGACTGGAGTGCAGTGGCCGCTCCCGGCCACCACAGCCTCGCCTGCTGGGCTCCGGCGATCCTTCCGCCTCAGCCTTCCGAGTAGCCAGAATTACAGGCATGTGCTACTACGCCCGGCTGATTTTTTTATTTATTGTAGAGATGAGGTCTCGCTGCCCAGGCGGGTCTCGAACCCGCGGGCTCAGGCAATCCACTCACCTCAGCCTCCCAAAGCGCGAGATTACAGGCTGAGCCACCGAGCCTGGCTGGCTTACTCTTTTAGAAACAATTTTAGACTACATTTAGCCCGTTTTACTAATTCTACCATGTTTTCATTCTCCTCCCTCTCCCCTGACTAGTTGGCATGACTTATCGCCTCAAAACTCCTCGTTTTCACTGTTAGCCAATGGCATTGCTTCCTACTTCACAGAGAAAATTAAAAAAGCAAATGAAAACTTCAGATTCTCACATCCAAATCTGTTTACCAAATAGCATCTGTATCCATATACTGTACCTTATCAGCTTTAAGTATAGATGAGCAGTCCTTGTCTCATATGAAAACCAATCTCTCTTCACTCCTGCACTAAATCTCATTCCTTCTGACTAAAATTCTTAATTTTACCAGTTTTCTCCTTCTCTCTCTTTTCTTTATCATTCCAATAAGCATACAAGCATGCTACAACTTGTACCACTTTAATTTTTAAAAATAGCATTTTGTGACCTCACCTACTCTGCAGCATCTCCATTTATCTGCTCTCCTTTCTAGTAACTGCTCAAAAAAGTTATTCTCAATAAAGCTATTATACTTTGTGTTTCCAACTTTCTTCCACCATATCACTCGTCAGACTTTCACTCCTGTTTTTCCATCAAAGCTGCCTTTATCAAGATTATTGATGACCTCTATGTTGCTACATACAATTGTTAATCCATAGGCCTCATTTAAAATGAGTGATTGGATGCATTGACCACAGCTGTTTACTCTCACCTTTTTAATATATTTTCTTCACTTGACTTTCTAGCTCACTGCCATTCTCAGGTTACTTTGCTGGTTCCTCCTTATTTCACATAACTCTATCTTGAGTCATATGTCTCAGTTCTTGATTCTACTTTTTTCTCTGTCTACATATACTACTTTGGTGATTTGTATCCAGTAATGGTTATACATTTGTATTCTGGTATTAGCAAAATTTATATTTTCAATCCAGATCCTTTGACTCTATGATATGTAGAAGCTATCATCCTAATATTTCATCTTGGCTATCTAATGTATTTCTCAAACTTAATAATTCTAAAACTGAATTCTTAACCTCCTCCCACCCAAACCTGATCTACCCAAAGCTTACCCTTTCTAAGTTGAGGGAAAAGCCATCCTGTCAATCCTCAGACCAAAGGTTTATAATCATTTGTGATTCTTCCTATTCCCTCACTTCCCGGATTCAAACTATCAGAAAATTCAGTTTTGCTTGTCCTCAAAATGCACAGTGCTCAGTTTACAGTAATTTGCCTTAAGATTTTTCACTTTACAATATTCAGAACACCCATACAACCATTCTGTTTTTCACTTTTAATACAGTATTGAATAAAGTACATGAGAAATTCAGCACTTTAGTATAAAATAGATTTTGTATTAGATATCTTGCCCCAATATAGGTTGCTGTAAGTGTTCTGAGTATGTTTAAAGTAGACTAGGCTAAGCTATGATGTTTTGTAGGTTAGGTACAGTAAATGCATTTTTGAGTTATGATATTTTCAACTTATAATGGGTTTATCAAGATGTAATCTCATCTTAAATCAAGGAGCATCTGTATATTGAGAATTGATTGCATATTAGCTCCAATGCTATGCTTTTTTTATATAACTTACATGAGTTTCTGAAAAAACTTTCTAACTGGCCTTCCTCTTTCTATTGACCACTTCCAACCATAATACAATCTCAAATGGAAAATAGAGTAATGCCTTTACAAAATCACTATTACTCCTCTGATCAAACTCTTGAATCATTCTCTACCTAAATTTTACTAGTCAAACTTTTTTTTTAAAAAAGCTTAAACATTCTTTATAATCTGCCTTCTCTGACTTCTACTGCATTTCTCTTTACTCATGTCTCTGGTTGTCCAGCTTTTCCCCTTCCTCCTTGTTTCACAAGCACCCAAGCATACTTCTATCTTATTCTACTGTCTTAATCTCCTGTCCCTCTCCTTCGCTCTCTTTCTCTCTTTCCTCTCCACCACGGCCCCCTTCTTTCTCTCTGTGTGTATATACATATACATACACACATATAGAATATATATTCAAATATTTCAAAACATGATTTTTTAAAAGTACATATTCAAGGTACTCTATGAACCACATGCAATAAAAACACAAAGGAAACCACAGTTAAAAACATCACAATCAAACTGATAAAAATAAAATTTTGCAAATAACTAAAAGAAAATGACACAAGCCGGGCTCGGTGGTTCAACCTGTAATCCCGCGCCTTTGGGAGGCTGAGGTGAGTGGATTGCCTGCGCCCATGGGTTCGAGACCCGCCTGGGCAGCGAGACCTCATCTCTACAATAAATCAAAAAATCAACCGGGTGTGGTAGCGCATGCCTGTAATTCCGGCTACTTGGAAGGCTGAGGCAGAAGGATCGCTGGAGCCCAGCAGGTTGAGGTTGCGGTGGCCGGGAGTGGCCACTGCACTCCAGTCTGGGCAACAGAGTGAGACTCCAACTCAAAAAAAAAAAAGAAAAAAGAAAAAAAGAAAATGACACATTACATTCATGATGGAAATAGTTGAATAAAATTTAACAGCTTATTATAAATAAATTAGCCTCGTTCCAATAAAATTATATTCTTAAAATCTGAAAAAAACCAATAACAATATCAAATCATCCCAAAGACCTAGAGAAAGATGCAAATATCCAGAAACAGAGAGGTCAAAGGACTCTAGTTAGATTAAATACAAATAAGACTATTCTATAACATATAATCAAACTGTCAGAAAACAAAGATAAATAAAGGATGCCAAAATCAGCAAAAAAAAAAAAAAAAAGCAAGAAAGAAAAAAATGTAAGGGACTTCCATATTGCTAGCAGCAAACTTTTGAGCAGAAACATTACAGACCAGGAAAGAGTGAGATGATATATTCAAATATTCAAAGTGCTGAAGAAAAACAATGAAAACAAAAATTAAAAAACCCTGGTAGCCAAGCATACTGTACCCAGCAACAAGCTCTCTTTCAGAAATCAAAAAGGAGTAAAGACTTTACCAGACAAACAAAAGCTGAGGGGACTTATTACCACCAGACTTTTCTTACGTGAAAGGAGTTCTTAAAACTGAAAAAAAAAGTATGTTTACAAGTATCACAAAACATCTGGACACAATGCTCACTGATAAAAGTCAACACACAGATAAATGCAGAATAATATTATAAGATGATGTGTAAGTCTTTAGGATGAAGGTTAAAAGTCAAAACTATTAAAAATAATAATGGTTATAATAATTTGTTAAGCTCCTTGCGATATAAAATATGTAATCTGTACCACTAAAAGTTCCAAATGTAGAAAGAGGTATGAAGTGGAGAAATTTTTTTCTCCCCAATTGTCAAATTTAAGTTGTAATCAACTAAAAATGACTTACTATAATTATGTTTTGGTAAGTCTCAAGGTTACCACAAAGAAAAGGTATATAGTAGATACATAAAAAATGAAAAGCTAGGAATGAAAACAACACGAGAAAAAAATCACTTAGTCACAAAGGAAGACAGTAAGAGAGAAAGAAAAGAATAAAGGAGCTGCAGAACAATTGAAAAAAAAAATGGCAGCACTAAGTCTTTACCTATCAATTATTACCTTGGATGTAAACAAATTAAATTACCCAATCAAAAGACATAGAGTGTTTTCATAGATAAGAAACCTGGATCCATCTATTTACTACATACAATAAACTTATTTCATCTGTAAGAACACACATAGACTGAAAGTTTAGTGATAGAAAAAAAAAATTCTGTGTGAATGTAAACCAAAAGGGCAAATGTTGCTATATTTGTATAAAATAAAGTATACTTTAAGTGAAAACCCTGTAAAAGAGACAAAGAAAGTCATTAAATAATGATAAAAGGGTCAATTCAGCAAAAGGATGCAACAATTGTCAACATATCTTTGCATCCAACATCAGAGCATCTAAATATATCAAGCAAACATTAATAGATGTGAAGGAAGAGACAAACTATAATATAATAATAGTAGGGACTTCAACACCTCACTTTCAGCAATACACAAACAATTTAGACAAAAAAAAATCATTAAGGTAACATCAGATTAAAAATATAATCTAGATCAAATGTAACAGACATACAGGGAACTTTTCACCCAACAGCTTCAGAATACACAGTCTTCTCAATTACATATGCAACATTCTCCAGGATAGATCATATGGTAGACCACAAAACAAATCTTAACAAATTTAAGGTTGAAATAATATCAAATATCTTTAGCGATTAAATGGTATAACACTATTAATAAATAACAAGGAATTTTGAAAAATGTATAAATACACAGAAAAAACATTCTTTTGAACAAACAAGGGATCAATGAATAAATTAAAAAGAAAAGTTTAAAACAAATTTATTGACACAAACTAAAATGGGAACACAAGCTAAACCAATGGGATACAGCAAAGTTAGTACTAAGAGAGAATATGAGAGCAATATAAAGCCTAGATCAAAATAGAAGATCTGAAATAAACAAGTCAATGTTATACTCAAGAAACAAGAAAACTAAAGAAAAAACCAAACCCAACATCAGTAGAATGAAGAAAATAATAAATATTATAGCAAGAATAAGTAAAATAGAGATCAGAAAAACAATAAATAAATCAATGAAACTAAGACTTGGTTTTTTGAAAATTGACTAGCCTTTAGTTAGACTAAATAAGAAAAAAAGAGAAGACTCAAATAAAGTCAGAATGGAAAAGTCGACATTACAATTGACATCAAGAAATACAAGGCATCATAAAAGACATCATGAACAATTATGCACATACAAATCAGGTAATTTAGAAGAAATGAATAAATTCTTTGACAATAAATCTACTAATATTGAATTATAAAGAAATAGAAAGTCTGAACAAACCAGTAATGATTAAGGAGACAGAATCTATTAAAAAAAAAAACTCCCATCAAACAAAATCCTAGATGACTTTACTACTAAATTCTACTGCTGAATTTACACACACACACACACACACACACACACACACACACACACACACACATATAATACCAATATTTTCATGCAAAATATGTACATATGTGCACACATATTCCACATTTGCATGTACAAAACATATATTCTTCACAAAAATGAATAATTTCCATATTATTATTATTACTATGTCAAAACATACTTTATCATCTTTTGTTATATTAATAACATTTACTATAATGAGTTAATCATCCTCTTATTGTTGATATTTTTATTGTATTTCATGTTACTCTAGAAACTCCATTCTATGAATAATATATATTTTTTAAATGTAGGTTTCGGTATTATAGATTCTGCTTTCATAGGTGAGTCCTTCTTAATTTTGGTTTTAAAATACATGATTTTAGCCGGGCTCGGTGGCTCAGCCTGTAATCCCGAGCCTTTGGGAGGCTGAGGTGAGTGGATTGCCTGAGCCCGCGGGTTCGAGACCCGCCTGGGCAGCGAGACCTCATCTCTACAATAAATCAAAAAATCAGCCGGGTGTGGTAGCGCATGCCTGTGATTCCGGCTACTTGGAAGGCTGAGGCGGAAGGATCGCCGGAGCCCAGCAGGTGGAGGCTGCGGTGGCCGGGAGCGGCCTCTGCATTCCGATCTGGGCGACAGAGTGAGACTCCAACTCAAAATAAAAATAAAAATAAAATAAAATAAAATACATGATTTTTAGCCTAAAGAAAAACTATTGAGCTTTATTTTTCTTGTACTTAGTCACTTTAGACATTTAGCCTATTAGCTTTAACAGATTTTTAGTATAATTTTCTAGAAGTATATGCATATAATCTGAGAATAATGATAATAATAATCCTTCCTTTGTGATATTTCATGTGATTAATTGTGCTTGATATAGTGTATTTGGTAGAAATACATTCTACCAAATCATTCAAACAGTAGTGGTAATGAAAATTATTCCAACTTCTTTCTAGATTAAAATGTGTGAAATATAACCATTTAAGTATACATGAATTAATTGTTAGTTTTCAATTATGTTTAGGAAGCGCTCTTCTATTATTCATTTTTATCAAGAATGAATATGGTTATTTAACAAATGTTTCTCTTGTAACAAAATATGGTTGTGTAACAAATGAAGGCAGAGTTTTTTGATGTGATTGCTTAATTTTTCTCCAATCATTTTTTAATAAAATAAATCAATATGATGGTAATACTGAACCACCTTTCTATTTCTGAAATAAACCTGCTTTGACATTGAGTAATTCGTTTTATTAAATGATCATGTAACACATTTCCATAGTACTTTTTTTCATTATTTATTGGTAACACACATGCATTTCTTTTCTTTTTTTTTTTTTAAATGTGGTGTACAATTCAGGGGTAGGTATACAAATGTTCATTATGCATGTCCCATCGTTGATGCAGTGTGCCCTCTACTCCCCTGGCAGTCTCCCAGTATTGCCAATCACTTAAATTTTTTTTCTTTTAAAGATGTGGGGTACAATTCAGGGTTAGGTATACAAATATTCATTATGCAAGTACCTTTGTTGATGAGGTGACCCCCTCCTTCCGCAGGCAGATTCCCACTACTGCAAATCATGCTTCCCTACTCCCCTCCCAGCAATTTCCCACTACTGCCAATCCTTTTCTTATAGTATTTCGATAATTGTTTAAGGTCCGCTTATGAGTGATAACATGTGATACTCAACTCTTCGTTTCTGTGAAAGATCACTCAGAATTATAGACTCTAAGTCCATCCAGGTTGCTGTGAGGTTCATGCTTTTGTTCTTTATGGCTGCATAATATTCCAACATGTATATGTACCCCATTTTTTAAATACAGTCTTCTTTTGATGGGCAGCACAGTTGGTTCCATGTTCTTGCTACTGTGAACAATGCTGCAATAAACATGTGTGCAGGTTTTTTTTTATAGAGTGATTTGAGTTCTTCTGGGCATATTCCCAGTAGGGGGATTGCGGGATCATATGGAAGATCGATTTTTAGAACTTTTAGGAATTGCCACACTGTTTCACACAGAGGCTGTTCAGTTTACACTCCCACCAACAGTGTAGAAGTGTTCCCTTTTCCCGGCATCCTCTCCAACATCTGTTGTTTTTGAGTCATTGATGATAGCCATCCTGACTGGAGTTAGGTGGTATTTCAGTGTAGTTTTAATTTGCATTTCTTTGATGACTAGTGAGGCTGAGCATCTTTTCATGTATCTGTTGACTACTTGTATGTCCTCCCCAAGAACTGTCTATTCATATCTTTTACCCACTTTGTAATGGAGCTGTTTTGTTTTGTTTTGTTTTGGCGGGGGGTTCTTTTTGGCATGTTTGAGTTTCTTATAGATCCTAGATGTTAGGCATTTGTCAGACATACAGTTGGCAAATATTTTTTCCCAGACTGTAGGCTGTCTCCCCACTCTCTTGATGGTTACTTTGACTTTGCAGCATCTTGTCAGTTTGATGAGGTCCCACTTGTCTATCTTATCTTTTACAGCTTGGATACTTGGGGTTTTGACCAGGAATTGGTTGCCAGCTCCAATTTCCATAAGGGTGTCTCGTGCATTTTGAAGGTTCTTACAGTTTGAGGTTTTACATTTAAGTCTTTGATCCATTTAGAATTGATTTTTGTGTATAGTGATAGGTAGGGATCTTGTTTTAATCTTCTGCATGTGGTCAGTCAGTTTTCCCAGCACCCTTTACTGAATAAGTTCTCCTCTCCCCAGTGGTTGGTAGTGGAGCCTTTGTCGAAGATGAGTTGGTTGAGAAATTGAGATTTTGCTTCTGGAATCTCTATCCTGTTTCATTGGTCTATATGCCTGTTCTTGTACCAATAACAGGCTGTTTTGGTTATGTAACTTTATAATAGAGTTTAAGTCTGGGAGTGTGATACCACCTGCTGTACTTTTTTGCTGAGGATTGTTTTGGCTATTCATGGTCATTTGTGTTTCCATATGAAGTCCTGTATTGTCATTTCCAGGTCTGAGAAGAATGCTACTGGCAATTTAATGGGTATTGCATTAAATCTGTAGATTCCCTTGTGTAGGATGGACATCCTAACAATGTTTATTCTTCCAATCCATGAGTTTGGAATATTTTTCCATTCGTTTGTATCTTCTTTGATTTCTTTGAGCAATGTTTTGTAGTTTTCATTGTAAAGTTCTTTCATGTCTCTGGTTAGGAAAATGCCAAGGTATTTGATTTTTTTTCTGGCTATTGTGAATGGGATTGTGCTTTTTATTTGGGTTTCTGTTTGTTTGTTGTTGGTATACAGGAGTACAACTGACTTGTGCACATTTATTTTATACGCCGAGACTTAGCCAAAGTCCTTTATCAGTGCAAGCAGGTTTTTGACAGATTCTCTCGGGTTTTCAAGGTATAGAATCATGTTGTCTACAAAGAGGGATAACTTGACTTCCTCTTTTACTATATGGATGCCGCTAATCTTCTTCTCTTGTCTGATTGCTCTAGCTAGGACTTCCAAAACTATGTTGTAAAGGAGAAGTGAGAGTGGGTATCCTTGTCTCGTTCTGGTTTTCAGGGGAAATGGTTCCAATTTCTGTCTGTTTAGCAATATGCTGACTGTGGGTTTCTCATAGATGGCTCTTACTATTTTGAGGTATGTTCCATCTATGCCTAGATGTTTGAGGGTTTTTATCAAGAAGGGGTGCTGGATTTTATCAAAAGCTTTTTCCGCATCTAATGCTATAATCATGTGATTTTTGTTTTTACATCTGTTGTATTTAATTACATTTATGGACTTATGAATGTTGAATCAGCCCTGCATCCCAGAGATGAAGCCTACTTAGTCGTGGTGGATAATTTTTTAGATGTGTTGTTGAATCCGATTTGCTAAGCTCTTGTTGAGAATTTTAGCATCAATGTTCATCAAGGATATTGGCCTGTAGTCCTCTTTCTTTGTTGCATCTTTACGTGGTTTGGGTATCAATGTGATGTCAACTTTGTAAAATGATTTGGGAAGAGTTTCATCTTTCCTGATTGCCTGGAATACCTTCAGTAGCATAGGTATCAGTTTCTCCTTGTATGTTTTGTAGAATTCTGCTGGAAAGCCATCTGATCTGGGCTCTTTTTTTTGTAGGTAATTTTCTTATGACATAGTCAATTTTCGGGATTGTTATTGGTCTGTTTAGGGTCTCAATTTCTTCTTGATCCAACTAGGGAAGGTTGTGTGATGTCAGAAAGTCATCCATTTCCTTTAGGTTTTTAAGTTTGTTTCCATATAAGCACACATAGTAGTCTCTAATCATATTTTGTATTTCTCCAGGGTCAGCTGTGACTTGACCTATTGCATTTCTGATTATGTTTTGGGGACTTTTCCTCTCTTTTTCTTGGTCAGTCTAGCTAGGGCACCATCAATCTGGTTTATCCTTTTGTAGAACCGGCTTACTGTTTTGTTGATTTTTTGTATTATCTTTTTGTAGTCTATGTCCCTAATTTGGGCTTTCATTTTGGTGATCTGGATTCTTCTGCTGAAGTTAGAGTTCTAGTCATCTTTCTTTTCCAGCTCTCTTGGGTGATTTGTTAGGCTGTTAAATTGAGATCTTTCCATTTTCTTCATATGTGTTTGTAGAGATATGAATTCCCCTCTTAGTACTGTTTTCTTGGCAAACCAGAGATTTGGTAAGAAGTTTCTTCATTTTCATTTGTTTCCAAGTATCTTTTGATCTGTGTTGATTTCCATGTTGACCCAGGAGTTGTTTAGCATCATGCTGTTTAGTGTCCATGTCTTTGTGGGTTTTTGAGGAGCATTGTTGGTGTTGATATTTATTTTTATTCCACTGTGGTCTGAGAAGGTGCAGAGCAGAATTTCAACCTTGTGAAATGTGTTTATACTTGATTTATGACTGAGGATGTGGTTGATATTACAGTACATTCCATGTGGCAATGAGTGGAATGCATGTTCCGTGGTTATTGGGTATAGTATTCTGTAGGTATCAATTAAGTCCATTTGGTTAAGCATCATGTTGAAGTTCTGGATCTCCTTTTTTATTTTTTGTCTCGATGATCTGTCTAGGATCATGAGTGGGGTATTTAAGTTCCTAGCTATGATAGTGTTAGAATCAATATCTTTTTTAAGTTTAACTAGAAACTGCTTTACGAAAGTTGGCACTCCTATGTTGGGTGTATATATGTTTAGGATGGATAATTCTTGTTGATGAATTGAACCTTTTATCATTATTTAGTGACCTTCTATATCTTTTTACATTTTTGATAGCTTAAAGGGTATTTTGTCTGATATTAGGATTGTGACTCCTGCTTTCTTTTGTGTTCCGTTCACCTGTAATTTTGTTTCCCATCTTCTCACTTTGAGTCTGTGATTGTCTTTTCTGGTGAAATGAGTTTCTTGGAAACAATATTGCTGCCTCGTGATATTTTATCCATTGCCATTCTGTGTCTTTTCAGTGGTGCATTTAGTCCATTCACATTCAGGAAAATTATTGAAATTGAGAGTTTATCCCTGCCATGAGGTTCTTTTAGTGTTTGCTGTTGTTACTGCTGTTTATTTTCTTTTTTTATTTTTGGGTTGATGTATGTTTTCAGTCTTTTCCCTGCATTCTTGTGACGGGGGTTGTCATTCTTTTTTTCCTCTCTTCTGTGTTTAATACTTTCTTACATATGTCTTGTAGAGCTTGTCTGGAGGTAGTATAATTTCTTAGGGACTGACTGGGAAAGATTTTAATTCTCCATCACATATGAAGCTTAGCTTAGGTGGGTAGGTAATTCTTGGTCAAAATTGTTTATCTTTGAGAACTTTGAAGATTGGACTTGCCTGAAGTGTTTCTGTGGAAAAGTCTGCTGCTATTCTAATTGGTCTTCCCCTGTAGGTAATCTGACCTTTTTCTCTTGCTGCCTTTAGGATTTTTTCTTTTATACCTATTTTGTGTAGGCGAATTACTATGTGTCTAGGAGTTGGTCTACTCACTTGTCATCTTGCAGGGGTTCTCTGAATCTCTTGTGTTTGGTTGCATCACTGATGAGATGAGGGAAGTTTTCTTGAATAATTTTATGTAATATTTGTTCCAGGTGGTCTCTGTCTCTTTCTGCCTCAGGTAGTTCAATTAATCTTAGGTTTGGCTTCTTGAAATAATTGCTCATCTCTTGAATGTTTTGCTCTGTCTTTTTAAACTTCTTTTCTGTGTTTTTGACAGTTTGGGTTAGTTTCATATTTTGGTCCTCAAGCTCTGAGACTCTTTCTTCTGCTGACTAATTCTGCTTTCCATGCTTCTCAGTTTTTTATTTCATTAACTGTATTCTTTATTGCTGTTATCTCAGTTATCAAATCCTTCATTTTTTCCTCTTGTCTCTCCTCTATTCTATTTATTCTTTATATTAATGTAGTCTTGATAGCTGGGTTTGTGATTTGAGACCAGTCATTCTGTGGTCTCTTCATTGTTTGTGTTCTGAAGTCTGTATTCTCTGTGTCTGACCTCCCAGAAGTCTGTGTGAGACCCATATTCTTCTTTTGTTTTTTATTTTATTTTTTTCATTTTTGTACATTTTCCTCCCTCCTTTTTTTTTTCTTCTTCTTTAATTCTGTTGTTCGGGGATGGGGGGATAGCTTTTATTTCTGTTTGCTCAATCTCCTATTCTTCCTTATTGGATCTTCTGGCTTTGTTCAATTCTGAAGCTGGACTGTGGCAGGAGGCTGTACTTTTTGCCATTTTGAGATTTAATTGAGGGTGTAGCTGTGATTCAGAAATCTGCAGATCCCAGTATCTGCTGACAGGTGTGTGGGCCCCCTGGAACCCACTCCCCACTGTTTTACAATCTGTCCATGCGGTGGGGTATAAGTTTGCTCCCTGAAGGAAAAATGAGATAAGAAAAAGGAAAAGAATGGAAAAAGGAAGGAGGGCAATGAGAGGAAGATAGAGAGAGGAGTAAGAGGGAAAACAGACAGACGTACCAACTAACAAATGAAAAGAGACACAAACAAGGACAGAAAAGAGTTTTAAAAAAAATACAATCATACAAACACACAAACTGACAAAAAAAAAAAACCATATTGATGTACTCTCCCTCAAAAATACTCATATCCCGATAGGAAGTCTTAAAAAAAAGAACCAATAAAATAACAGTAATACAGGAAATATGAAAACATTATCAAAAACTGAAAGAAAGAGAAAAAACTAAAACAAAAAACAAACAAAACAAAAAGAAGCAGAACAAACAGACCAAAAAAAAAAAAAAAAAAAAAAAAAAACCTCGCTCTGAGGTGGCTCCTTTAAGTCCAACTTCCTTTCAGCTCTGCTTTCCAGCCCCTCCCTCTGTTCTCAGCACAGGCTGATAAGGTTGCTTTCAGCCTATGACCTTTCGAGTCTCTCACTCAGATCTGACATGTCTGTGTCTGATCCAGCATAGGGGAGGGGCTTCTGGCTCTCTGAGTTTGATGAGATCACCTTAAGTCCCAAGTTGGAGGCTGGGTGGTGCTGGGCAGGACAATGCAGGTCTCGGCCTGGTCCTGGGACAGAGAATATGGCTGCAGTTGACATTTCCTTACCAGGGGTGGGGCTCCTCTCCAGCTTTCCCTGATCTTCTCTCTCCATGGATCAGATCGGGGCTCCAGCCATCTTGCTGTCATAGGTGATGATGTGGGCCAGGTGCCAGGCAATGAGAATCAGCTGTATCAGGCAGGCTTTTCTCAGGAGAGTCCCAAGAATGACAGACAATCCTGAGCAACAGCAGCTCCAATCTCAGGGTGGTGGTGGTTTGCAGTGAGCTCTGGAGGAAAGCCCCAAGTGCATGAACCCGTCTCCACTCAGATGAAATTTCACTCACCAGCACATGCCTACTTGCCCAGAGAGTCTTTATGAACACTGACTTTTGTGGAGACTCTCACAGTCTGACCCGTCCCATCACCATCTTGCCTGACATTGAGTGTTATATGCTGATTTATTCATTTTGTTTTACACCTGGGTTTTCTTGAAGGACTGAAACAGATACTGTTCTGTGCCTATTTAGCCATGTGACTTAATGGGATAGTCAAGAAATTTTGATTCCCAATGAACTGGAATTAAAGTGCAATGTCACAATTTGTAGCTATTTGACATGGGCAAATTAAAATCTTTACATTTCAATTGTTTCATCTTCATGCAGAAACATTATAAGTTGCTGAAAAAATTGTTAAGGGATAAACTGTGAGAAAATATATAAAATCCTAGTAAGATCCCTACTCTCAGTAGATGTTATTTACCAGTTATGTGAGCTAGCTAATAAGTAAGAATATCAGGATAACCCACAGCTATGCTTTTGAGTGGATCAGTGTCATTTTTTCTCGTGAGTTACTGTGGAAGTATCCAACTGTGTGTATATAAATAGTTATATAAAATAGTAAAGGTGATATAAATAGTTACATAAATAACAAAGGTGATATAAATATCACACTAAATAAAATAGTTTTGCTATTATTACTTTAGCAATAACAGCTGCCAGTAAGTGAATCTCCTGGCTAGAGTACCTTTACAACAATCTGTCTTTTTCATAACAGGACTGTTTGATCCAAACATGTGTTCTTGTCAAAGCTTTCCCAGGATTCCTTATTTATAACTACAGTAAATGTGTTCAGTGGCCAGTGTAGTTCTCCTTACATATAATCTCTAAAACATATTTGCAGAGAAGGAAACAGTAGTTTCCTTCTCTGAATTTCTTTCTAGGACACATGGAAAGGCAGAAGGCCACTGTTTGCACAGCCAAACATCCTCTGTGTCTGGAAATTTCCTTTGGCAGTCATATGATCAGCATATACGCTACACTGGAAATTAGAAAGCAGCTACCAGTTCTATGCCTGGCACAGAGCAGATTTTCAATAAATGTATAAATAAATGAAAGGATAATAATTTAATTTAAAACATAAGTCATTTATTTTGGAAACATCTTAGTACCTTGGGGAACTAGGAAAATGATTTCAATAGAAAATATAGCTTAATCCATTCACATATTCATTTATATAAATATTAAGGGTCTGTTATTTTCCAAAAATTCCATTGTGAATATTGTGCTCAGTATGACATGCTGGCCTACACAGGTATTAAAGTCTGGTGAGGAAATGAATATTGAGCATATATATAATTTCAAAATTACTGAGAGTTATGGAGAAATCTAATTATAAAGTATATTTCCCCTGAAAACTGGAACAAGACAAGGATGCCCACTCTCATCCCTCCTGTTCAATATAATATTGGAAGTCCTGGCTAGAGCAATCAGAGGAGAGAAGGCAATCAGGGGTATCCAAATAGGAAAAGAGGAAGTCAAGCTATCTCTCTTTGCAGATGACATGATTGTGTACCTTGAAAACCCAAGAGAATTTGTCAAAAAACTTACACTGATAAAGGACTTTGGCAAAGTCTCAGGGTATAAAATAAATGTGCAAAAGATAATTGCATTCCTTTACACCAATAATAAACAAACAGAAACCCAAATAAAAAGCACAATTCCATTCACAATAGCCACAATAAAAAATGAAATACCTTGGCATCTTCCTAACCAGAAACATGAAAGACCTTTACAATGAAAACTATAAAACACTGCTCAAAGAAATCAAAGATGACACAAACAAGTGGAAAAATATTCCATGCTCATGAATTAGAAGAATCAACATTGTGAAGATGTCCATCTTACCTAAGGCAATCTACAAATTCAATGCAATACCCATCAAATTACCAGCAACATTCTTCTCAGACCTAGAAAAAAACAACACAGGCATTTATATGGAAACACAAATGACCAAGAATAGCCAGAACAATCCTCAGCCAAAAAAACAAAGCAGGTGGTATCACATTACCAGACTTCAAACTTTACTACAAAGCTACAATCATCAAAACAGCTTGGTATTGGTACAGGAACAGGCATATAGACCAATGGAGTAGAATTGAGATTCCAGAAGCAAAACCTCAATTTCTCAACCTACTCACCTTCAACAAAACCTCCACCACCTACCACTGGGGAGAAGAGAACCTATTCAGTAAATGGTGCTGGGAAAACTGGCTGACCACATGCAGAAGATTGAAACAGGATCCCTATCTATCCCCATGCACAAAGGTTAACTCCAAATGGATCAGAGACCTAAATGTAAAACCTCAAACCATAAGAACCTTAGAAAATGAAGGACATACCCTCATGGAAATCGGAACTGGCGTCCAATTCCTGAACAAAACCCGAAACCCACAGGCCATAAGAGATAAGATACACAAGTGGGACCTCATTAAACTGACAAGCTTCTGCAAAGCCAAAGAAACCATCAAGAGAGCAGGGAGACAGCCCACAGACTGGGAAAAAGTATTTGCCAATCCCAGGTCTGACAAAGGCTTAACATCTTGGATCTACAAGGAACTCAAATGTGCTGAAAAGAAAAAAACAAACAATCCCATTATAAAATGGGCAAAAGATATGAACAGACACTTCTCAAAGGAAGACATCCAAGCAGCCAACAGACACATGAAAAAATGTTCAACCTCACTAATCATCAGGGAGATGCAAATCAAAACCACACTGAGATATCACCTAACTCCAGTCAGAATGGCAATTTTCAATAACTCAAAAAATAACAGTTTCTGGAGAGGGTGTGGCAAAAAGGGAACACTGCTACACTGTTGGTGGGAGTGCAAACTAGTGCAACCTCTGTGGAAAACAGTATGGCGATTCCTAAAAGCTCTAAATATAGACCTCCCATATGACCCTGCAATCCCCCTACTGGGAATATACTCTGAAAAACTCAAATCACTCTATAAAAAAGATACCTGCACATGTACATTTATCGCAGCATTGTTCACAATAGCAAGAACCTGGAAGCAACCATGCTGCCATCAAAAGAAGACTGGATTAAAAAAATGTGGTACATATACACAATGGAATACTACGCAGCCATAAAAAAGAACAAAATCATGAATTTTGCAGCAACCTAGATTGAACTAGAGTCTACAATACTGAGTGATCTCTCACAGAAACAAAGATCTGAGTATCACATGTTTTCACTCATATAGTGGACCTTGAACATCCAACATAATACTGTAAGAAAATGACTGACAGTGGTGGGAAACTATGGGAGGGAGGGGAAGGGAGATGGGATTAATGGTAGTAAATATCTGTCTGGGGATGGAGAGACACCTCTTATCAACAAGGGTGCCTGAATGAAGCATATTTGTATACCTAACCCTTATTGTACCCCACAATATCATAATAAAAAACATTGATTAAATAAAAATAATAATTATAAAGTATATAATATAAAATATAAATATAGAAGTTCATGTTTTATCTGTAAACCACAGGATTTGGTGCATTCAATCCTTTTTAACCCACATATGTACTGGTCATGTACAATAATTGCACTTGAATATACTATGATCAGCTTCTGAGTACTGGATAATCTAAAATCTAGTTCCAGATCTAATGATAAGTATGCTTATGATAAATTTATGAACTACAAAATCAGAGGATTGGATGCATATTCATAGAACAACATTGAGCCTGCTATTTGGAGGTTGGTTAGTCTCTTTTAAAAGCTAAACATGTCTTTACTACCAATTAGCAAGACAATACTGAAAAATAATACTACTGAAAATAGCTAAATCTTCAAATACTAACTTAGTATAACCTATAAAATCCTTGCCAGACAAAAGTTATATAAAAGGGAAAGTATAATATGTTAAATAAATTGAAATATAACCAAACAACAAAATATGCTGTAATTTAAAGTAAAAAGAAAGCCGAGGCCAGGCTTGGTGGCTCAGCCTGTAATCTCAGCGCTTTGGGAGGCCGAGGTGAGTGGATTGCCTGAGCCTGTGGGTTCAAGATCCGCCTGAGCAACTTGGCAAGACTTCATCTCTACAGAGAATAAATAAATCAAAAATTAGCCCGGTGTGGTAGCACACACCTGTAGTTCCAGCCACTTGGAAGGCTGAGGCGGAAGTATCACCAGAGCCCAGCAGGTCGAAGCTGCGGTGGCCAGGAGCATGCCACTGCAATCCAGTCTGCCAGTCTGGGTGACAGAGCGAGACTTCAACTCAAAAAATAAAAATAAAATAAAATAAAAATAAAGTAAAAAGAATTAAATAGGGAAAAATTACAGATGAATTTCACATAAGATTGATGAACCTAGGTTTACATTTAAGGAACAACTACTCTTAGACCAGTATGGATCTACAAGCTAAATATGGGTAACTTCCACTCTTGGTGAGAAAAAGAAAACCAATTAGCATATAATAGACTCATCCCTGACAACAATTATCAAGCTTCTTTAGTCTCTTGTTCTCATAACCTTCTGGCAACATCCTGCAAAGCCTTGATGATGCATTAGCTTCACAAAAATCCCACTCTGATTGCATGAGAAACTCTTGAAAAGATCTCTAAACACAACACTTACCATCTATGTGAACTTGAAGTCTACAACTTCAGTTATCAACCTGACACAAATGTCTTCCAAATTTACATTTTTTTCAGATAATTTCATTAGGTTCCAAGCTTATATATAAGATTACTTAGTGAATAGCTTCATTTAGATTTCTCAGATTAACTTCAAACTCAACATGACCAAAACCACATTCCTAACTTCTTCAGATAGATATAGATAGGTAGATAGATAGATAGATAGACAGACAGACAAAGATAATCGATCTCCACAAAAACAACTACCTGGTTTTTTTCAGCATTTGGGGGGTGGAGTTTGTTTTGCTTTTTGTCTGTTTGTTTTTAATAAAATGATTTTCCATATTCTAGTTGTATAATTTAGAACTGCAGAGAGATGCTTTGTCTTACTTCTATATTCAATCAATTGTTTAGACTCCAATTCCTAAATATCTCCCATATTCTCCACTCCCCTCACCCTCATTTCACAATCTTAGTATAGGCAGCCATTTTCCCAAGACTTGACTTCTGAATTGCCTGATTGCCTATTCCCATCTATTCATACTTCACTCAAATCCTTTCTTTATACTGCTGTCAAAGTAATCTTTTGAAAGATAATATTTCCTCATGCTTTTCTCCTTTACTTACAAACCCTTCAATGGCTTTCCATTCTATGAGAATAAACTTGTACCTTTATATAGTATGCAATACCTTCTATAGTTTCATTCTTGCCTAGTCTCTTTCTTTGTCTGACATCATTCACCCTTGCTGTCTGCTCCAGCTTCACTGGCATTTTCTCAGTCCTTCAAAATAAATCATTCTCTCTCTCATCACAGAGATTTGCTTAAAACTATGACCTTTGCCTAGAATGCTCTGCTATTTTCTCAACTTTGAATAAAATCATCATCCAGGTCAACTTTCATTTCCTGAGAGAATTCTCAAATGCCACAAACAAGGTCAAGAACTTATATACTCTGGTAGTACAACATACAAGTTCTTTATAACACTTAGCATTTTTATGCATAAAATAGTTTGTGTAATAAATTGGTTAAAGCCTCTCTTTTTCAATTTCTCTCCATTATGGTAGTCACCATGACAGTTTTTGTCACAATTTTGTGAGAAACAAACTCACCCATCCAAAATCAAAGGATGGACATGGAGACACAGAGTGCAGCAGAAGCTAGACTTTAATGGTGGTCGTGTAAGATCAGGTGTCTCATAGGCAGGCACATCAGGAATGGTTACTGCAAGCAATTTATTCCCTAGTGTGCAAGTTCCCCCCATTTCCTTGTTGACTGAATACTATGGAGTGTACAATCTTCCCAGACGTCGCCTAAGTTTTATTATTCCCTTATAAGGCATTCATTGTCCTCTTCTCTCTTTTCCTGCCCATGAAAAGGGCCCACCAAATGGCCTGAGGAGGGAGAAGAACAAAGTAAAAAGAAAAAAGGACTGATGACCAGCTATGATTTTAAGAAGTCAGGGTGCTTCTGGGTTTTGTTTGTTCAGGGACTTCCCAGGAATGTGTAATTTTTGGGATTGTCATATCTGCAAGCAACTTTTCAATTTTTGAAAATGAATCACTTAGGCTATTTTTCTTACAATTATATACCTGAGATCTAGTACAGGCCTGTCATATAATTAATGTTTAATAAATGTTTACGGGATGAAAATTCAAATAACTAATTTATAGATATGGAAATTCATTAATTTCATTTAGGAAAGCAAGTAACTCCTTTGAGCTACATGAATACTTCTTATTCAAGTAATATCGACTTTTAAAATGACTATTTTCAGAGGAAGAAAGGAAGATGGCTGAGGAGCCAGTTGAACCATGCAAGTCCCAGTATGAATGAGTGTATGGACAATTTTGTGTACATGTCTGTGAGTAAATGGGCATGTGAGTGGCTGACTGAATGGGGACTCAAGAACAAGTGGCCAGAGCTTTCCTGGTGAAGTGGCTTGTACTGCAGCTGGTCTGCTTGGACCCTACACTTTCCAGGGTGCAGAAGCCTAGTTCCTTTTTTTTTTTTTAATCAGCAAAGCCCTTCCTGGGAAGAAGATGCTGGGAGTGACTGCCAGCTTCAGACTCTGAAAATATGAGAGTGGAAGGGGAGGACTGAAACCCCACCCACCCCCACTGCTGCCTCCTTTTTCCCCCACTGGACACTAGGGAGATTGTGAATGAGGCTGCAGTTCTGCAGGAGACAGCAGAGGGGCTTATCTGAGAGGAGCTGAGAGGAAAAATTACAGAACCTACCACAAGAGGGCAGGGTTTTTTGTTTGTTTGTTTTGGGGTTTTTTATCTTTTGTTAGATTGTTGTTTGTTTTGATTCTGTTTTTAACATTTTTTCTTTTTCCTTTATGCATGAATGTGTATGTGAGGGTTCAATCTGCATTTCCCCCACCTTTTATTTTTCTTTCTTTTTTAATTCTTTCTTTTTTAGCTTTTTGTTTTCTGTTTATGTGTGCATGTGAATGATTGAGTATTTATCTTTCAATTTTTTGTTTTTCTTTTTAGTTTAATGTGTGTGTGAATGTATGTGTGAGGGTTTGATTTGAATTCCTCTTTTTTCTCTTTTATTTTATTCTTCTTTCATTTTGTATTGGGCGTGTTTGTGTGTGTGCATATCTGGTTTTCCTTTTTTAAAACATATTTTGCTCTTTTTTGCTTTTCCAATTGATTTTGGTTTGTGTGTCTGTGTGTGTTTGTGTGTGTGTGTAGTAGTTTTTTGCTTTGCTTTCTGATTTTGTTTTTCTGGGTTTTTTTTTTTTCCATCTGATTTTATTCTACTTTTCTCTGTTCTCCTCATTGCTGTTACTGTATCTTGGACTCAGAGGGTACACACACATACTCATTGCATTGTCATATAGAGTGGTAGTTGGGAGTGGATCTCAGGGAATCCATATCACTATCACTGAACATTGTGATTTTCAAGTAGTTTCTGAATCCTAGCTCCCTGTCCTCCACCTTATTCAATGCTCAAAACTATAAGAGACAGCAAAGTTTCACATCCACAGTCCTGTTTCAAAATAGAACTAATTCAGAGCCCTGATCAGGGAAGAATAGAGTACTGAGCAAACATCAGAAGTGAAAGCCTCTTCCTCTGCCAATAAATAATGGAACTAAAGAGAAATGCAAGAGATTTGTCACAAACAAGGAAAATCAATGGAAAAGCACAGGTAATTTCTAGTGTATCAAAGACAAAACACCTGAAAACTCAGATCTCAGAGCACAAACAGTGGAAGTAATCAAAAACTGGCTGCAGAATATAACAGGGATTAGGGAATAAATGGAAACAGTGAATAAGACTCAAGAAAAACAAGATGCAACACTGAAGAAACTTGTAACAAAGATTTTGACCAAAAAATTTCATCCAGGAAATAAATAACAATATAACAAGCAAGGAAAGCAGATTCAATAAGGATGAAGAAAGAATCTCAGAACTTGAAGACTAAAAGCTGGAATTAACTAATCTGTAAAAACATAGAATAAAAACTCAGAAAGAAAGAGCAAAGCCTCCAATAAATGTGTGTTTATATCAAAAGGCCAAACCTATGCCTGAATGGTATACCAGAAGAAGAAAGGAAAATGGAGAACACTTTGGAGTAAGTATTCCAGGAGGTTATCCAAAAAAACTTTCCCCATCTCACCAAAGATGTGATCATCCAAACACAAGAGATACAGAGAACACCCTCAAAACATCAAATGAGAAGACCAACCCCTAGACACAGTAATTCACCTACACAATACCTACAAGTAGGTACACAATAAAAAAATCCTAAAGGCAGTAAGAGAGAAAGGTCAGACTACCTACTGGGGAAAACCAATGAGAATAACAGCAGAAACACTATAAGCTAGAAGGAACTGAAGTCCAATATTCAAAGTCCTCAAAGATAAACAACCAAGAATTTCCTACCTACTCCATCATCAATGGTAGAGAGTTAAAATTCTTCCCAGATATCCAATCCCTAAGAGATTATGCAGTTTCCAGACCAGCTCTACGGGAGATGCTTAAAATGATAATAAGCACAGAAGAAAGAAAAAAGGAATGACCACTCATTTCCCAAGAGAACATGAGAATATATAATCATCAGAGAATATATCATGACAGCAAACTTAAAAAAAAACAACACACATGTATTAACCCAAAAGTTAAAAGAAAACAAACACACAACCAAAGAAAAAACTTTATAAGAACCTCATTATGGGGTAAACAATCACATTTCAATAATAAGCCTGAATGTGAATGATTAAATGCACCACTAAAAAGATACAGAATAACAAACTGGATAAAAAACCATAACCCAATAATTAGTGACATCCAGGGAACTCATCTCACCACAATGGATACTTACAGACTCAAAGTTAGAAAATGGAAAATGAATTTCCAGGCAAAAAGATCACAAAAGAAGACAGGAGTTGTGATCTTAATATCAGACAAAACAATCTTTAAGCTATCAAAAATTTTAAAAGATGCAGAAGGACACTACATAATGACAAAAGGTTCAATCCATCAATGAGAAATAACCATCTTAAACATATGTGTACCAAATATAGGAGTACCAGCGTTTATAAAGCAACTACTAAGCAAACAAACATATAAAAAAAGATATTGACTCTAACACTATTATAGCTGGGTACTTAAATGTCCCACTAACACCCTTAGATAGATCATCAAGGCAAAAAACTAGCAAAGAGATCTGGAACCTCAACTTGACACTTGACAAAATGGACTTAATAGATACCTACAGAACACTCTTCCCAACAACCATAGAATATACAGTTTACTCATCACCACATGGTACATACTCCAAGATTGATCACATCCTCACCATAAATCAAGCATAAACAAATTTCATAAGATCAAAATACTGCCATGCACCTTTTCAGACCACAATGGAATCAAAATAAATAATAGCACCAAAAAAATTTCCTCAAAACCCACAAAGACATGGACATTAAACAGCATGATGATGAATAACTACTGGGTCAACACAGAAATCAAAACAGAAATTAAAGATTACTGGATACAAATGAAAATGAACAAAGATCTTACCAAAACCTCTGGTATGCCATGAAATCAGTTCGAAGACAGGAATTTATATCTCTGCAAACAAACATCAAGAAAATGAAAAGATCACAAGTTAGCAGCCCAACAAATCACCTAAGGGAGTTGAAAAGACCACCAAAATCCTAACTTCAGCAGAAGAATCCAGATCACCAAAGTAAAACCACAAATATGGGATATAAAAGACAAAAATATCATAGAAAAAAAACAACAAAAACTGGTTTTTGAAAGAATAAACAAGATTGATGGACCCTTGGCTAGAATGACCAAGAAAAAGAGAGAGAAAACCCAAATAAACACAATCAGAAATGCAAAAGATCAAATCACAACTTACCCCAAAGGAATACAAATAATTATCAGAGATTACTATGCACACCTGTATGGAAACAAACTCAGTAATCTAAATAAAATAGAGACTTTCTGACATCAAACAAACTCCTAAGGGTGAAACAAGAAGACATTGTGACACTAAATAGATCAGTAATAACACAGGAAATTGACCTTGTGATAAGAAAACTACCTACAAAAAAAGTCCTGGACCAGATGGCTTTCCAGTGGAATTCTGCAAAACTTGCAAAGAGAAACTGATACCAATCTTATTGAAAGTATTTCAGGCAATTGAGAAAGATGGAATTCTTCCCAAATCACTGTATGAAGCTATCATGCTGATACCCAAACCGGGTAGAGATCTGACCAAAAAAAGAGAACTCTAATGAACACAGATGTAAAAATTCTCAACAAGAATCTAGCAAATCAGATCCAACAACACATCTCAAAAATTATCTGCTATGACCAGGTAGGCTTCAATCCTAGGATGCAGGGCTGGTTCAACATCCACAAGACCATAAATGTAATTAAATACATCAACAGATATAAAAACAAGAACCACATAATATATCATTAGATGCAGAAAAAGCTTTTGATAAAATCCAGCATCACTTCTTGATAAAAACCCTCAAACACTTAGGCATAGAAGGAATTTACCTCAAAATAGTAAGTGCCATCTATGATAAACTCACAGCCAGCATATTGTTAAATGATCAGAAATTGGAAGCATTTCCTTTGAAAACTGGAACAAGACAAGGCTGTCCACTCTTATCCCTCCTGTTCAACAATGTGTTGGAAGTCCTAACTAGAGCAATTAGAAAAGAGAAGAAATAAGGGTATCCAAATAGGAAAGGAGGAAGTTAAGTTATCCCTTTTTGCTGACAATATGATCCTATACCTCAAAAATCCAAAAGAGTTTGTCAAAAACCTCCTTTCACTGATAAAGGACTTTAGCATAATCTTTTGTACCCCAAGACTGTGTGCAAAGGACAGTTACATTCTTATATACTAATAGCAAACAGGCAGAGAAAAAAATAAAAGGCACAATCCCATTCACAATAGCCACACAAAAAAATGAAATAATTTGGCATTTTCCTAACCAGAGAAGGGAAAGAATTTTACAATGAAAACTACAAAATATTGCTCTAAGAAACCCAAGAAAACACAAATAGAAAAATATTCCATGCTCATAGATAGTAAGGATTAACATTGTTAAGATGTCCACCCTACCCCAAGCAATCTACAGATTTAGCACAATACCCACCCACTAAAGTACCAATATCGTTCTTCTCAGACCTGGAAATGACAATATGGAAACATAAACAACTATGAATAGCCAAAACAATCCTTAGCAAAAGCAATAAAGCAGGAAATATCACACTTCCAGACTTTAAACTTGACTATAAGCCTACAATAAACAAAACGGCCTGGTATTGGTACAAGAACAGGCATATGGGCCAATGGAACAGGACAGAGATTCTGGAAACAAAACCTCAATTTCTCAACCAACTCATCTTTGACAAAGCCTCCACCACCAACCACTAAGAAGAGAACATATTCAATAAATGGTGCTGAAAAAACTGACTGACCGCATGCAGAAGATTGAAACAGGACCCCTACCTATCACCATACACTAAAACAACTCTAAATGGATCAAAGATCTAAATATAAAATCTCAAACTACAAGAATCTTAGAAAATGCAGGAGACACCCTTATGGAAATTGGAACTGGCAACCAATTCCTGATCAGAACCTTAAGTACCTATGCCACAAGAAATAAGGTAGACAAGTGGGACCTCATCAGACTGACAAGCTTCTGCAAAGCAAAAGAAACTGACAAGAGAACAGGGAGACAGCCCACAGAATGGGAAAAAATATTTTCCAACTGTATATCTGATAAAGACCCAACATTCAGGATCTATAAAGAACTCAAATATGCCAAAAGGAAAAAAGCAAACAGCCCCATTAAAAAGTGGACAAAAGACATGAATAGACACTGCTCAAAATAAGATATATGGGCAGCTAACAGACACATGAAAAAATGCTCAACCTCACTAATTATCAGAGAAATGCAAATCAAAACCACATTGAGATACCAGCTAACCCCAATAAGAATGACCGTCATTAATAAAACAAACAGCAGATGCCAGCAAGGATGCAGAGAAAAGGGAACACTTCTGCACTGCTGGTGGAAATACAAACTAGCTGAACTTCTATGGAAAACAGTGTGGCGATTTCTAAAAGAACTAGAAATTGACCTTCCACATGACCCAGCAATCCCCCTGCTGGGAATATACCCAGAAGAACTCAATCGTTCTACAAAAAAGATAACTGCACATGCATGTTTATTGCAGCACTATTCACAATAGCAAAAACATGGAACCCATGTTCTGCCCATCAAAACTGGGCTGGATTAAAAAAATGTGGTACATATACACGATGGAATATTATGCAGCCATAAAGAAGGACAAACATGTGGCCTTTACACCAATTTTGATAGATTTAGAGTCTGTAATATTCAGAAATCTATCACAGAAACAAAGAACAGAGTACCATATGTTCTCACTAATAAGTGGACCCTGAACATTTACCATAATACTATAAGAAAGGGATTGGAATTTGCGGGATATTGCTAGGATGAATGTGGGGACACAACATCAGTTAGGGTACTTCATCTAAAACCAGACAAAGTAAGGACCAAAGGGAGGCCCACACTTTACCTGTACTATGTCCACTTATATACCTAATCCTGGATTGTACCCCATATCCTTAAAATAAAATATATATTAAAAATTAAAAAATAAAATGCCTATTTTCTTATCTAGATAGAAGTAAATACAAAGCTCTACATTACCCTTTGCTAATCAGTCATTGAAATACATTATTCTTTTGAACGGCTGATTAGGAAATAGCAATGCAGAACTTTGTACTTATTCTACTTCTTCATCTTCATAATCCAAAATTCTTGCTTTTATTATATATTTATAATTTGAAATGTATTTCTGTTATAAATATGGTTATTATATATTATAAACATAATGATAAAATATTTAAGTGAGTTGGACCCTCCTCATGTTCAAGAGTGAATTTTAATCTTTTTAAAATATAGGAAAAGATATTTTTTACATCTTGACACCAGTAGACCCAAAGTAATAATGAGAATTCTCTGGACAATACTCTACTGCACCACTGAGAGAGCTGTTGTTTTTAATTTCAGTTGATAAAACTTGAACAAAGCTATCTGATCTACCAGTCACCATGCTGGAGGCCATAAAAATGGGGGGGGGCATCATTTCAAGTTTATACAATTAATGGTGGTTATTACCAACTTTAATCCATTTCCAAGTCCTGAAAAAAGCTGGAGACCACTAATCAAAAATTATATCGGAGAAATGGCAAGATGGCAATGGGGAAACTGGGTCTGTGAAACCCTCTGCAAAGGAGAGCTGCAGTGGGCCTCTGACTCTCACCCAGGAGGCTACAGACCCCAACATCGCAGCCTGCTCTCCATGCAGAGCTCAGCCGTTGCCACTGGACAGTCACTGCAGCGCAAATGGTGCTGCCGCCGCCACCGCCACACCCCCCCACTGCCGCAAGCCCCCCCCTCCACCGCCGCCGCTGCCACCGCGGCCATAGCACATCACACCACCCAGGCCAGAGGCAATCCACTTCAGTCTTTCAGGGCCCTCCAGGGAAGATCTGCTGGGATCACTGCCACCTCTCCTGCGACCAGGACGTCCTGCCTGCCGTGGGTCTCCAGCTATCTGCCCAGAGGGCAGGCAGTCATCTTCAGCCTTTGCCGTTCCTGTCCGAGCAGTTGAGATAGCACCACCTGCTGACGATTCAAGGTAACAACACCGAAATGGGAGAAACAAGCTTGATAAAGACATAGGCCAGAGTGGCGAATGGAGGATCTGAACTGTCCTTCACAGCAGACCAGGGGCAACTGACCGTAACTGCAAACTAATTTACCAGCTTGAAAAGAAAGCTAGAAATCAGAGCTGAAAGGACATTGGACTTAAACGAAATGTCTCAGAGTTTGCTTCATTGATTCTGTTAGTTTAATGACTTAATTCTATTCCTACTGTATTGTTCCCTTTTTTTTCTTTTTTCCTCTTCCTTTTCTTCTCTTTTCTTCTCTCTGTAAACAATATCTTTGTGTAGAGGAACAGCACACTAATAAGGTGGTTGGTTAGCTTGTATGCTAGCATCACTATATGTTTTATTTTTTATTTTTTATTTTTTTGTATGAGAGTTGGTTCATCTGTAACTGTAGTCTATTGTTTTTATCTGTTTCAGTGTAGGCCTCTCTCTATTTGTTGGCACACTTGTTTGTTTCCCCCCCTTACTCCTCTATCTCTCCACCCCCCTCTTCAACCCATTGTCTGCTCCATTCTCTCCCCTCTGTTAACCACATTTTATTTCAGGGAGTAAACCTACAGCCCCACTGCATGGACAGACTCCAAGGCAGTGGGAAGTGGGTTCCAGATTATCCACACACCTGTCAGCGAATACCAGGACCTGCAGATAGATTTTGAATCACAGCTCCCCCTTAAGTAAATCTCAAAACTGCAAAAAGGACCACCCCCCAGCCTACAGTGCAACTCCAGAATTGAACAAAGTAGGAGGGCACAAATAAAGAATGGGAGATTGAACAAACAGAAGTAAAACCAATTCCTTTACCCCAGAATAACAGAATTAAAGAAGACGGTGATGTGGAAGGAAGGAAAAAGTAGGGAGGGGGAAAGACTGCACAAATGAAGAAAAACCAAAAGAAGAATATAGGTCTCACACAGACCCCTGGGAGATCAGACACTGAGAAAACAGATTCTGGAAAACAAACAATGAAGAGCCCCCAGAATGACTGGTCACATGCAACAAACCCAGACATCAAGACATGAATGGAGAGAATTTAAAAAATTGAGGAGAGACAAGAGGAAAATAGGAAGGAGCTGATGTCAGAAATGACAGCAGTAAAGAATACTGTGAAGGAAATGAATAAGAGACTAATAAGCATGGAAAGTAGAATCAGCCAAGCAGAAGAAAGAATCTCAGAGCTCGAAGAACAAAACACAGAACTAACCCAAACTGTCAAAAGCATAGAAAAGAAGCTCAAAAAGACAGAACAAAACCTGCAAGAGATGAATGATCACTTCAAGAGACCAAACCTGAGAGTAATTGCCCTTCCTGAGGCAGAGAGAGAAACGGAAGCCACACTGGAACAAACATTTCATGAAATCATTCAAGAAAACTTCCCTCATCTCATCAAGGATGAAAAAATTCAAACACAAGAGATTCTGAGAACCCCTACAAGACAACAAATGAGAAGACCAACTCCCAGACACATAATAATTAGCCTAAACAAAGGAGCTATAAAAGAAAAAATTCTAAAGGCAGCAAGAGAAAAAGGCCAGACTACCTACCAGGGAAAACCAATTAGAATAGCAGCAGATTTATCCACAGAAACCCTTCAGGCTAGGAGATCCTGGAGCCCTATCTTCAAAGTTCTAAAAGAGAAACAATTTCAACCAAGAATAACCTACCCAGCCAAACTAAGCTTCATTAGTGAGGGAGAATTGAAATCTTTTCCAGATATCCAATCCCTAAGAACCTACACTGCCACCAGACCACCTCTACAAGAAACACTTAAGAAAGTACTGAACACAGAAGAAAAAGAAAAAAGAACAACAACATTCTTCACAAGAGTACAGGCAAAAGATTAAAAACACACATGAACCAACTTCAAAACCCAAAGAAAGACAACAAACAAACAGGAACAACTCTGTAAGAACCTTATGACAGGGATCAACTCTTGCATTTCAATTATTAGCCTAAATGTGAATGGACTAAATGCACCACTGAAAAGACATAGAATGGCAAAATGGATAAAATATCATCAGGCAACAATCTATTGCCTTCAAGAGACTCACCTCACTAGAAAGGACACCCACAGACTCAAAGTAAGAGGATGGGAAACAAACTTTCAGGCTAACGGAATACAAAAGAAAGGAGGAGTAGCAATCTTAATTTCAGACAAAATACCCTTCAAGCTATTAAAAATCAAAAAAGATACAGAAGGCCACTACATAATGATAAAAGCCTCAATCCATCAACAAGAAATATCTATCCTAAACATATATGCACCCAACATAGGTGCGCCAACTTTCATAAAGCAACTTCTAGGAAAACTAAAGAAAGATATTGGCTCTAACACCATCATAACTGGGGACTTTAATACCCCACTCACAATCCTAGACAGATCATCAGGACAAAAAATCAGCAAAGAGATCCGGAACCTCAATGTGACTTTGGACCAATTGGACTTAATTGATGCCTAAAGAACACAGAATACACATTCTACTCATCACCACATGGAACAAATTCTAAGATCGACCACATACTCGGCCATAAATCAAACATAAGCAAATTTAAAAGGACTGAAATCTACCATGCACCTTCTCGGACCACAGTGGAATAAAAATAAACATTGACACCAACAAAGTCCCCCCAAAACCCACAAAGACATGGACACTAAATAGCATGATGCTAAACAACTCCTGGGTCAATGATGAAATCAAAGCAGAGATCAAAAGATACCTGGAACAAATGAAAATGAAGAAACATCTTACCAAAATCTCTGGGATGCCCTAAAAGCTGTAGTAAGAGGGGAATTTATATCCCTACAAACACACATGAAGAAAATGGAAGGAACAGAAATTCACAACCTAACAAGCCACCTAAAGAAGTTAGAAAAGCAAGACCACAAAAACCCTAATTTCAGCAGAAGAATCCTAATCACCAAAATAAAAGCCCAGATCCAGGACATAGAAGACAAAAAGATAATACACAAAAATCAATGAAACAAAAAGCTTTTTCTTCGAAAGGATAAACAAGATTGATAGTCCCCTAGCTAGACTGACCAAGAAAAAACAAGAAAAAAACCAAATAAGCACAATCAGAAACACAAAAGATGAAGTCATATCTGACCCTGAAGAAATGCAAAAGATCATTAGAGACTACTATGTACACTTGTATGGAAACAAACTTGAAAACCTTAAGGAAATGGAAGACTTTCTGACATCAAACAACCTACCTAGGTTGGAACAAGAAGAAATTGAGACCCTAAATAGACCAATAACAATCAAGGAAATCGACTACATATTAAGAAAACTTCCTACAAAAAAAAGCCCTGGTCCAGATGGCTTTCCAGCAGAATTCTACAAGACATTTAAGGAGGAGCTGATACCAATCCTACTGAAGGTATTGCAGGCTATTGAAAAAGATAAAACTCTCCCCAAATCATTTTACAAAGCCAACATCACATTGATACCCAAGCCAGGTAAAGATCCAACAAAGAAAGAGAACTACAGGCTAATATCTTTGATGACCATAGATGCTACAATTCTCAACAAGATCCTAGCAAACCGGATTCAGCAATACATCTCAAAAATCATCCACCATGATCAAGTAGGCTTCATTCCTGGGATACAAGTCTGGTTCAACATTCGTAAAACCATAAATGTAATTAAATACATCAACAGATGTCAAAACAAAAACCACATGATCATATCATTAGATGCAGAAAAAGCTTTTGATAAAATCCATCATCGCTTCTTGATAAAAACCCTTGAACATCTAGGCATACGGGGAATATACCTCAAAATAGTAAAAGCCATCTACGAGAAACCCACAGCAGGCATACTCCTAAATGGACAAAAATTGGAACCAATTCCCCTGAAAACTGGAACTAGACAGGGATGCCCACTCTCACCCCTCCTGTTCAACATAGTATTGAAAGTCCTATCTAGAGCAATCAGAAAAGTGGAGGCAATCAGGGACATCCAAATAGGAAAAGAGGAAGTCAATTTATCTCTCTTTGCAGATGATATGATTGTGTACCTTGAAAACCCAAGAGAATCTATCAAAAGCCTCCTTACATTGATAAAGGCCTTTGGAAAAGTCTCCGGATACAAAATAAATGTACAAAAGACAATCGCATTTCTCTACACCAATAATAAACAAATAGAAACCCAAATAAAAAACACAATTCCATTCACAATAGCCACAAAAAAATGAAATACCTTGGCATCTTCCTAACCAGAGACATAAAAGACCTTTACAATGAAAATTACAAAACACTGCTCAAAGAAATCAAAGGTGACACAAACAAGTGGAAAAATATCCCATGCTCATGGATTGGAAGAATCAACATTGTGAAGATGTCCATCTTACCTAAGGCAATCTACAAATTCAATGCAATACCCATCAAATTACCAGCAACATTCTTCTCAGACCTAGAAAAAACAACACAGGAATTCATATGGAAACACAAACGTCCAAGAATAGCCAGAAAAATCCTCAGCAAAAAAAAACAAAGCAGGTGGTATCACATTACCAGACTTCAAACTTTACTATAAAGCTACAATCATCAAAACAGCTTGGTATTGGTACAGGAACAGGCATATAGATCAATGGAATAGAATTGAGATTCCAGAAGCAAAACCTCAATTTCTCAACCAACTCATCTTCGATAAAACCTCCACCACCTACCACTGGGGAGAGGAGAACCTATTCAGTAAATGGTGCTGAGAAAACTGGCTGACCACATGCAGAAGATTGAAACAGGACCCCTATCTATCCCCATGCACAAAGGTTAACTCCAAATGGATCAGAGACCTAAATGTAAAACCTCAAACCATAAGAACCTTAGAAAAGGAAGGAAATACCCTCATGGAAATCGGAACTGGCATCCAATTCCTGAACAAAACCCTAAACCCACAGGTCATAAGAGAGAAAATAGACAAGTGGGACCTTATTAAACTGACAATCTTCTGCAAAGCCAAAGAAATCATCAAGAGAGCAGGGAGACAGCCTACAGACTGGGAAAAAGGATTTGCCAACTCCAGGTCTGACAAAGGCTTAACATCCTGGATCTACAAAGAACTCAAACGTGCTGAAAAGAAAAAACCAACAACCCCATTATAAAATGGGCAAAAGATATGAACAGACACTTCACAAAAGAAGACATCCGAGCAGCCAAGAAACACATGAAGAAATGCTCAAGCTCACTAATCATCAGGGAGATGCAAATCAAAACCACATTGAGATACCACCTAACTCCAGTCAGAATGGCAATTATCAACAACTCAAAAAATAACAGCTGCTGGAGAGGGTGTGGTGAAAAAGGAACACTTCTACACTGTTGGTGGGAGTGTAAACTAGTGCAACCTCTGTGGAAAGCAGTGTGGCGATTCCTAAAAGCTCTAAAAATCGACCTTCCATACAACCTCGCAATCCCCCTACTGGGAATATACCCTGAAGAACTCAAATCACTTTATAAAAAAGATACCTGCACACATATGTTTCTCACAGCATTGTTCACAATAGCAAGAACCTGGAACCAACCATGCTGCCCATCAAAAGAGGACTGGATTAAAAAATGTGGTACATATACACGATGGAATACTATGCAGCCATAAAAAAGAACAAAATCATGAATTTCGCAGCAACCTGGATGGAACCAGAGTCTATAATACTGAGTGACCTCTCACAGAAACAAAGTTCCAAGTATCACATGTTCTCACTAATATAATGGACCTTGAACATCCAATGTAATACTATAAGAAAACAACTGACAGTACTGGGAAACTATGGGGGCTAGGGGGATGGGATTCACAGTAGCATATATCTGTCTGGGGATGGGGAAGCATATATCTTATCAACAGGGTGCCTGAATGAAACGTAATTGTACACCTAACCCTTAACTGTACCCCACAAAACCGTAATAAAAAATATTGATTAAAAAATATATATATATATATAACCACAAGGCTATGTAATGAAAATACCAGCATAGTCAATTCTTTGAAAATTGACGTATTAAACACAATGGATATATATCTATTAAGATATTAATGTAATTCTTAAATATCACACAAGATATCAAAATTTATTTTACATTTTTATTTTAAAATGTTTATTAGGTGTTTATTGACTGTAAGATTGAGTGTCTATTAGTCATAAAATATAAGAAATTATTATGTGCTACTTTACTGCTAATATCATCAAATCACAGTTTGTATAAGACACTCTCCAACTTCTTTTTAAAAGCTGTAAAAAACTATTACACAGGAAAAAACACTAAGACCAGATTCTGAGTACTTTTAAATGAGAAAAATGCCAAATGTACATTTAGCTCACAAATTGAAGACTTCATTCACTCAACAAATAAATTTGCCAGATACTACACTGGTAGCTAAGAATGTTGCCACACTCATGGTGCTTAATATAGTTCTCGCTCCAAAAATTTTAATCATACTTTTGGTAAATCTCATTATATAAAGATTTAATTTTTACCCTCAACAATTAAATTTGTATTATGATTATTATATCCAAATAGGATTTGAGGTTGATATTTAATTTTTCATGTAATACATACCAAATAGACAAAATAAATGTTTTGATTTCTCAAAATTTAATTTTTTCAAGTAATTTTTAAAATGTACCATATATGTGCATCAAATAAAAAGCAAAAAACATACTGTGCTTAGAAGGGAAATTGGTTTTTCAATTCATTTTATAATCAAAAACTTCGTATTTTAAATTATTTTAGGTCATTTTAAAAACAAATGTTCTCATCTGTTCTCCATAATTATTTATACACGTTCCAGATCCCACCCCATAGGTTGGAAGGAATCTACATGATTACGTTGTTGGAGGAAAGTATTCATGCTGCTAGTATGGAGTATGAATGAAAGGGTGTGTTCAGGGATCTGCAGAAGTGTTTTTCTTGAACTGTATTGACTGTTTAATGCCAATTGACTCATGCAAAATCACACACATCCAGCACAATGAAGAGGATAGTGTTTGTTTCCCGTCCATGTTATTTGAATAAATTTGGAAAGCCAGCTGTCCTTTCCAAGAACTGTTTTCCTCTGTTTGCAAAATGATATCTTGCAATCAGATTAACTATAACCTGGGTGTATAGTATTATGTAGATAGAAATGCTATGTGTACAACTTTTACTATTGATAGACAGATGATTCCAGTGGGCAAAATCAATCATGCATTCTTCATGTTAAAACTCCTTCCTTTGTCTTGTAATTGTCAATGACATGAATGTCTCCTGATCTGACCCTACTATGACAAGTGAGTTCCTTAAGGACAGGAAATATATATCACCTATATTTATATTACCAGTATCTAGAAGATATTTGGACATTTAGTAGGCACTTTAAAATGTTTGTAAGAGTAGGAACAAAATATTCCAATTCTTCACTAAATAGTCTGATAAATAAATCAAGAACTCACAATGTGCAGAAGAAAGACACTTGAATTTTATGACCGATAAATTAGCATCCTGCTACCAACTCTGCCTACTTTGTTGACCTTGCAGCGGTTTTCATTTTGGCTGCTCAGTGGAATCACTTGACCATTTAAAAATTGTCCCAACCAGATCACATTTCAGATAAAATAAATCAGTCTATGGAAGCGAGATGCAAGCACTTGCATTTTTAAAAGTGCTCATGTTGATTCCAATGTGCAACTAGGTTTGGAAAACACCTTTCTGGAGGAACCTGAGAAATGCAGTGAAAAAAGCTAAGCTGATTCCAAGAACTAATAATAATGAAGATAATTAATTTGAGTAGACTTAGAATGTCATAGATGGGAATGATTAATATTTCAGTTCCTCAATCCTGATAAGTGGGAGAACATTTTCAGATCCAAAGATGAAAATATATGTCCGTTTGAAAGAAAATATTTCCTCGTGCTTTTCTCCCTTACTTAGAAATCCTTCAATGACTTTCCAGTCTACTGAGAATAGTCTTGTGCCTTTATACAGTATGCAATGCCTTCTGTGGTTTCATTCTTTCCATTTTCTAGTACACAGGTAAGTTACCGTCTTGGTTAAATTTACGCTAGTTTTTGAAATTTTTGTTCCTGTTATAAATTGCATTGTTTTCTTAATTTCCTTTTCAGAGAGCTTGTTATCAGTATATAGAAGTGCTCATACTTTTTGTATGTTGATTTTATATTCTTCAACTTTAACTGAAATTTTAAAAAATCAGTTCTAGCAGTTTTTTGGTGGAGTCGTCAGGGTTTTTTATATAAAAGATTGTGTCATCAGCAAATAAGAAAAAATTAACTTTTTCTTTTCCCATTAGAATGTCATTTATAGTTTTCTCTTGCCTAATTGCTCATGATGTGATAGAAAGTATATTAAATCTGGATAAGTTTTCCTAGGTTTTAGAGATCTTCATCCATAAATTAAACTATGTATCTGTTTTCTCATCTATAAAATGACTGGGTCAGTCTGGAAGATCACTATGATTCTCATCAGTCCCATAATTCCCTAAATGTTTTAATGGATACTCAGAATAATTATTTTAAACAGTTTTTATAATAAACAATTTTTCATTTGAGGGAGTATTCTTTGTAATTATGATGCAATAGGCCTTTGATGGCAATAAAAAATTCTTTCATACTTAAGAGCGCTTTTAAATAAGAAAAATAAGTCTAGAGTCTTTTGGGTTTGATGAAGAGTTTCTCTTGGCTCAAATTCTTTGAGACTCAGTCCAGATACCAAGATTTTTGCCCATAATCTACATGAGTAATTCCAACAGTGTTGGCTACCATACTCTGTAAATCACAGTTAATGGAATATGATTGATTCTAACAAAAAAGGGGCTTTACCACCTAAAGGGAACTATAACAATTAATTCCAGCTGCCACCAATCTGTGATTAAATTATTTGACACATATTAATGGTTCAGAATTAGTGCAAATCTAAAATTAAGTCTACTGTTAAAAGATCTTGCTTTGAAGTTTAACATCATATTTAATTATTTATTTTTCTTTCATGCCTTCATAATTGCTCATGGGGCTAATGGCCTAGTATCAAAGTCAATAATCCCAATTCAATATTCTACTTTGTGTCTCAGTACCTTCATATATACCTCAATAAATTCTCAATAAAGTCTGTGAGCCAGACAATATTATTTTAATTTTTTAAATAAAGAATCTGAAGTTATAAGAACTTCAATAACTTAGTGGCAGAGTCAAGGTTTGTATCTTTTATTCTTTTTTTTATCTTAAGCAAAAGTAATGCTTTCCTTATTCATATTATTTTTTATTTAAAAATATAGCTATATACATTTATGGGGTACAATGAGATGTTTTGATATATGTACTCAGTGTGGAATGATTAAATCAAGCTAATTAGCATATCCATTACTTATCTTACCTATCACTCTTTATGGTGAGGCAACTGAAATTTGCTCTTAGTTATTTTGAAATATACAATGTATTATTATTGACTATGATCACCTTGCTGTACAATATATTGCAAAATACATTCCTCTCATCTATCTAAAACTTTGTACTCTTTGGTCAACAACTTCCTACGTCACCTTCCCTAGTCTGCTAAGCTCTGGTAAGCATCATTCTACTCTCTACTTGTGCAAGTTCTGCTTTTTTAGATCCCACTTATAAATGGGATCATGTAGCATTTTACTTTTTGTGTCTGGAAAATTTCGTTTACCAGCATGTCCTCCATATTCATTCATGTTGTCGCAAATGGCAGGATTCCCCTACTCCCCTTTAAAGGCTGAATGTCATTGTGTATATATGCCATGTTTTCTTTATCCACTCATCCATTGATAAACACTTCAGCTGATTCTCTATTTTGGTTATTGTAAATAATACTGCAATGAACATAAGACTGCAGTTATTTATTGGACATACAGGTTTTAATTCCTGTATGTATAGCCAAAAGTAGGATTTGGGGATCATATGACAATTTTAGTTTTAGTTTTTTTCTGGAATTTTCATAGCATTTTCCATAATGGCAGTACTAATTCATATTCCCACCAAGAGTTCAAGTACAAGAGTTCCCTTTTCTTCCCTATGTCATTTTTTTCACAAAAGCAATCCTAACAGATGTGAGGTTATATCACATTGTGATTTTAATTTGCATTTCCCTAATGGATAGTGATGTTCATTATTTTTTTCATGTACGTATTGGTCATTTGTGTGTCTTTTGAGAAATGCTTTTCAGGTCTATTTTCTATTTGAAAATCAGACTATTTGTTTTGTTTTTCTAACTATAAATTGTTTGAGTTCCTTATATATTTTGAGTCTAACCCTTTATCGATGTATAGTTTGTAAGTATTTTCCGTAATTCTGTGGGTTGTCTCTTCACTTTGTTAATTTTTTCCTTTGCTGTACTTAAACCTTTTAGTTTGTTGTCAGGTCATTTATCTGTTTTTGCTATCTCTTCATTTATTTGTCTTTTCTTCAGTTTCTTTCATTGATATTTTATGGTTTTCAGTATACAAGTAGGTTACCTTCTTGGTTAAATCTAAGGATTTGATGTTTTTGTTCCTATTTTAATGAAATTATTTTCTTAATTTCTTTTTCAGAAAGTTTGTTGTCAGTGTATATAAACGCTCATATTTTTTGTATGTTGATTTTGTATTCTTAAACTTCATTCAATATTAAAAATCAGTTCTATCAGTTTTTTGGTGGAGTCTTTTGGGTTTTTTGAAATAAAAGATTGTGTCATCAGCAAATAGGAAAATTTAACTTCTTCCTTTGTCTTTAGAATATTATTTATAGTATTCTCCTGCCTAATTGTTCTGGCTAAGACTTCCCATTCTTTATTGAAAAAAATGATGAGAGTGGATATCTTTGTCCTCTCCCTGATCTTAGAGAAAAAGCTTCTAGTTTTCACCATTGAGAATGATGTTAGCTATGAATTTGTCATATTTAGCTTCATGTCTTCTATTCCTAATCTATTGACAATTTTTATCATGAACAAATATTGAAAAATGCTTTTTCTACATCTATTGAGAAGGGTCATAAAAGTTTTATACATTATTGTGTTCATTGGTTTATTACATTCATTTATTTGCATATGTTGAACCATCCTTGCATTCCAAGGATAAACCCTATTGATCATGATGAATAAATCTTTAATGTGTTGTTGAATTTAGTTTGCTAGCATTTTGTTCAGGATTTTTGCATCTATGTTCATTGGGGATATTGGTCCATATTCCCTTCCTTCACTTGTGATAACCTTGTCTGACTTTTTTATCAGGATAATGCTGGCCTGATAAAATTAGTTGGAAACTATTCTCTTCACTTTAATTTTTTGGAAGCATTTGAGAAGAATTGGCATATTTTCTTTAATTGTTTGAGAGAATTCAGCAGTGAAGCCACTCAGCATTTTTTGTTGTTTTAATTCTCATTTATTTTATGATGGGGGACTTTTTATTACCGATTCAATCTCATTGTTCATTATTGATCTGTTCAGATTTGCTGTTTTTTTATTATTCAATCTTAGTAGCTTATATGTATCTGGAAATTTATCTACTTTTTCTACAGTATACAATTTTTTAGCATATAGTTGTTTATAAAAGTACCTTACTGTATTTTGTATTTCTGTGAAATCAGTTGTAATCTCTCCTCTTTCATTTCTGATATTTCTTTGAGACTTCTCTCTCTCTCTCTCTCTCTCTCTCTCTCTCTCTCTCTCTCTCTCTCTCCTCTCTCTCTCTCCATAATATGGCCAAAGGTTTGTTTATTTTGTTAATCTTATGCCAGGGTCAGTGGCTCGGCCTGTAATCCCATGCCTTTGGGAGGCTGAGGTGAGTGGATTGCCTGATCCCGTGGATTCAAGACCCGCCTGGGCAGCGAGACCTCAACAATACAATAAATCAAAAATCAGCCGGGCATGGTAGCACATGCCTGTAATTCCGGCTACTTGGAAGGCTGAGACAGAAGGATCGCCGGAGCCCAGCAGGTCAAGGTTGCGGTGGCTGGGAGCAGCCACTGCACTCCAGTCTGGGCGACAGAGTGAGACTCCAACTCAAAAAAAAGGAAAATGAAACTAAAGTTAATTTTGAAACCATCAGATAATCAGAACTAACCTGAGAATAAAATTATTAAATTATGCCCACCAAGCCTTCCAAAACTAGCTGCCAACAAATATGAATTTTTGTTTTGACATTCTTTATATTAAGGTGAACATTCAGGTCCTAAATAGCCAGTAGTGAGTTCCAATCAAATAATCTTTTATTTCAAGAATATAATTAATGCTATACAAGCTCAAAGGAGATGGTATAACTTTTATCTAGGACAACTAAAAAAACCTATTAATTACATCTTGCCTTTAGATGATTAATAATTCTCAGAACAGGTGAGAAAGGCACATCTGAAGGAGATAATAGTATGCAAAAAAGAACTGCAAAGGTAAAAATGAACAATGCCAGCTGGGATAATATGAAGACATGGAGTAAAAAAAGTTCATATATAAAGTGTGTTAGAAGTTGGCTTGTAGTAGATTACGCTCTCAATATACAGGAAGTCTAGATAGAAAGATCCAAAAGACAATCCAATAAATATAAGACGATACATTTAATAGCAATAACGAATATGTGTCCAATCTTCAGTAAACTTTATGCCAGGATCTATTTCTTACATATATAGAATATATGTAGTTCTCAAAATAATCTTTGGACATAGATATTATTGTGTTTTCCACTTTACAGATAAATAATCTGAGGCAAAATGGTTAAATGGCTTGCTCAGGGTCAAATAGCTCAAAGAGCAATTTGAAACCAAAAATGTCTTATATGTTAATATCTACTTTTTATCGCTCAATTCACATTTTCTAGCCTATGTTTTCTTTTCTCTTTTGTGTGTTTTTTAAAAATTAGCTATAAAGTGTAAAGAAACCATTATATGCATTTGAATGTGTGGAGATGTAGATGAGTGTTATTATTTTAAGAGCTAATAAGAGAGGAAATGGCAAGATGCAATCCAAATTTGGCTTGGATTGAACCAAACACAAACTTGTTGAACCTAAGAATATTAATTTTTAAAAAAATTTCCTCTGGAAAACAAATAAGAAACAATTCTTTTGTGGTTAAAGTTGCCTGTAGGCTGTTTTAAACCCTGACATGTTTTGAATATTCAAGGCCACATCACATCCAATATGCCATTTATTTCAAAGAACATATAGTTTATATCTCAGAACTGTCTTTTATCCCTAGTTCCCACAGTTTATCCATTTGGAGACCACAAATTTGAGTTTTATTTTCAGAATTTAATTGTGTTTTTCATCTGTTTTAAAAACTTGAGATCTGTAGAAGCTTTTTGTCAGTTTGCTCTTTTTAAGTCAATAGTCTGTGAAGATACTGACCTTAAAAACAAAATTAGAAAGTTGATTTTTTGTAAGAAAAATGTGATAGCATACATGTAGTGTTTGTCTATGATTCTTGAGTGAACTGATATTAAAAAATAAAACACCAAATTGAATAGGAATTCATAGTTTTTTCCTCTACATTTGCCCTTAACTACTAATATTCACTGAAGTTGCCCTTCTTTTGTGAGTCAAGTTCAGGGAGTTGGAGAAACATTCTTCCTGATCACTATATTTGGCCTTTTCAGACACTAGATTTTATGTCTTATTTATGAACTGTATTCCAATAATAGGCTTACATTTTTGGATGGAAAAAATTTTATTAATCAACTACTTACATACTGAATTTAACTGAGGGCTGGTGTAATCAAGATCCCAAAGAAGTAGGGTCATCATAAACCTGCATAACAATGTAGAGACACTGACTTATTTAAATGATAGACATTTGTGATAGCAAATTAATTTTATTTTAAATCTGTCTTTGGAAACGGATAGAATTTGAGTAACTAGTTTCCATTTCACAAATGAAAGTTCTTGGAACTAAAATCTTCCACAATTTAGTGAAATGTGGTGGTTTTCCTTTGACTCAGGAAACTCCTCATGTGGTCTTCTCATGTTTATATTGTCTCTAAGTTCACTCTAGAGGTCTAACTGCACCAAATTATTCGGCAACTGTGAGAAAAAACACTGAGGCTTGCATAGTTTTATGAGACATGCCTCTGAGGTCATTTTACTTCACCCTATTTTATTTGCATTCAGTCCCTTTCAAAAGGCATTTTTGTTTTCTTTTATATTTCTCTGTTTTCACAAAGGTCTCAATGATCATCTAGCAGTTAAAATCTAAAATTTAAAATGAAAGTTCATGAGATTATTTCTTTAGAATCTCAATATCTTGAGAAGATAAAAAGTAGGTATGTTCTTTACCATGAATTATCTGATTTTATGTATGCAGTTTTAATAAATATCATCTAAATGGTCTCTCAACTATCTGTGCATATGTGCAATACTTACTCATGCTCAGTAAAATTCTCAGTTTTATTCTGAAAATTTCTTCTTGGAATTTTTCTTCTGAGAGAAAACTTCAGGTCTTTTATTTTCTTTAGCCCATGAAAGGTGATCACTGGTGGCATGCCAATGACTACTGGGAACAATGAAGAATTGTTCAATTCTCAATATTCATTTCACCAAACATGAGAACTCTAAAGCCTTGTGTTAACATGACAGCAGAGCCCGTGTCAATCTGATTCGCTGAGTGACCACAATGAACAGAGCCTCTATGGATCTGCAGTGACACATAGCAGGAGTACAAGATAAATCTCTGCTATTTTAACAGTTCTTGGTATATTCTGAATGTGTCTTTTATAAGATATGTGATTTGCAATTTTTTTCTATCTTCTTTCTATCTCTTCACTCTGTTAGTAGTATCTTTTATAGAGTAAAATTATTTAATGACTTTCAAATTATTTTTTTCTTTCATAGATTGTGCTTTTGGTATTGCATTGAAAACTAATACCTAAACACAAGATTGTGCAAACTATTTTTTTCTTCAAGATGTATCTTTGCATTTTACATTTATGTCTTTAATCCACTTTTTAAAATTTCGTGTAAGGTGTAACATTTCCATGCTTTATATTTTTGTATGTGACATCCAATTATTTCAACACTATTTGTTGAAGAGACTATCCTATCTCCATGGAATAACATTTTAACCTTTGTAAAAATCAGGTAGCTATATTGGTGTGGTTCTACCTTTGGGTTCTCTATTTTTTCCATTAATCAGTGTATCTATTCTGTTGTCAAAACTAGACTTTTGATTATGGTAGTTTCATAATAAGACTTGAAATCTGGTAATGAGAGTACTCCAACTGTCCTTTTTCAGAATTGTTGCTTTTCTAGTCCCTCTGCCTTTCCATATAAATTTTGGACTACTTTTATTTATATCTACAAAAAATCCTGTGGCATTGTGATTGGGATTATATTTAATCTATAGATTAGACCAGGGAAGAATTGACATCTTAATATCAGCAAGTCTTCCAATCCATGGACATACCTTTTTACTACACTTATTTAGATATTATTTGATTTCTTTCATTAGTAATTTGTGGTTTTCTACATACAGACTCTGTACATATTTTGCTGGATTTATAACTAATTATTTGTTTTTATTTGGGGTATTATTGCAAGTACCTTTTTTGAAACTCTCAATTTATTGTTCATTGCTGGTACACAGGAAAACAACTCACTTGTCCCTCTTGCTTTAAACCATTGAAATGTGGATGTTTTAAACAATTACCTACCTTAATGATTATAAAAATTAGACCTAGAGCATACTGACTGCCTGGAAAAACCCTAAAATATCTCATGCTGTCTTGGAAATCCAACAGCTGGTGGTGGGAAAACTGATCCTGAAACTTGAAAAGATGACGATCTATGTTCTATGCATGAGGATAAAATATCTGCTGAAGCACATAATGGAAGACAGCTCATATTCCCAATGCATTTGTAGCTCTAGTAGAATATGTTGGAAAGCACATGTTGGTTGTGTGTATTGGTTGCCACTAGATAGTTTTGCAACAGTTTGCAAGAAACAGATGAACTCAGGAAAGAATTAGTCAGATTCCAAAGCAGAGAATTAAAAAATAGAAGAGTCCAGATACTACTTTTTAATCCCAAACAACAAAAGATTGAGACAAACTTCACCTGACCAAAATCCACTAAAAATTTGTTTAAATCACCTCTGAGCATGGAGCAAATTAGGGATGTAAAACTTGATATGTCTGTTCAGTTATTTAAAAAAAAAATAAGGATTCATTATTATATTATTTAGACTATGGTGTCAAAGTACCTAACAAGAAGTAGAGAGGGAGAGCAAGAGAGAGCATTTAAGAGGAAAAGAAAATTAACAGTTTTGAATCTATTTCTCAAAAAATAGTGTCAGTTTGGTTACAGGCCCAAGGAGAAGACTAAAATGTGACAGATAATCTCAGTGAGTTTTTGAGAGGTGGTAACTTCCAAAAGAACCAGGAGTCTGTTCTTCCAAACTTCAAGTGATCTTTGAGCACCCAACCATATATAGGCAGGAAATGAGTTAAGAAAGCGGCACTGAATATTCCCCAGTGCACACTAAGATGTGGCCAAGAAATATATTGGAAAAGGCATGCTTTTTCAGAGGGTGTAGCTGGTGACTCATAAAACAATGAGCAAAGGAGTTCTTCCCAAGGAATAGAACCAGGCATAACCAAGGAACATTCCACACCTCCAGGGTAGAGAACCACATAATATCTTCCCAGTAGAATTTTAGAAATGCTGTGAATCAGAGCCTGTAGAAAGGTAGTCCCCCATTCTTCTCCTTTCTTTAGAAATAACCCAGTTTCAGATATCCACTTTCTGAAGGAGAGTGTTTAATATCTTTATTTCACATCATTGCGCAGTGCGTGTGTGTGTCTGGTTGGATAGATGGTGCATTATAGCTCTTTTTAGCTCACTCTCTCCATATCAAAGTAAGCCAAATTCAGACCTGATAAATATACCAGTGTACATCACTCATCACTCAGAGATCCTGGATTTTAAGTTCCATACTGTTCATTTGTTTTACATTACTATAAAGAAATATCTGAGACTGGATAATTTCTAAAGAAAAAAAGTTTATTTTGACTCATGATTCTACAGACCATATGAGAAGGATACTGTCAGCATCTGCTTCTGGTGGGGGCTTCAGGAAGATTTTAGTCATAGCACAAGTGAAGGAGGAGCGAGCATGTCACATACAAGAGTAGACACTAGAGAGAGATGCCAGACCCTATTAAACAACCAGCTAGAAGAGCTAGAATTCACTCATTACCATGGGGATTGGGAGGGCTTAAAGCCATTCATGAGAGATTCACCCCCATGACCCAAACACCTCTCACTCTGGGAATCACATTTCAACATGGGATTTGGAAGGGAGAAACATCGAGCTATATCATATACCATGACTGAAATGACTTTGAGTTATCTCTTTTTTAAGTTGAATATACTTTGTGGAAAAGAGAGTGATTGGAATACTTGGTGATCATAAAAGCAAACTGTAATAGATATATCTATTGTTTCCTAGGATTTCTAGGTCTCCTCTCCTTCTGTGAACATTCACTTTTTATCTTTAAGTATAGTCAAAGACTTGCCAATGAAATGTCATTCCAAATGCAATAATCGTAACAAATATGCAAGAAGACCAAGACATGCAGATCTGGGTCTAGGTAATATTCTGAGGTTGGTATTTTGAATCCTTCTACTTTCTTTTCTGTGGATATTCAGTCTCCAGGAAGTCCTCATCTCTACCAACCCTATTCTCTAAAAATATAATTGTACACAACTAGGAACATGGTGGTTTTGGAGATATGTAAAACAGTACCATTTGAAGTTAGTGAAAATTATCTCTATTATTTGGTTTGGAAACCTTGGAGAAAATCAAATGGGATGTGAAAAATAATGAATGGGTTTATACACATTTACCCTAGAAACAGTAGTCAAGTCTTTCTTTTCCTTCCCTTCTTTTTCTATCTTCTGTTTTTTAATTTTTTCTTTTTCCTATTCTTCCCCATTTACTTTGTATTCCTGCTATGATTTTGCAGAGGTAGTTTTAAAGTAAAATTCAACAACTTGCTATGCTATCAGGAGCATATATGTAATGGTATGTCCATTAAAGATAGTTTTTCTCAGAAATCCATGTTTTAAGATATTTTATCTATATATTATATGAAACTCAGAATAGGTTTCATTTCAGAACCTGAAAATTGAAACACAAAGTTCACTCATCTGGAGTTTCATGATAACAGGAAAATTCAGGTACTGTAGCTGGTAGAAACAATGATGACTACATGGTAATTTATTATTTAAATTTCATAAGCATGAGGTGTGTTATCATTATACTGATGCTAAATGTTAAAAGAAATATTACCATTTTATTATAAAATGAAGGTAGATGTTTTAAGGAATACATCCTGGTTTTCATATCCCACAATATATTATTAACTACTATTCAGTAAACCATTTTCTTACGAATTTCTTAACACTTAGGTATAGTCTAAAGTTTTCAATGTCCTATAGCTATAAAAATGTAATCTATAATATACTAAGTTCCAGTGACAAGAAGTCAACAAATACCTATTTGTTAATAGATTTTAAAATGTCATTTCAACATTAAATAGAGTACATATTGGTTTTGATAAACTATGTTTTAAAAACATGAGTTTATAAAGTATCAGCAGAAATATGCACAACAAAGTAAGTCTGTGAGTATAGAAGGCATTTTGATCCTCTTAGGAATATGTTCTCAAAATCAGACCTTTTACTAATTGCTTTTTTTTCCATGACTGTGATGAGACTCAGCTGGGCCACTAACAGTCTTCTCCAGGGAGCTGGCAAGTTGAAAGGGAATTGCTGCTGTTGGCTTCCCTGCTCCCCACCCCCACTCCACTACCCTCGGTGAAACTGTCTGGGAAGACAAAAGTGTACAGACAGAGAATTTGACATCAAGCTCAAAGCAGTGCCAAAACCCACTTTATTTAATGTAGACAGTGAGTTTCCACCCACAGCTTCCATCCCCTCTAAATGTTCCAGTCCTGTCGGCCCATGAACAATCTTTTCCTGTGGACAACTGCCAGTTACTTATTATATTTTTTTTCTAACTTTGAACTTGAATTATCTTTCACTCGTTGAAAATCTTTCAAAAATGTCCCCCAGTGAAAGTTAACTCTTTCTTTTACTCTGTCCCTTTGTTTATAGGAAAATTAAGGATATGAGCCTACCTAGCACTAAATGAAGAATCAGAAAAATAAAGTAGAATCTATCTTTTATTGGCACAGAAGAAGAAACTGGTTGATTAAGGAAAAGTAGTTGATATTTGATATTATATATTATTTATTTTATTGCAGACTTCAATACCTGATAGCATAACTTCTTTAAAAATCTTTTGGGAAGTGCATTTAATTTTTTGTTGTATTAATTAGTATAGGGTTTTCTTGAACTTAATTTTTTTTTTTAGCATTCTTCATTATAGCTCATCTTACTTGAGAAGAAGGTGCTATAGGTGACTTTATATATAATTAAATATGGCTATATTTGGCAAAATAGAATAGGAAAGCTTAACCAGGCTTATTAATCTCTTATTACACTGACATTTCTATCAATAACATGATAATAAGTGATATGGAAATAATAATAAGGGGCTCAAACATTGGACAAACTATAAAATCAAAAGTCAATACATGGATGTTCTTGAATTCTCATTCTCCACAAAAAAGTATAATAAATATGAAGTATCAAAGTTTACCCAGACCAGTTAAAGTTCCTATGAAATTTCTATAAATTCTAAAGTTTTAAACTGTATTTTATTAGAAAAGTAATTGTGTGAGGCTTAAATCTCATGAGGGATTGGCAAATTTGGGGGGGAGGATATGTAGATATATGTTGATCCATATGTAAATATGAAATGTCTAATTAATATGAAAGGAAAGACAAACATGTCCTACCTTTTACAGAAACAAGTTTTACAAGAACATATTTTAAAAATAAATAAATAAATGATGTTTCATCAAAGACACTGTCTGTCACATCCTAGTGCCACACAACATTTCCAGTTTTCATGTAAATGCTTCCATTCCCTTTGAGGACAGGTGTCATATAAGGTCAAGAGTACAGTGGTCAGAACACGTATTACACACTGGCAGTAGTAGACATGACTTCTGAATAAAAGAATGAAAAATTATGTTTCCATCCAAAGTGTCAGTTAAAAACTCAGCTCTGGTGGTGATGATGAGTGGGTGGGGAGGCCTTGTATGACTTTCTTTCTCTTGTTGATTTTTACAATGTTTCAAAAATATATGCTCCGTTCCAAAATAAACCACCTAGTTTTAAAAAATAAGAAAATAATTAGAGAACTTTTCATATTTGAATGGTGACTTTTACTTTGGTACTTTTAAAAATCTGCAAATCAAATTATTATGGCTTTCTATAGGTAATCGTCGCATTAAAATACTACTAGTAATAACATATTTGGCAAAGAAAAGTATCTATGTACATTCTAAACAGATTGTATTTGCCACAGAAGCAAATCCCTGTCCAGTTGGGAGATGACAGCAAGATTTATTTGTTATTAAAATCCAATATTTCTTTCCATGTTCATCAGAATACCTGTTGTCAGCATCTACCAAAAATATTCAGCAAGGGCACTAGTTGTAGATCTCTTTAATATTTAGTAAATTAAAGACTTTGCAATAATATTTATTACTTATAATTTTTTTCTCTTTCCTAGCTCATAAATTTTAATTTGAGGTAACAATTTTAATCTCGACAGTTCCATGGCAAAGAAATTTAAAGGAGCAGTTGGAATTCAAAGTCATATATAGAGAGTATTTAGTTCACTGTGTGATTTGAGAATACCTGTCTTCATATACATTCACTCACATAACATAAAAGTCCTAGATGGTAATTTCCATTGACTTGTAACTTCCTGGCAGGCAGAGTAACAGTCTTTTATGTGGAATTTGTATTCATTTCCCTATTCTGTTGCAACAATTTGCCACAAGCTTGGTGGCTTAAAGCAACACAAATTCATTATCTTACAATTTTGGAGGTCAGAAGTCCAAAAGGGGTATCACAAACCAAAATCAAGATATCAGCAAAGCTGAGTTCCTTTCAGGAGGTTTGAGAGAAGAATCTGTGTTCTTGTCCTTGGCAGCTTCTAGAGGCTTACCCACTTCATTTGGTTTGCGGTGTCCTTCCATCTTCAAAGTCAGCAATGGCCGGTTGAGTCTCACATCATATCTCTCTGTTACTGACTTTTCTGCCTCTCTCTTTCACATTTAAGGGCCCTTGAGATTACCTTGGGTTCGTTCAGATAATCCAGGATAATCTCTGCATTTAAAAACCGACTGATAACAACTTAAATTCCAACTGCTCCTTTAATTTTCTTTGCCATGGAACTAATATATTCACAGCTTCCTGGAATTAGAAGATGGACTTGCCACAGAGATAATCTTAAAAAAAAACTAGCAAGAATTTGTAAACCTGAGTATCTTAAGGAGGTGATTTTCAGTATGAAATATTTGGTTACTAATTTATTTCCATCGACTTTCCCAACAACTAAAAACATCTGCTTCTTTTTCCAAAGTCATATTTTCATTATATCCAGAATTTTCTTTAAAAAATGTGTTTTCTTTACGTTAGCCTACTGCTAAGAATATATTCAGGCACATAAATTAATTGAAAGCTTTGTATAAAGTTATACAATTTTCACATTTTAATAATGGCATGTGGTTTAGCAATTGTTTCAGTGGAGTAAATGAGTCTTTAATAATGCCTGACTGGTAAGACACTTTCCAAATTTACAGCTGTCTTCTTTAAAATTATCTTATGTTTACTAAAAAATTTTATATATTAAAAAGGGATTTTACTTAATTAAATGCATGCAAACTTTCTTTTTTTAATTTTAGATATAGTAGATTTAATACATAAGCGCTTGTATATTTATTGTTTCATATTCTCTAAAAGCATTGCATATACTTCTGTCAACAAGTCACCAAAACAACACCAAACAGATGTGTCACAATCATCCCTTTGTAGATGAGGAAATAATGGGCTCAGATGAATTGTGTTTTACCTAACAACACTGTTCTAGAAAACAGCACAGCACCAACCCTCAAATCCAGGGATTTTGGCAACTTATTGGTAAAGGGTGCTTTCTACCATGACATTTGTTATAGAGGAAAATATAATGGGAAGAACTCATATAGAACAACAAATGAAATTAGAGCCTATACTCAGACAACAAAAGAGGAAGAAAATAAATAACCCAATTGAGGAATGGAAAATGGACCCAAATAGAAATTTCTCAAAAGAAGACACCCAAATGCCCAATAGGTATATGCAAATACTTAATATCACTTATCATCAGAGAAATGCAAATTGGAACTACAATGAGATATCACTTTATTACTGTTACAATGACTATTTCAAAAAGAAACAAGGTAAGTATTGGTGAGGATATGAAGAAAAGGGAACCTTGGAACACTGTTAGTAGGAACGTAAATTCATGTGGCCATTACAGTTACTGGAAAAATAAAATATAGACCCTACATGATCCAGCAATCCCTCTTCTTGGAATATACCCAAAGAAGATTAAATCAGTATGTCAACGAGATGTCTGCATTTCAATGTTCATTGCAGCATTATTCATAATAGCCAAGATATAGAATCAACCGAAGTGCCGATCATTGAATGAAGGGTAAAAAATGTGGCATATATATGTATACACACACACACACACAAACAATGGAGTACTATTCAGCCTTAGAAAAAGAAAAATCCTGTCATTTGCAATATGTATGAACCTTGAGGACATTATGTTAAGTGAAATAAGCCAGGCACCGAAAGAAAAATACTGCATGATCTCATTTGTCTGTAAAGGTTTTTAAAAAGTCGGACTCCTACAAGTTGGGTAGGAGTAAGAATGCTGGGAAATGAGGAGATGTTGGTCAAATGGTACAAAGTTTCAATTAAACAGAAGGAATAAATTCTGGAGATCTATTCCACAGCATGGTGGCTATAGTTAATAATAATGTAATATATACTTGAAAATAGCTAAAAGAACCTATTTTAAATATTTTCATCCTACCAAAATAACAAGAAGTACATAAAGTGATGAATATGTTAATAAGCCTGGTTTAATCATATCACATTTGTATATATATCAAAACATCAACTTTTACCCTATAATTATATATGCAATTTTACTTATCAATTAAAATAAAATTAAATAAGATTAGCGTCCATAATCACAAGAGTAAATTCATTAATATTCAGTAGAAAAAAGCTTATATAGGTAGATTTCAGCTTCAGAGGGAGAAATCAAGATTTTGACTTAGAATATTTTCTCATTCATCAATAAAATTTGACTTTTTTACTAGTTATTATCTTTTCCCCCTTTAGGAGTATATATCACCAAAAAGAAACATTACACCAATATTATAATCCCCAAGCTCCCTCATTTCTGCTTACCTCCTAGAAAGTGTACAAATTAGAAACCAGAACACTTAGTAACAAGCAGAGGTCAAAAAAAAGAAACTAGGAAGAATCTAGAATGAGACTCAAGAGAATTGTTTTCAGGATTTCTGGCAAGGTGGTGATGGAACAGTTCGGACTGTGAGAGTCTCTGTAAAAGTGAGTGTCCTTAAAGACTCTCTGCATGAGTGGGTGTGTGCTGGTGGGTGAGTGAAAGTCTGTCTGAGGGGAGACTCGGGTTCGTGTACCTGGGGCTCTCCTCCAGAGGTGACTACAACCCCCCATCACCTTGAGATTGGAGCCCCACTGCATAGGATCATCTGCTGTTCTCATGGCTCTCCTGAGAAGAGACAGCTGAAAGTAGCTGATCCTCACCACCTGGCACCCAGCCCACACTATCACCTGTGACAGCAGAATGGCACAATTCCCAGGATCCGTGGAGAAGGCATGGGAAAGCTGGAAAAGAAGCCCTACTGGTGAGGAAGTGTCAACTGGCACCATTTGCTCTGTCCTGGACCAGGAAGAGACCTGCATTGCCCTGCCCAGCTTGGCCCAGCCTCCAACCTGGGGCATAGAGATTATCTCATCACCAAACTCAGAGAGACAGGCACCCCTCCTCCATGCTAGAATAGGCACAGACACATCAGATCTCAGTGGAAAGCTTGACAGCAGCTGTAGAAAGCCAGATGAGTCCAGATTTGAACCACTCTCCTCCCACAGTAGTCCATGGGGCATCTGACCCACACTGAGAGCAATCCTATCAGGCTATGCTGAGGGCAAAGGGGGAAGGACTGAAGACCAGAGCTGAAAGGAAGCTGGAGTTACAGGAATGACCTCAGAGCAAATTTCAGGGTTTTTTTTTCTTGTTTGTTTGGTTTTTTTTGCTTGAGGTTTTTTGTGTTTTGTTTTGTTTTAGTTTTTTTCTTTTCTCTCTTTCTTTCTGTTTTTGATTATGTTTTCATACTTGCTTTGTTTCTGTTATTTTAATGCTTTTTTTTAAGACGTCCTGTTTGGGTATGGGTATTTTTGAGGAAGAGTACATCAGGGAGGAGGGGTTGTTGGTTTGTGTGTTTGTATGCTTGCCTATATTATTTTTATCTTTTCTTTCCTTTTTTGTGTCTCTTTTCATTTATTAGTTGGTACCTGTCTGTTTCCCTCTTCTTCTTCCCTCTCTCTACCTTCCACTCATCTTCCTCCTTCCTTTTTCCATTCTCTTCCTTTTTCTTACCTCATGTTGCTTTCAGGGGGTAAACCTATACCCCCATTGCATGGAAAGATTGTAAAGTGGTGGGAAGTGAGTTCCGGAGATGCACACACCTGTTAGTGGAGACTGGGATCTGCAGATAGTTTCTGAATCACAGTTCCCCCTCAATTAAAACTCAAAACTTCAAAAAGTACAGGCCCTCACCCTCACAGTCCAGCTTCAGAATTGAACAAAGCTGGAGGATCTACATAAGAAAAAATAGGAGTTTGAGCAAAGAGAAGTAAAACTACCTACCCCCAATTCCTGAACAACAGAATTAAAGAAGAGGTTTAAAAATGGGGCAGGAGAATCTACACAAGTGAGGAAAAACAAAAGGAAGAATACATCTCACACAGACTTCTGGGAGGTCAATCACTGAGAATACAGACTTCAGAACACAAACAATGAAGGGCCCCCAGAATGACTGGTCTCAAAACATAAGCCCAGATATCAAGATATTGGTAGCAAGAATAAATAGACATGAGAAGAGACAAGAGGAAAGAATGAAGGAGTTGATAACTGAGATAACAGAAAAAAAGAATACAGCAAATGAGATAAAAAAACAAACTGATAAGCATAGAAAGCAGAATTAACCAAGCAGATGAAAGAATCTCAGAGCTTGAGGACCAAAATATGGAACTAATCCAAACTGTTAAAAACAAAGAAAAGAAGCTTTAAAAGACAAAACAAAACCTCCAGGAGATGAGCGATTATTTCAAGAGGCCGAAGCTAAGATTACTTGGAATCCCTAAGGCAGATAGAGAGACAGAGACCACCCTGGAACAAACATTCCATAAAATTATCCAAGAAAACTTCTCTCATCTCATCAGTGATGCAACCATTCAAACACAAGAAACTCAGAGAACCCCTGCAAAATGACAAATGAGAAGACCAACCCCTAGACACATAGCAATTTCCCTATACAAAGTTAGTACAAAAGAAAAAATCCTAAAGGCAGCAGGAGAGAAAAGTCAGACTACCTACGAGGGAAGACCAATTAGAATAGCAGCAGACTTATTTATAGAAACACTTTAGATTTGGAGAGCTTGGAGCCTAATCTTCAAAGTTCTCAAAGATAAACAATTTCAACCAAGAATTATATACCCAGCTAAACTAAGCTTCATCAGTAATGGAGAATTAAAATCCTTCCCAGACATTCAATCTCTAAAAGTCAACGCTGCCCACAGACTACCTCAACAAGAAACACTTAAGAAATTATTAAACACAGAAGAAACGGAAAAAATAATGACAATGTCCTTCACAAGAATGCAGGAAAAAGATTGAAAACACACATGAACAACCCAAAAATCAAAAGAAAGACAACAAACAAATAAACAAACAACAGCAACAACAACAAACTCTATAAGAACCTCATGAAAGGGATAAACTCTCACATCTCAATAATTAGCCTGGATGTGAATGGGCTAAATACACCACTGAAAAGACATAGGAAGGCAAAATGGATAAAATATGAGGCAGCAATATATTGTCTCCAAGAGACTCATCTCACCAGAAAGGACACTCACAGATCCACAGTAAGAGGATGGGAAACAAAATTTCAGGTGAACAGAACACAAAAGAAAGGAGGATTTGCAATCTTAATATCAGACAAAATACCCTTTAAACTATCAAAAATGTAAAAAGATACAGAAGGTCACTACATAATGATAAAAGTCTCAATTCATCAACAAGAAATATTCATCCTAAACATAGGTACACCCAACACAGGAGCACCAATGTTTATAAAGCAGCTTCTAGGTAAACTTAAAATGATATTGACTCTAACACTATCATAGCTGGGGACTTAAATACGCTACTAACAACCATAAACAGATCATCAAGACAAAAAGTCAACAAGGAGATCTAGAACCTCAAAGTTATGCTTGACCAAATGAACTTAATTGATTCCTACAGAACACTCTTCCCAACACAGAATATACATTCTACTCATCACCACATACTCTAAGATTGACCATATCCTTGGCTATAAATCAAGCATAAACAGATTTCATAAGATTGAAATTTTGCCGTGCACCTTCTCAGACCACTGTGTAATAACATAAGTATCAACAACAACGTTTCCCCCAAAACACACAAAGACATATACACTAAGCAGCATGATGCTAAATGACTCCTGGGTCAACATGGAAATCAAAACAGAGATTAAAACATATCTGGAAACAAATGAAAACAAAAAACATCTTACCAAAACCTCTGGGATGTCATGAAAATAGTACTAAGAGGGGAATTCGCATCTCTATGAACACACATGAAGAAAATGGAAAGATCACAAGTTAACAGCCTAAAAAATCACCCAGAGAAGCTGGAAAAGCAAGATCACCAAAACCCTAACTTCAGCAGAATAATCCAGATCACCAAAATAAAAGCCCAAATTCGAGACATAGATGAAAAAATAAAATACAAAAAGTCAACAACAAAAAAACTGAATCTTTGAAAGGATAAACAAGATTTATGGAACCCTAGCTAGTCTGACCAAGAAAAAACCCACAGCCAGCATACTGCTAATCAGGTAGAAATTAGAAGCATTTCCCCTGACAACTGGAACAAGACAAGGATATCCACTCTCACCTCTCCTGTTCAACATAGTTTTGGAAGTCCTAGCTAGAGCAATCAAACACAGAAGAAGACCAGGGGTATTCAAATAGGAAAAGAGGAAGTAAATTTATCCCTCTTTGCAGAAGTTATGATTCTATATCTTGATAACCCAAGAGAATTTGTCAAAAACCTTTTTGCACTGATATAGTATGTTGGCAAAGTCTCAGGGTATAAAATAAATATGCAAAAAACAGTCACATTTTTGTACACCAACAATAAACAACAGAAAACCAAATAAAAAGCACAATCCCATTCACAATTGCCACAAAATAATTGAAATACCATGGCATCTTCCTAACTGGAGATGTGAATGTCCTTTACAATGAAAACTAAAAAACACTGTTCAAAGAAATCAAGGATGACACAAGCAAATGGAAAAATATTTCATGCTCATGGATTGGAGAAATCAACATTGCCTATCTTACCAAAGGCAATCTACATATTTAACACAATACCCATTAAATTACCAGTAGCATTCTTCTCAGACCTGGAAATGAAAATACAGGAATTCATATGGAAACATAAACAACCACAAATAGCCAAAATAATCCTCAGCAAAAAAAAAAAAGCAGGAGGTATCACACTCTCAGACTTTAAGCTGTATTATAAAGTTACCATAATCAAAACAACCTGGTATTGGTACAAGAACAGGCATATAGACCAACAGAACAGGATAGAGATTCCGGAAGCAAAGCCTCAATTTCTCAAACAACTCATCTTCAACAAAGCCTCCACCACCAACCACTGGGAAGAGGAGAACCTACTCAGTAAATGGTGCTGGGAAAACAGCTGACTACATGCAGAAGATTAAAACAAGACCCCTATCTACCACCATACACAAAAATCAACTCTAAATGTATCAAAGACCTAAATGTAAAATCACAAACTATAAGAACCTTAGAAAATTCAGGAGACACCCTTATGGGAATTGGAACTGGCAGCCAATTCTTGATGAAAACCTCAAGTGCCAATGCCATAAGAGATAAGACAGACAAGTGAGACCTTATCAAACTGACAAGCTTCTGCAAAGCCAGAGAAACCATTGAGAGAGTGGAGAGACAGCCCACAGACTACGAAAAAAATATTTGCCAACTTTATGTCTGACAAAGGCCTAACATCTAGGATGTACAAGGAGCTCAAACATCCTGAAAAGAAAAAAGCAAACAGTCCCATTATAAAGTGGGCAAAAGGAAGACATATGAGCAGCCAACAGATACATGAAAAAATGCTCAGCCTCACTAGTCATCAAAGAAATGCAAATTAAAACCACACTGAGATACCACTTAACTCCAGTCATAATGGCCATCATCAATAATGCAAAAAACATCGGATGCTGGAGAGGATGCGGGGAAAAGGAATCATTTCTACACTGCTGGTAGGAGTGTAAACTAATACAACCTCTGTGGGAAACAGTTTGGCAATTCCTGAAAGGTCCATATGGCCCTGCAATCCCCCTACTGGGTATATACCTGGAGGAACTCAAATCACTCTATGAAAAAGATACCTGCTCATGTATGTTTACCGCAGCATTGTTCACAATAGCAAGAACATAGAATCAACCATGCTGCCCATCAAAAAAGGACTGGATAAAAAAAAAATTGTGGCACATATATATGATGGAATAGTACACAGCCATAAAGAAGGACAAAGTTATGAACTTCGCAGCAACTTGAATGGGCTTAGAGTCTATAATACTGAGTGATCTATCACAGAAACAAAGAACTGAATATCACATATTCTCACTTATAAACGAACCTTGAACAATTATTGCCATACTATAAAAAAAGGATTGGCAGTAGAGGGAAACTGCCACAGGGAGGGTGGCAGGATTGGCAGTAGTGGGAATCTTCTGGGTATGGGGGGCCGCACTTCATCAACAAGGGTAGCTGTAAATGAACATTTGTACACCTAACCCTGAATAGTATCCCACATCTTTAAAGTTAAATTTAAAAAAAAGAATTGTTTTCAAAGACATGACAGGTTCACAGTAAATTGCTGATTTCATGCCTTAGGAGAAACCAGTTAAAGTCTGTGTGCCTCAGTTACCTCACTTATGCTTTGGGTTCTGGAACCAATCCTTATGGATATCAAGGAATGACTATACTTTTTATGTATTGTCACACTTCAATGCCAGGAAGGTAACGTGTCCCTGAGGACAATGGAAACTTCATGTTTACAACCCTGTCAGATTTGTCCTATGATTTCTCTCTCTCTCTCTCTCTCTTCTCTCTCTCTCTCTCTCTCTGTCTCTCAATGGTTCTAATTTGTAGGCTTTCACTGTAATAAAACTGCAGTCATTAATAGTGTTTCCCTGAGCTCCATGACTATTCTAGCAAATTATTGAATCTAAGGGGGTGGTTGTGGAAACACCTGAATTGGAGCCTGTTGAACTTAAAGTGAGTGTGGTTTTGAATTTGCGACCAAACTCTGAAGTGAGGGCAACGTTGTAAGGACTATTTCCTCCGACTGTGCAGCTTACCTAAACTCTGTTGCACTTAACACATTTGCTTTCTGTGTGTTTGGGATACGTGAGCCCTCTAAAGCAGATTGCCCACAGTGAAGTCTCTCTGTAGCAAAGTGTTGTCCCATTCTCCAGACCTTCTGTTTACTCCATGAATACTATTAATCCACATTCCCTCTTGCAACAAGGCTCTAATCATTACCCACATTTTATTCACTTGTGTGTACTCCTTTTTTGTTTTTAAAAACAGCTTTATTTGGGTATAATAAATGCACAATAAACTGAACATGATTAAAGCAAATTGATGAGATTTGACATGTGTATACATATACATATATATCTATACATATATGTGTAATATATATGCATATAAACAATTTGGCAATTCCAAAAAGGTCTAAAAATCGACCTTCCATATATACTCATAAAACCATCACTACAATAAAGATAATACATAAACACATTATCTACAAAAGTTTTGTTGGGTTCCTTGCCAATCCCTGTCCCTGCCCCCTTCTGATTCCCTTCATCCCAGAAAATCATTTATTTTCTTTCTTTTTTATTTTATTTTATTTTAAAGAATGTGGAGTATAATCCAGGGCTAGGTATACAAATGTTCATTATGCAGGTATCCTTGTTGATGAGGTGTGCCCCTCCCTCCCCCAGCAGATTCCCACTACTGCCAATCCCACATCCCCCTGGCCTCACTCCAGCAGTTTCCCGCTACTGCCAATCCTTTTCTTATAGTATTATGATAATTGTTGAAGGTCTGCTTATGAGTGAGAGCATGTGATTCTCAGTTCTTTGTTTCTGTAATAGAGCACTCAGTATTATAGGCTCTTAAGTCCATCCAGGTGCTGTGAAGTTCATGATTTTGTCCTTCTTTATGGCTGTGTAATATTCCATCATGTATATGTACCACATTTTTTTAATCCAGTCTTTTTTGATGGATAGCACGTTTGGCTCCATGTTCTTGCAATTGTGAGCAATGCTGCAATAAGCATACATGTATTTTTTTTTTTTTTTTAGTTGGAGTCTCACTCTGTTGCCCAGGCTGCAGTGCAGTGGCATGCTCACAACCACTCCTGCATCGACCTGCTGGACTCCGGCCATCCTTCCGCCTCAGCCTTTCAAGTAGCTGAAACTACAGGTGCACTCTACCATTCCCAGCTTTTCAGTTTGTTTGGTTTTGTTTTTAGATACAAGGCCTCACCATGTTACTTGGGCTAGTCTCGAACTCGCAGGCTCATGGCAGTCCACTCGCCTCAGCCTCCCAAAGTTCTGGGATTACAGGCTGAGCCACCAATGAAAAGATACCAAGCCAGGTATCTTTTTCATAGAGTGATTTGAGTTTCTGTGGTTATATTCCTAGTAGGGGGATTGGGGGGTCATATGGAAGGTCAAATTTAGGTCTTTTAGGAATCTCCACACTTGTAACAGAGATTTTGGCAATAAAAAATTTCATCCAGGAAATAAATAACAAGATGACAAGCATGGAAAGCAGAATTAATCTAGCTGAAGAAAGAATCTCAGAACTTAAAGACCAGAACATGGGATTAACCCAATCTGTAAAAAACATAGAAAGAAGACTCAGAAAGAAAGAACAAAGCCTACAAGAGATGTGGGATTATATCAAGAGGCCGAACCTACACCAGATCAAGAACCTACACCAGAAGAAGAAAGGGAAATGGAGAACAACTTGGAACAAATATTCCAGGAGGTCATCCAAGAAAACTTTCCCTGTTTCACCAGAGATGTGACCAGCCAAGACAAGAGATATAGAGAACACACACAAGACATCAAATGAGACGACCAACCTGTAGACACATAGTAATTCACCTACACAAAGTAGGCACAAAAGAAAAAATCTTAAAAGCAGTAAGAGAGAAAGGTCAGACTACCTACTGGGGAAAACCAATCAGAATAACAGCATGCCTATTGACAGAAATGCTACAAGCAAGAGGGGACTGGAGCTCTATATTCAAAGTCCTCAAAGATAAACAATTCCAACCAAGAATTCTCTACCCAGTCAAGCTCAGCTTAATCAGTGATGGAGAATTAAAATCCTTCCCAGACATCCAATCCCTAAGAGATTATGCAGCTTCCAGGCCATCTCCACAAGAGACACTTAAAAAGGTATTAAACACAGAAGAAAGAAAAAAATGACCACACACTTCACAAGAGAACAGCGGAGCACAGAATCAACAGAGAATACAGTACAACAAGAAACTTGAAAGCACACACATACATCAAACCCAAAGCCAACAGATAACAAGCAACAAAGAAATAACCTTATAAGAACCTCATGAAAGGGATAAACAATCACATTTTAATAATCAGCCTGAATGTGAATGGACTAAATGCACCACTGAAAAGACACAGAAAGGCTAACTGGATAAGAAACCATGACCCAATTACTTGCTGCATCTAGGAGACTCATCTCACTACAAGGGATGCACACAGACTAAAAGTTAAAGGACAGAAAACAAGTTTCTGGGCAAATGGATCACAAAATAAGACAGGGTTTGCCATCTTAATATCAGACAAAATAACCTTTAAGCTAGCAAAAATTTAAAAAGATGCAAAAGAACAATACATAATGATAAAAGTTTCAATTCATCAACAAGAAATATCCATCCTAAACATATATGCATCCAACACAGGAACACCAGCATTTATAAAGCAACTACAGCGTATACTAAAAAAAGATATTGACTCTAACACTATTATAGCAGGAGACTTGAATACCCTACTAACAGCACTAGACAGATCATCAAGGCAGAAAAACAGCAAGGAGATCCAGAGCCTAAACTTGACTCTCGACTAGATGGACTTAATAGATACATACAGATTATTCCACCCAACAGCCACAGAAAATACATTCTATTCATTATTGCATGGAACATACTCCAAGATTAGTCACATCCTTTGCCAAAAACCAAGCATAAACAAATTCCATAAGGTTGAAATCTTGTCATGCATACTCTCAGATGACAGTGGAATAAAAATAGATATCAACACCAACAACATTTCCCCAAAACCCACAAAGTCATTGACACTAAACAACATGATGCTGAACAACTATATGGTCAACACTGAAATAAAAGCAGAAATTAAAAGATTCCTGGAAACAAATGAAAATGAAGAAACATCTTATCAAACCTCTGGGATGCCATGAGCTCAGCCTGTAATCCCGCGCCTTTGCGAGGCTGAGGTAAGTGGATTGCCTGAACCCGCGGGTTCAAGACCCGCCTGGGCAGTGAGACCTCATCTCACAATAAATCAAAAAATCAGCCGGGCATGGTAGTGCATGCCTGTGATTCCGGCTACTTGGAAGGCTGAGGCGGAAGGATCGCCGGAGCCCAGCAGGTCGAGGCTGTGGTGGCCGGGAGTGGCCCCTGCACTCCAGTCTGGGCGAAAGAGTGAGACTCCGACTCAAAAAAAAAAAAAACAAAAACAAAAAAAACAGTTCTAAGAGGGGAGTTTATATCTCTACAAGTACACATCAAGAAAACGAAAAGATCACAAGTGAAGAGCCTAACAAATCACCTAAGGGAGCTGGAAAGAGAAGACGACAAAATCCTAACTTTAGCAGAAGAATCCAAATCACCAAAATAAGAGCCCAAATATGGGACATAGAAGACAAAAAAGCATAGAAAGCATCAACAAAACAAAAAACTGGATCTTAGAAAGAATTCACAAGATTGAAGGACCCCCTCGCCAAAATGACCAAGAAAAAAGAAAGAGCTCAAATAAACACAATCAGAAATACAAAAGATCAAATCACAACTGACCCCAAAGAAATACAAAAGATTATCAGAGATTACTATGTACACCTATATGGAAAAAAACTTGAAAACCTAAATGAAATGGAAAACTTTCTGCATCAAATAAACTCCCCAGGGTGAAATAAGAAGACATTGAGACACTAAATAGACCAATACCAATTTGGGAAATTGCCTCTGTCATACGAAAACTACCTACCAAAAAAAAAAAAGCCCTGGACCAGATGGCTTTCCAGCAGAATTCTACAAAACGTTCAAGGAGGAGCTGATACCAATCCTATTGAAAGTATTCCAGGCAATTGAGAAAGACAGAATTCTCCCCAAATCATTTTACAAAGCTAGCATCACACTGATACCCAAACAGGGTAAAGATTCAACAAAAAAAAGAAAATTACAGGCCAATATCCCTTATGAACATAGATTTTTAAAACCCTCAACAAGATTCTAGCAAATTGGATGCAAAAAAACACCTCAAAAATCATCCACCATAACCAAGGAGGCTTCACTCCCAAGATGCGGGACTGGTTCAACATTCACAAGACCATAAATGTAATTAAATACATCAATGGAGCCGGGCTCGGTGGCTCAGCCTGTAATCCTGCGCCTTTGGGAGGCTGAGGTGAGTGGATTGCCTGAGCCCGCGGGTTCGAGACCCTCCTGGGCAGCAAGACCTCATCTCTACAATAAATCAAAAAATCAGCCGGGCATAGTAGCGCATGTCTGTAATTCTGGCTACTCGGAAGGCTGAGGCGGAAGGATCACCGGAGCCCAGCAGGTCAAGGCTGTGGTGGCCGGGAGCGGCCACTGCACTCCAGTCTAGGCGACAGAGTGAGACTCCAACTCAAAAAAAAAAAAATACATCAATGGATGTAAAAACAAGAACCACATGATTATATCATTAGATGAAGAAAAAGCTTTTGATAAAATTCAGCATTCCTTTTTGATAAAAACCCTCAAACACCTAGGTATAGAAGGAACATACCTCAAAATAGTAAGTACCATCTATGATAAACCCACAGCTAAATATTGCTAAATGGACAGAAACTGGAAACACTTCCCCAGAAAACTAGAACAAGACAAGGCTGCCTACTCTCACTCCTCTTGTTCAACATTGTGCTGGAATTCCTAGCTAGGGAAATTAGACAAGAGAAGAAATCAGGGGTATCCAAATAGGAAAATAAGTCAGGTTATCCCTCTTTGATGATGATATGATTCTATACCTTGAAAATCCAAGAGAATCTGTCAAAAACCTGTTTCACTGATAAAGGACTTTGGCAAAGTCTCAGGGTACAAAATAAATGTGCAAAAGACAGTTGCATTCCTATACACCAACAACAAACAGGCAGAGACCAAAATTAAAAGCACAATCCCATTCACAATAGCCACACAAAAAATGAAATACCTTAGTATCTTCCTAACCAGAGAAGTGAAAGACCTTTGCAATGAGAACTACAAAATACTGCTCAAAGAAATCCAAGAAGACACAAACAAATGGAAAAATATTCCATGCTCATGGATAGGCAGAATCAACACTGTTAAAATCACCATCCTTCCAAAGGCAATCTACAGATTCAACGCAATACCCATTAAGTTACCAACATCATTCTTCTCAGACCTGGAAAAGACAATACAGAAATTCATATGGAGCCGGGCTCGGTGGCTCAGCCTGTAATCCTGCACCTTTGGGAGGCTGAGGTGAATGAATTGCCTGAGCCTGTGAGTTCAAGACCCACCTAGGCAGCAAGACCTCATCTCTACAATAAATAAAAAAATCAGCCGGGCATGGTAGCGCACGCCTGTAATTCTGGCTACTTGGAAGGCTGAGGCAGAAGGAGCCCAGCAGGTCGAGGCTGCGGTGGCCGGGAGCGGCCACTGCACCCCAGTCTGGGTGACAGAGTGAGACTCCAACTCAAAAAAAAAAGAAATTCATATGGAAACATAAACAGCCACAAATAGCCGAAACAATCTTTAGCAAAAGACACAAAGCAGTAGGTATCATACTTCCAGACTTACAAGGCTACAGTAATAAAAACAGCCTGTTATTGGTAAGAGAACAGGCACATAAACCAATGGAACAGAATAGAAATTCCAAAAGCAAAGTCTCAATTCCTCAACCAACTCATCTTTGACAAAGCCTCCAACAACAGCCACTGGGGAGAGGAGTACCTATTCAGTAAATGATGCTGGGAAAACTGGTTAATCACATATAGAAGATTGAAACAGGACCCCTACCTATCATCATACACAAAAATTAACTCTAAATGGATCAAAGACCTAAACATAAAACCTCAAACTATAAGAATCTTAGAAAATGCATAAGACACCCTATGGAGATTGGAACTGGCACCCAATTCCTATTCAGAACCCTAAATGCCCATTCCTTAAGAAATAAGATAGACAAGTGGGACTTCATCAAACTAACGAGCTTCTGCAAAGCAAAAGAACCCATCAAGAGCAGGGAGTCAGACCACAGAATGGGAAAAAATATTTGCCAACTGTATATTTGACAGAGGCCTAACATCTAGGTTCTACAAGGAACTCAAACATGCTGAAAGGTAAAAAGCCCCGTTAAAAAGTGGGCAAAAGACACGAATAGACATTTCTCAAAAGAAGATATATGGGCAGCCAACAGACACATGCAAAAGTGCTCAGTCTCACTCTTCATCAGAGAAATGCAAATTAAAACCACATTTAGATACCACCTAACCCCAGTAAGAATGTCCAGAATTAATAAAAAAACAACAACAACAACAACAGATGCTGGCGAGGATGCAGAGAAAAAGGAACACTTCTACCAGGCTGGTGGGAATGCAAAGTAATGCAGCCTCTTTGGAAGACGGTGTGGCAATTTCTGAAAGAACTTGAAATTAACCTTTCCTATGACCCAGCAATTCCCCTATTGGTAATATACTCAGAGGAACTCAAATCATTCTACAAAAAAGATACCAGCACACATATGTTTGTTGCAGCTCTATTCACAACAGCAAAAACATGGGACCAACCATGTTGCCCATCAAAGCTGGACTGGATAAAAAACATGCACATATACACAGTGGAATATTATGCACCTGTAAAGAAGGACAAACATATGGACTTCACAGCAGCTTGGATGGATTTAGAGTCGATCATACTCAGTGATCTATCACAGAAACAAAGAACAGAGTACCATATGTCCTCACTCATAAGCAGACCTTAAACAATTGTAATACTTTAAAAAAGGAATTGGCAGTAGTGGGAAACTGTCAGGGGAGGGGGCTTGGGACTGGCAGTTGAGGGAAACTGCTAGGGGATGGAGGGGCATATCTCATCAACAAGGGTACCTGCATTATCAACGTTTGTATACCTAACCCTGAATTGTACCCCAATCTTTATAATAAAAAAAAGAAGAGGTTATACATTCTCACCTAGAATATTGCATAGATGATGTAATCTTTCTAAATTAATGCATTTGGAGGCGCATGACATCCATATGTATCTCTTTAGTGATATTAATTTTTGATCGCCTAGTCACAATACTGCTCATATATCCACTATTAAACTACTATTTTTTTCTATTTTGAAATTAATATGCTGTCAATAGGGAGACACTTCAAGACAATGCAAATATTCTTCTAATGAAAAGTTTTTTCTAAATTTACCACAGTCATTATCTTGCCAAAATCAATACGTTACATAATGTTTACCAAATGATTGTTTTTCAACTCTAACATTTCCTCCACATTGATTAGTTTGTCCTCACTAACTTACTTTAAGAAAAATAATTCTCTTCTCCATTTATTTATTTCTCTATTTTATAATCCCCATTTTTTTCAATAGGTTAGAATTCATTAATGGATGTGATTATTTTTCTGCTCAAGTTATTCCAAATTTGGCCAGCCAGAACTTCTTCAAACTGGCACCTGTATCTTTATGACACACCTCCATCATTTTTTGGTACATTCTTACTTTTGACCATAATAATTGTCAGCATCATCTTGTAGTTACTGTGCCTCAGCCCAAGTATAAGACAATTCTTCAAGATGCAATTGTTCAGTTTGGTAGAGAAAGGTAATGGAGAACAAAATAGGGTTAAGATGGTTCGTTGTTACTGTGGTGTCATGTCTTCTTGAATCGGGGTATATATTTAGATCATGTCAATAAATTACATTTATTAGCTTGCTATTTTTATTTATTTTCCCTTCTGGGTGGTTAATGTATTAAACTGAAATACAATTAGGTCCTTTTTTTTCCCTTGTTCTTTCAGCTTTTTAGTTACATTTCTTCTTTTCCATTTCTATTTGTTTTTAAATAAATGTAGAAGCTGGGCATGGTGGCTCAGCCTGTAATCCCAGCGCTTTGGGTGGCTGAGGTGAGTGGATTGCCTTAGCCCAGGGGTTCGAGACCTGCCTGGGAAACTTGACGAGACCTCATCTCTACAATAAAATCAAAAAAGTTAGCTGGGCGTGGTAACGCGTGCCTGTAGTTCCAGCTACTCGGAAGGCTGAGGAGGAAGGATCGCCGGAGCCCAGAAGGTCAAGGCTGCGGTGGCCAGGAGCGTGCCACTGCACTCCAGTCTTGGCGACAGAGTGAGACTCCAACTCAAAAAAAAAAAAAAAAATAGAATTACTTGGTTTTAAATGCTATAATTATATAAAAGGGTATACTCAAGAAAATGTCATTCTCTCTCCTTTTTTGAACTACAGTGAAATTTTGCTTCATACCTCAAGCCAGGACAACATTTGACAGTGGCTATTTGGCACTACTTAATTATAAAAGATTGTACATATTATCGAGAGTATAATTTTGTTGGAGTATAACTATGTACATGTATGGTTGTGCATAATCAAAATGAAAACACAAACATATAAAAATCTTATCAGGAATTCACTGACTTCTGAGAATTATTTGTGGATCCAAGTATAAGAGATGTGCTTTTCTTACTCTTTTTCAGGTTTTATACCATAATACAGAAAGAAAGAGGCAGATAAGGAAAGAGAGAGAGAAAAGAAAGGAAGGGAGGGAGAGAGGGAGAGAGAGAGAGGAAGGAAGGAAGGAAAGAAGGAAGGAAGGAAGGAAGGGGGAAGGGAGGAAAAAAAAAGAAAATAAAGGGCTGCCAACTTTTGTTAGTGTATATATCAATGCTTTCTGCTCTACAACAGTACATAATTTCATTAGGTGCACAAATAAATTACATTAAAAATATATAAGTATCATATTTAAATTACATTAAACACAATATAGACATGTGCTTCCTCATGACATGATTGTGACCAAACATAAGAAAAAACCTGAACCAACAGATTTTTTTCACCTTCTTTGAGTTTTGTTTAAAAACTGTACTTGGCTTTTTGTTGTTGTTGCTGTTGTTTTTGAGTTGGAGTCTCACTCTGTCGCCCAGACTGGAGTGCAGTGGCCGCTCCCGGCCACTGCAGCCTCGACCGGCTGGGCTCTGGCGATCCTTCTGCCTCAGTCTTCCAAGTAGCCGGAATTACAGGCATGTGCTATCACGCCCGGCTGATTTTTTGATTTATTGTGGAGATGACGTCTCGCTGCCAGATGGGTCTCGAACCTGTGGGCTCAGGCAATCCACTCACCTCAGCCTCCCAAAGGCGCGGGATTGCAGGCTGAGCCACCGAGCCTGGCAAAAAAAAACTGTACTTGTTATACAAGCTCACTTATTAACTAAAGAATGAATAGTAATTCAATAATTATATTCAAATTATATTTTTTAAAATGGAATAAGAGTTAGTCAATACCTGCTTCCCACATCTTTTCCTCTTTTCCTGTACCGTAATCCTAACCCAGCCAGCACTTCTGGCTCCTGCATTACAAAATTGTTCAATACTTTTTCCATCTGAAAGTCTAACTCTAACTCAATCCCTCTTCCAAGTTAGGCCCTATGTTAATTACCCATTGTTTAGTTCTCTAATACTACCGGATGGCATCCTGCTGCATTCGTTCATGGTCTGAGAAGAATTCTGACACAAGGCAGACTCAGCTAAGAGATGAATTTCAAATCCTTAGCAGAGTTCTGAAAGATGGCAATGTTATTTTGACAAAGAAAAAAGATACATATGGTCTTGGTGACAGTTTCTCAACCTTTCACTGGTTCCTCCCTTTTTCTTCACCTACATTTCCAACTTTTGTTTGTTTGTTTGTTTGTTTCCAAAATGGTGTTGCAGTTTTGAAAGGAGTAAACAAACAAGAAGCCTCTTATTGGTCTGCAAATCCTTGAGGGTGCACCCTGTCTTATCTGCAGCAGCACTTCCAAGTCCACACAAATTGGTAATTGAAAACATCTGCCCTTAAAGAAAAGGGCAGATAAGAAATTTGATCAAGAAAATAAGAGGGGAGGCTAAGCATTTGGTGGCTTGGAGTTGTTTGGGAAGTCTGGAAATATTTGAAGTATTGGGCATCCCAGAAAGCTTTGAACAGATAGTTTTAGAACAGATCAGAACATTTATTTAACACAGTGGCTAATAACTTCAGCCTGCCTTTAGGTATAAATAATTTAATAGTGATTTTTATTAGATAATTAAGATAAAATACAGTTCTTTAGAATTACTTGATTAAAAATCCATCATATACACATCCATTTCTACCTATGGAGTCATTCTCAGTCTCTTGGTGAATACAAGGCTAAATGGACCATGACCTGAACTGGAGGACATTTTGAACATGCTCAGTAAAATCTCACAATCTATGTGTATTCACAAAGTTTATCTCTTATCTATCTGTCTTATATGTTATTTACCAAATATGTATTTAGTACCTTCTATGGGCTAGGAAATACATTGGGTGACTTAAACAAAAAATAATGACTTAAAGATAACTACTGAAATATTTTCTGCTGATTTTTAGGTATGTTTTTATTATCCAATAAAATAATAAAATAAGAAAATTTACCACCATGAATAATCTCAACTTGTCTTCTTTTAAAGACAGAATAAAGTCTAGCTCTACACACCAACCCTTTCCATTCAGTCTTAGTCTTTCTCTCTAGTACTTTAAACAAGTATGAAGAATATACCATAAGCTAGGACTACGCTAAGCTTTAGGGATCTAGATGTGAGTAAAACAAACAAGATAACTATTTACAGTCAAGCAGAATGTATGTGATAATTTGGAGGTAACAAAGAAGGTAATCTGAAGAACTTAAAGTAGTTTAGAAAGATCATAGTGACCGGAGTGCTGGGAGCTGAGACAAGAAGTGAGATGAGGAAGAATGGCTTCATTCTTCCTAAGGCACAGAGTTTCTTCCAAGAGTGGTGAAATGCCATTGACAATTAGTAAGTCGGTGAGTGACAGGATCAGATCTGAATTTTAGAACAATTTCTCAAGAAAGGGTACAGAGAATAAATATAGCAAGAAGAAAGATTGGAAGCAGGGCTATAAACCTGGTCTATAAATCTAGGCAAGAGAAGGACCATAGTGATGATCTCTGGGGTAGAGATGTGGATAGATTTGAAAAAATATAAGTTTTGCAATATGGGATTCAAGTTGTCTGTGAGACATTCAGATGGATGTATTTAACAAGTGGTTGGATATATGGTTTAACAATCAAGGGGAGAAAATCAGATGTAAAGTCAATGTTTTAGTTCATTCATTCATTTATTTTAAAAATATTTATTGAGTATTGGTCATGTCCAGTATTGGGACTGGGTACTAGGTGCTGGTGCTGCAAGAGATAACAAAACGCACTAAGTGCTTGTCTTCATGGAATTCATAATCCAGCTGGAGAGAAAATAACATAATAAATATGTATAGTATTTCAAAGGACCATAAATGGTGAGAAGAAAAATACAGCAGGAAAGAGAAGGCAGAGGGCTGGTAAGGCTGTGCAATTTTAAAAAGAACAAAAACGTACTCACTAGGGTGATATTTGAGCAAACACCTACAGAAGACAAGGGAGCAAATCATACCAATATTGGGAAGAGTGATTCAGGTAGAGGAACCAGCAAGTGCAAAAACGCTGAGACAGGATATTCCCAGTGTGTATATCAGTAAATGATGGTAATTAATTGATAGTATTTAAAGAAAGGTGTAGAAGAAAGAGGAGAAAGAGCAGGAGGTAGGTGAAGCAGGGCCAGGGGCAAGGGAGTGAGGCAAGGGGGCAAGCAGAGAGAAAAGGTATCTTTTGTCCTAAAATGAAGGCTATCTATATTACTGCCAAAATAGGCATTTAGATAAAACTCTTTTTCAAATACATTACAAAATTACCTCCTTTATGTAGTATACAACTACATTCCTCTGTTACTGGTACACATTATTGACAGAACTAGCATAGGGCATATTTAGGGGCAACGGCTCTTGTACATGTGCTTGCTCCAATTCTGAATATTTTAAAGATACTGGATTATGGTCTAGAAATATGAAAGAGAAAATAGGTTGCCTTTTAGAGTACTTTTATCTATCCTTTTTCCTATTTTATCTTAGGAAAAAAAAAGGTGCTCAACCTTTCCTTTCCCTTCTACCCCAAGAGGAAGACCTATCACAAAAGCTCTTTGGTTCTCAGAATCTATCATTGCCCAATTTCACAATCATAACATTATGAATGGCTGAGAAAGCTATAAATGGCACCATGCTTAGTTTTTTTCCAGATAGTGTAGAGGACAAAGAAGGGTGACAAGTTTGCTATGGAGCAGGCCAAGCTTGGGATCTAGATGTAACTGTAGAAACTTCTTAGTGTGAGATTGGTAGAAAATATGAGGTATCATCTTAGGCACTGATTCTCCTAGACAACTCATCTTGACCTCCACAGAGTGGGTCATGTGTCTTTTACATGTTTCTACACTACATATATCATAGCATTTATTGCTGAGTTGAAGATACTTATTTACTTGTCAGCCCTTCTGATCAGACCGTAGACTTATTAAAGACATGGATCATGTCTGTTTCATCACTAAGCCTTGTTCCTAGAATGATGCTTAGCATATAAGGGGCACTTGAGGCCAGGCACAGTGGCTCACACCTGTAATCTCAGTACTTTGGGAGGCCAAGGAGGGAGGATTGCTTGTACCCAGAAGTTTGAGACCAGCCTAGGCAACATAGTGAGATTCTGTCTCTACAAAAAAAAAAATCATCAAAACATTACATCAATAAGCATACCTGATCTCAAACTAGGCAAAGTGGGAACCAAAGGGAGGCCCAAACTTTACCTGTACAATGACTACTTGTCTACCAAAACCTGAATTGTATCCTACATATTTAAAATAAATAAAAAATAAAATAAAATTAGCCAGGGATGGTGGCTCACACCTGTAATCCCAGATACTCAGGAAGTTGGGGTGAGAGGATCGCTTTAGCCCAGGAATTCAAGGTTGTGGTGAGCTAGGATCACTCCACTGCACTCCAGCCTGAGTGCTAAAGTGAGATCCTACCTCAGAAAAAAAGCACTTAATAAATACTTGCTTAATATATGAACAAAGACATAAGCAGCCAGTTCAGCAGCTGTATATTCTAGCTGTATTTGCTAGAATAATCTAAAATCCATGCACCTTTATTTTTTCATATCAACTACTGCTGTGCAACCATATTTCTCTTCACCATATTCTTGTGCAATCATTTTTTAACAAATGCTCTTATATTAATCTCATACACAACCTTATTATGTTGATACTGGTCCACCATCACAATAGTCTAGGGTTGTTCTTTTAATTGTAATGCCATCATGCAACATGTAGCTTTGTACAAACTTGATTTAAAAAATTTCTCCTATGTCTGCTAATCATTATTCTATAATATTAGTAAAAATGATTTTGCACATATTGTTTCAATGTTATTTTACCAAGACGTCTTCACTTAAATAGCAAAGAATAATATGGGAGAACTTCACTAATATGAACTTTGTAGTACGAGGAAGTCAACAGAGTAATTCTACTTAGTCTTAAACCTACATAATTGCCTAACTTCAAGGTAATAATTTTGTATTCTAAGCTGTCTCACTTTTAAGTACATTAACTCTTCTCTGCACATATAAGTGTTACATTATGTTTAACTTGATTAGCTTAAAAGTGAGAGAATTTATGCCAATTAATCTGTTTAATATTAAATAGATTTGAATGTCTTTAAGGCTAGTGGTTGTGTATTACTTTTCTGTTTATACCCTGAAAAACTCCGTGTGATGCCTTGCACTCTGTAGGTGATTGAACAGCATAATTAGTTAATTGAAAGGAAAATCTTTGAACCATAAATCAGATACTACCAACTACCTTGGGGCACTTACATGCATGATTGGAAAATAATTTGTGGACAATATGTACAAAGTAGACAATATCCTTGAAAACCCAAATCTATCAAGTGAGAACAAATGACACATCTTTCAAATGATTAATGAAAAAACTTATATTCAATAAAAGTGAGAATTTGGTTGACTGTCTTGATTTATTTCACTCATAATAATCCACAATGTCCCCAGGTTTAACTGCCTTTCATGTTCTTCAGCTACCTTTTGGCACTTCGTTATATATAAACATTATTTGAAGCAAAAATTTTTCTTTGAAGGAACTGGAAATTTATCAAGCTTGAAAAAGTGATAAAGAGAAAGTGATAAGGAGAAGTCCAAGTTGAGAAATGTTGGAAGGTCGAGGGAATGGTGTTGTTAAGAAAAACCAAGATCCTTTTGGAAATATTTGCCTAAGTGTGTCATTTCGGGACAGCTCCCTGCCACATATGGAAGTTTTTTGGAAAGTGTGTTCATTTCTGCATTGTCAGGATGGGATCATTTTGTACAGTTTATAATTTGGATAGGCCCTGAGGGAAGGGAACGCTTCATTTTTTCACTTTCTGGCTTTACTTATCTAATCTAGGCTTAATACTGACTACAATAAAACTTGGATTATTCTAAGATATATGGATAAAAATAAAAATAGGATTTAAAAAATCTAATTTAGTGGCAGAATGTGATTCTATTCATTTAGATCTCTATTCCAATGGATATTCACACCATCTCAGTTGAAGACAATAGATTTAAAGGACTCTTCCACTGGCTTTTAATTTCTGTATATTATTGAGATTTTCTGTTTTTTTACTCTAATTTTATTTTTGCAATCACAACAGAAAGAATGTATCTTTGGATCCTCATATTAGTTTTTCAAAAACACATTTGGACCTATTTGATGGAATTGCCTTTAAATTACTTTATGAGACATCCAAGAAAATCAGACTCATTATCTTACATTTACTTTATTTTTTAAGAGAATGTTACACAACTTGTTTAATCCCATTTACTTATCACAAATTCCAACATATTGGTTTTGGTATTTAAAAAACTAAGCCTACTGTCAATGGCTCCATCAATAAGAACTTTAAAAATATGTTTTGAATAAATATGCAGTTGAGAAAATGTTGTACTAAATATAGTTACCCAAAATTATTCCACCGAAGAGGAAAACACTCATTTGAATATACAATTTCTGATATGTTTGAAAGCATAAGGTTACTAAAGTCAGCATAACACATAATGGATTCTGTGGATTCTGGAACCAAACTGCCTCAGTTTGATTCTTGGCTCTGTCATTTACTACATGTGTGATCTCAGGCAAGTCAGTCTACTCATTTATAAAATGGATATAAAAGAAGTACATGCTCATAGGATTGTGGTGAGGATTAAATAAAATATATATTAGTACTTACTATGTGTGTATGTATATGAATGTATATAACCATTGCTATTCAGAAAGATTTCATTGTTTTAATTATTAAAAATCATTTACAATTATTTTTCCATGATAACATTTTTAGACTGATAAAATCAAAACTATAACCCATTCCATAATTCATTCTTTAAACAGACATTTATTGAGCATTTTGAATGCCAAGAACTGCATCAGGCATTAGATATTTAATATTTTTCAGATTTTATTTTGAGATGATTGATGCTATCTGCATAACACGTTTTAGGGCTAGCTACTTAAGTTGTTTTGTCAAAAACAATTTCTAAGACTATTTTAATTGTGGGAGACTCTCCTCTTTTTTACTCAATCTCATTCCTTGATTTTATCTATGCAACTAACATTTGTGAGTCAAGCTTTCTCTTACAAGCTTTTGAAAAAAAAATTATCTCTTGGATAGGAATCCAAAATAAACAATCCAAATAAGATATGCTTTGGGAAAATGTTAATAAACTTGCCTTTGGCAAATTATTTGAGTTTCCTTGTATTTCTTTCACTTGGCAGGGCTTTTGCTTTGGGATTAAAAAAAAGGAACAAAGAAAAATTTCATAAGACTTTACAGATGGATACTTTTATTATAAAGTGAAGATTTGTTTATAAAACCACTCTTCAGGGTTGAAAATTGGGAGGCTTTTGATTTAAATTTAAATTATATAAAATAGACTGGAAAAATAATAAAATTTCTAGAAAACTTTGAGTCATTTCTTTTGACTAGAATCTCAGCAACTCACAGTTGACAAGTCCTTACTGAGTGCTTGCCCCCATATAATGTGTGCTAGTATTAGAGAAACAGTGGCCACCAACACAGATACAACCTTCTCCTGGTGGAGCTTATAGTCTTGCAGGAAATACAAAGTAATAATTATAAATAATCAAATAAATTACTTTAACAAATATCCACCAGCAAAATGAAGGATTTTGGAATATGGCCATTCAAAATGGTCCATATTTTGGCATTCTTCAATATTTTAAAATCCTGTCTTGGAATTCCTTACCCCAAGTTTTAGATGTCCATTTCCCCTAAGTTCTAAACTGTTGAGAAGAGGAAATGAGGAGTGTTATCTTTATCTTTTTTAGCCAAGGAGAAGAAAGTAAATACACCAGCATAGTACTGGAAATAATAAGGAAGGAAGCTGACACTATGAGAGGTGCACATAGGCACCAGTGTTGACTGGCTATCATGACTACTATTGTTTCCTCTGGTTCCCTTGTCACCCTTTCTCCCTAATAACAGCTAGAGAGGATTTTGCTAACTAGTGGGCTGCAATCATTAACGATCTGGTGAAATTCCAAAATCCACAGCCCCTAGGAATTTTCCTGGATCCCCTACTTGGAGAAACCTTGCAAGCAACTTACTGCACACTAAATCAGAAAGGTTGGCCTGGAAAACCATTTATGTAATTTCTCTGCTTTTGTTTTGGGGAATCTTCCAAAAGAAGTGTCTAGAGAATCAGATATAATTTGAGCAGGGTATGCTAACGTGGCTTCAACAATGATTTTACTTTTCTTGTAATTTTGTAGTCGACAATCATTTTTTCCAGTGATGTGTCATGTTGTCTCAATTGACTGTCTGGCCATATTTTTCTCTGGTGTTTGCTATAGCAAAAAGTACAGATATAAAATTACCTTCTTCAACTTAATGTTAATTTCAGTGAAATCTTTCATAATGTATCCCGTACCTTTCTTCTCCTCTAAATCTATATGTTTTCAGAGGATCCATCAGTTCTTGATCATATTTTGAATAGGAAATAGCAATCATTTGTTATTTTAAAATAATGTGAACCTTATGTTAGTTATTATTTTCTTCCTAATTAATTAGTCATAACAAATAACTGGCAAATATATTTCTTTTTTTCTGCCCCTCCCTATCATAAAAAAGTGTGTTGCTTGCACCACTTCAAGTTGGGAAACGGGAGGAGTCAGGGAATTATCACGAGATTCTACCCAGTTTGATCCTAAGTTACCTCCAACTGCTAATCCTCAGCTGTTGATCTACCACTGCCAGCCACACCCTAACTGAAATTTTAAGAGTGACTGTTTCAACTGGACACCAAAGCAATCACGGGTGACACAACTCTGATGCTGAATCTAGGTCAAAGTGGCTGCCCACTTTGCAGCTAACCTTGCCCCTAGCAACCAAAAACTGAATTCTAGCTTCTACATGCAGAAGACCTTTCTAGAATACTTTTGCTTGACTTGTATGTATCCTTGGCATACTCAATTAAACAAACTAGCCTTCCCATAATTCCCAAGGGAGTTTAAACTCATAAATTAAGCAATTCAAAACAAAGTTCTAGATGTTTGTCTTACATTTATACGTAGGGTTCCTGTATTTGTGGGAGTATAAAGAAACATCACTATATTGACTTGATATTTTGAATTTTTAAAAAATTTCAACTGGATGGGAATTGAGTGGAGATGTGAAAGTAATTTGAATAAATTGTATGAGATTTTTCTCTGCAAAACATTGTATTCTCGTGGTACTTGTTTTATATGCCACTTTTAATTTTTATTCCACAAATAAAATAGGTGATGCATTTCTAATTCAATTATTTCTAACCATTTGAAGTTATCTTTTGAATTTTGTGTCATTCTCTTTTATAATTATTTGTAAATTACCTGTGTTTTGTTTTATTTTTCCACTTTATAAATTGTTTCTTTTTTAGTGGTTTCTTACTTGTAATACTTAGGGTGAACACAGAGTTTGACTGCTTTCAATTTGTTTTCTAAATAGTTCTTTGTTTATTTTTTTCTGTTTTAGAAATAAATTCATAACATCTGGAAGTTTTTAAAATTCATTATAAATCCAAAGACTTCCTATGCTGGAAAGAGTGACCGTCCTTTTTGAAAGTGATGGAAATACTGGAAATAATTAACTTATTGAAAATTACATGAGGAAAGATCAATTCAGACCAAAAAAAACGGTATAAACAAAGGCATGGAAACCAACAAATATAGATTAGATATTGGAAAAAGAGCCATTCAATCTGCTAAGAAGGCAGTGTCTGAATCGGGGTGGGAAATTGTAACTGGACTTGGAAAAATAAAAATAAGGTAATATTAATCTACTCAGTATTATCATCTGAAGATTATCACTTGGAATAATCAAGATGGCAGAAATTTTATGTGAAGATGTTCTACTTGGAGTGGTTTGTTTTCATTAGTCATATGTTTTAACTTAAGCACTTCATGAAATGTGTCTAATATCTATAAAGCAAAGATGTAAAGAGACAGAGACTGTGTTCTATAGATTTTTTTTCTTTTTTTAGTCATGGTTTCATTCTGTTGCCAAAGGTCCCAGGCTGGAATGTTGTGGTATGATCACAGCTCACCATAGCCTTAGACACCTGGGACTACAGGCACCACCACACCAGGCTAATTTTTGTATTTTTTTGTACAGAAGAGGTCTGAAGTCTCTCTATGTTGCCCAGACTAGTATCAAATTCTTGGTCTCAAGCGATCCTCCCACCTCCACCTCCCAAAGTGCTTGGATTATAGGCATGACACAACTGTGCTTGTCCTGGGACCCATAAATCTTTAAGAAATGGCTATATGATTAGACACCAGTATTTTATTTTATTTTTGAAACTTTTTTTATTTTAAAGATGGGTACAATTCAGGGTTAAATATACAAATGTTCATTATGCAGTTACCCTAGTTGATGAGATGTATGCTCCCCGCCAACAGTTTCCCACTACTGCCAGTCCCACCAACCCCCTCCTCCCTGGCAGTTTCCCACTACTGTCAATCTCTTTTTTATAATGTTATGATAATTGATCAAGGTCTGCTTATGAGTGAGAACATGTGGTACTCAGTTTTCTATTTCTGTGATAGATCACTGAGCATGACAAACTCTAAATCCATCCAAGTTGCTGCAAATTTCATGTTTGTCCTTCTTTATGTCTGCGTAATATCCCATTACATATCACATTTTTTTAAATCCGGTACAGTTTCAATGGGCAGCACAGTTGGTTCCATGTTTTTGCTATTGTGCGGGTATCTTTTTGTAGAACAATTTGGACACTAATATTTTAAATACTGCCATTTTAATTTGGTCATTTTCTGTTACATTTATCAGTACCGACTACATACAAGGGACTGTGCTTACTACTGTGCACAATTTTAAAAAGTGGGTGGAAGTAGCAAATAAAAAGTTATAAAAAAGAAAAAACAAGCACATAAATAAATACAAAACAGCACTACTAAATGAGCATTGCTGTATGAAAACCAAGACTCCAGAGGGCAACACTTGGATTTTGGGAAATAACAAGCTACCATTTGCCCTAGCCTCCCTCCAAGAATTTGATGTTGGTACTATTCCAAAGACCAATAACATACCTAAATATAGAGCTTCTATAAACATGACGTAATCTTTAGACAAAAAATTAAGTTTTTAGGCAATTAAGGAGAATGATTTTTGCATGGCAATTACTTTGACCTGAAACGATGTTAATTATGCGAAGTGATAGTCAAAATAAGTTAAGCAGAGAAAGATCACATTTACTTCCATATATTTTGGGAGGGGGAGGCAGAGAAAGTTCTCAATATCTGTAACGTTAAGAATTACTTGGATTAAAAGAACCTAAATCCGGGCTGTTATGAAGTATCTGAATATGAAAGGTATTGATAGGAATTAAAAATGTCTCCATTTGAAGCAGGCAAATTCCAAGTTTGGCTTTGTCCTTTCTCATGCATCCATCAAAAGATCGTGATTTGGGTCTTCTTTTTATCTTCAGGCAGAGTTGGCTACTTTTGAAGAACTGTTGCAGCTGTGTTGAATACTGCCAAAAATTCCTAAGTATGACTCAGATGACAAATTATATTTGATAGAGATTCTAGTGGGATTTGCAGAGTGGAACTTCAATCCTGAGAATGAGTAAGTTAACTGAGACTCAGCAGGGAACTCCTGAAGCCCTCCACAATGTGGCATCCCAGACTCTGTGTCACCCTGTGGCAAAGTTTATCGAGCAATCACACTGTTCAGGGATGAGTCAGTGAGTTAGGTGATGAGTTGAATTACCATTTTCTGTGAATTTTCAAATATTAAAATAATAATTATGATGGCAAATAAAGCCATTATAGAAACACAAGTATATAAAGACTTCATGCAGGAGAACATGCTTATAATAGTTCAGAAAGTTTCACAATTCAAACAGGGGCTAGCCAGTAGTTTTCCTTTAAAAGATTAATAGTCTATTTTGTCAGCTTTTAAAAGCATATGCCTGTAAATTTCATTACGTATAAATGTGTATATGTACATAAACATATATATACATATGTAAACACGTACGTAAAACTTTTTGCATGTTCTAAGATTTTGCTCCATCATTAAGCAAAAATTAGTGAACTCTTAAATTATTTAGAATTTTCTTACTTAAAAACAATGCTGAAAATTATTCCAATTAATGATATGAGAAAAATCAGAATAATAGTAATATGTTGAAGTTGGTCATTAACTCTACAACTCTCATTTCTCTTTATATTTTCACAATGCCTTCCATTAGAAAAAAATATAAAATTAGGTGCTAAATTTGTATTCATCAAATTCCTAAATTGCATAAAAATATTTTTACCACAAGCAATGACTAGTGGAAAACATGGTAAAAAATATTTGGAAAGTATGTTATTTAATCCCAATTCCAATGGGTGATTTTGAAAGTCATGTCACCTCTTTGAACTTTTTGTTCAAACTTTGGATAATTTTTAGGTGCAAAATACAGAGACAAAAACTCAGAGCTTTGGGTTTGACAGCACATAATATAAAAATGATAGATAGAAAACAGAGATATTTAGTGTTTCCAAACTGAATACATTGTAGAATACTTTATTTTACTAAATGTCAAGAAAATATAAATCTTGTACAAAAGTGAAATTTCCAGGTTAACAAGAAGTGGTTATCAATTATATTTCCATAGGAAAAAACATAAGATAACAATGAACTCTACCATGAGGACCAAGAGAAAAATTTTAAAAAGGGTCTTAAAGAATTGGTCATAGTAATCACTCAAACACTTGACTACATGTTCTTCTGTCAATGTCATTGCCCCCATCTTGGATGCACCTATGGTTAGATAAACTCAAGTCCCTCAACTACAACATGGCTTTTTCAATCATATTTTTGCCTCCACTATGTACATACTAGTGTTTATTAAAATTCACAACCCTTCAAATGTAGTTTTACACAACCTGAGTGAACCTCTCCACCTTTCCAGGCATAACAAAGATGCCCTACATTACATTTTATAATTGTATTGATAGCTATCTTACCTTAGGCTGCAATTCTGCTATTGATTCAGTATATTTTCAAGAAACAATTATCACAAGTACATTGTAAAAGGACTTACGGTGATTTGAAATATAGAAAATGTCCACAGAAATAAAACATCTCCTTGGTTTAAAAAAATAAAATAAAAAATAAAGCAGTATAACAATTGTGGTGGGGGAAGAGAGAGAAATTGAAACACTTCTGTTCCATGTGTTTTTCATGATGGAGATAATTGATTTTGTTATTCCTCCTGTAGAAAGCACTGCTGGCATTCACTGGACTACTGAGTTCATCACAGCTGTGCTTTGCATCTCTCCCAAACTCCACTTTCCACTGAATTGGAAAAAAATTTGAATTTTTTTTCTTGATAATCTGCCACACCCTTGCTGTGTCTCATCTTTCCAGGCACTCTCTGTATTAAAGGAATGCCAGATTAATCAATGCTTTAGTTGGTGCAGGTATTTAGATTTGTGTTAAAACTTTGAATGCAATCCAAAAAGCAAAATGACAAGCTTACGTGTCCTGGTTAATATCAACGAAATCAGGGAGGTAAAGAAAGGAATGTGTGTCTAGATGACTATGAGGATATCAGTTCCTGGACAGGATAATGGGACTCACCAGTGTACATACTTTACCCAGTTGTGACGCCAGCTCAGATCCACACCCATGTAGATACCATATTAAAAAACACTTTGATGAGTGGAGGAGAAATAGGATCTAGGACACAGAATGCAAGACCCTGGTACAGGACTCCAAATAAATATGTTTGAGGTAGTGAAGAATAGTACATTAAAAAATTCTGGAGAATGAATTCTCCAGGTCTCTTCCAAAGATCTTAAAATACAATAATGCCTCTATATGCAAAATATCAGCTAACTTTTCTTGAGTGCATCAATAATGAATTTTCTTTATGAGTATAAAGTTTTCATTTAAATGGCCAAACAAATTAAGAATTTTAGAACAGTAGTAACTTTACATGTAATGCCTGAAATAAAGCATTATTTTTTTTTAATGCAATTCTCACTTTGCGAGGCTGAGGCAAGAGGATTGCCTGAGTTCAGGGGTTCGAGACCAGCCTGGGCAACTTGGTGAGACCTTGTCTCTACAATACATCAAAAAATAAGCTGGGTATGGTAGCGTGGCCTGTTCTTCCAGCTACTTGGAAGGCTGAGGCTGAAGGACCACCTGAGTTCAGCAGGTCTAGGCAGCGATGGCCACGTGCATGCCACTGCACTCCAGCCTGGGTGACAGAGTGAGACTCTAATTCAAAAAAAAAAAAAAAGATCCAATTTTTCACAGTGGAAAATAAGTATACTAAAGAAATTCAATAAATTTCCACTTTTATTGGCCATCTAAAACAATGAGAGAAGTATATTTAATCTAGATAAATGAATTTTTATGCAGGTGCCAAAGGCACCATAAGAAAAACTAATAAAGATGTTTGGAAGACAGAAAGATGCTTTCACAGACTTCCCCCAACATCTCTGCTATGATCCAGTAGAAAGGCTTATATTCATGACCATTCTCATCAGTTATGTTTTTATCCCCCTCAAGCAATGACTCTCCAATCTAAAATTGAAAGATACACAAGAGTTTGGTCTTGTTCTAGTTCTCCTTCCCTGTCATCAGATGATGTCATCTACACTGGGACATCTTGGCTGGTTCTCTTCATGACTAGGGGTAGATAGAGGTAAGTGTGCTACTGTCTATGCTTATAGAATGCATGTATACTGGGAATATATGTATAACAAACTGAGTAAAAATGTAGTCATATGAATTGGAAAAAAGAGAAGAAGGAAAACAGATTTAAAGGAGATGATTTCCTCAAGGAGGAAAGTTTTAAGTTGGGGCATAAAAATTGACTTCTGTGAATTGGTGCAAATGCACAGAAATGGGCACGATTTAGTTAACATGGGGAAAAATATAATGCAGGTGACCTTAATCAGAATTGAAATGCCCAGTGAGGATTACAGAGGTAAATGAAAAAATTGTGGACTGATTATTTGGTATTATTAGTAATATTTTGATTACTAGAAATATTTTGATACTGTGGACAAGGATATTTTTCCTTCAGAGATTGATGAAAGACCTGTCAATAGTATTTGCATCTCTTTCAATTATGACCCATAAACTATTCTTTACATAGATCCCAGAAGTACATTGGAAAGTTTTGTTGATGGGGAGGTGGAAAGTATACGTGTAAGAGTGTAAATTTAGAACTATTTATTGTAATCGTCATAGCAATCCAGATAAAATGAGAGTTTGTTCTGGTATTCTTTTGCTACTCCATGTGAAAGATTCCTTCTCTCCCAGATTCCTAAAAAGTTAAGACATGAAAGGCTGAAATTTTCTGCAGATAAGTCTGTTCTGTCTTTCCCAAGCAGCATAAAAATTGGAAGTCTCACAAGAAAGCACTTTGGCTTGCAAAAGAAATTTGTGAGCAATGGAAACAGCTATAGATAAATATCTAGCTTTTAGGATGCCATTCAAACATAGCTTTAATACTTTGTCTTTTGACATTTGCCTGAAATTTAACTCCCAGGACCCAGGGTGGGTGGTGAGTAGAAGGGTCAGACAGAGACTTTTCTTTCAGTTAATCTCTTACAGTTCCCTATTTAAATTGAGTTGGGGTGATTTCTGGCAAAAACCCAATATAAAAATCTTCTAGGAAGATAAGGTTTGCGAATTAGCCATGCCGGAGAAATAGGCATTAAGGAATTTTTCAAAAGTATGTGGTTGTTAACTTTAGGAGGGAACATTTTTTAAATGCATGTATTTAATTCTTATACATTAAAACACAAGGCAGAGCATTTCTACATAAGTTCTTCAGTTATATAGATGTATATGTAAGACGAAATATGTAGCAAACATCCATAAGCAGATGCACACAAGTTTCAGATGTGTTCTTTCTCTTACTGTGGGTTGTGCCTCCTATAAGGGAAAAAGAAATATTAATCATTTCTTTTACTGCTGAGGGGATGGGTACTGCTCTCATGTTTCAGAAAGGGGCTGGAAAGTTGAGGGAAGCCAAACTTTTTCCTATTTAAGGCCAAAGCAAAAGAATCTCAGTGGCTGAGTTTTATGACGGGCCCGGTGCTGAAGGGCAGGGAACGACTGATGGTGCTACTCTGAACTGCTTTTCTTTTCTCCTTTTTGCACAAAGAGTCTCATGTCTGATATTTAGACATGATGAGCTTTGTGCAAAAGGGGACCTGGTTACTTCTTGCTCTGTTTCATCCCACTGTTATTTTGGCACAACAGCAGCCCCAGGAAGGTAAGTAGGTCCTGGATTTCAAGAAACTTTATGGGGTTTTGTTTTTCTCTTATCCTCACAAAGAGGTGTGTAAAGGGGGAGATTTAGCTGCCTAAAAGATAATTTCCTCTCTAAGTCCCCTATCGTGAAATGTTGAACTGACCAGGATTGTGCTTTTTACATTTGTTTAAAAAAAATCATGCCATGCGTGTATTTAAAAGTTTTCTGGTTGTTTAAGATAAAGATGCTCTTGTACTAACTTGTTTCCATGTTAAAGACATTGGAAACTTTTTTAAATGGCTTTTAAAAGTTCTCCTCTTGGATTGTTAACATCTTGGAATGCTTCCCTGGGCAGTCTGGAAGTTATTGTTCTCTTGTAATAATTTTATGTTCTCCTTTGTCTGCTGGAGTCTTTGTAAGGATAGAGTATTGAGCATTGTTTTCCAGATGATATAATGCATTTAAAATGCATTAAGAGCAGTCTAAAGAAAGGTACTATGCTTCCAGGATTAGAATCATTGCACATAATTTCTATAAAATGGCAACAAGATAACTATCAACATTCTTTAAAGGATTCAAACTGCTAAGATGTTTCATCATTCCTGTACTTATTCTGTTTCAAGCACTTACATAGTTGATGAAATCCATATTTTCTAATAGTTTATTGTTAAGGATCCAGTATTTTTCACATGTTCTACATTTTAACTGCACTCACATTAATGAAAAGAGTATTTTTTCAAATGTCTTCAACAGAAATGCTTTGACTGTTCTACAAACAAGATACAGATACTAGTATTGTTTAACTTCAAAAAACTGATATGCTTTATTTTCTAATTTGTGCATGTAATAGTTTTCATGTTCTAATTGCCACCCCCAAAACCACATTTGTCTCATTATTTTTGTGAAAATATTATTTTAATTCATACGTTCCTCATAGTCATGAAGATACTGGACAAATTGGAGTACAAACTTTCATAGGAATAATATTTAAATGCTAAATGTAAAGATACCTGAAAGAAGTCATAGATAACAATATTTTTGCACAGTCTTAAACATATTTATATGTAAACTTACAATTCTTGCAAGCATGCTGCATGAAAATTGGTTTTTTGTTTATAATATAAAATATCTTTGGTCTTCTCATAGGTAATACATGTAAAAGTGGGGGGGGAGGAGTAATGCAAAATGACTTTTCTTCAATTACATCCAGCCAATGACCACAAAAGAAAATACCCATATTCCTTGTTCCCTTAGTTTCCTCTCCCCCTTCTCCTTCACCTCCCCTGCTTTCCCCTCCTTCTCATCTCTCCACCCATCTTGGTCCTTTTAGACCTCCTCCTCCTCCCAGCCACTCATCACCCTCCCCTTCCTGGGCAAGCCCCTCTCTCCTATCTCCTCCTCTGCCTACCTGTCCTCTGTCACTCTCTCCCCATTCTCATGTGTCCTCTTTATGGATCCATCTCTTTTTTAGTTGTCTCTCTCCTCTTGCCGCCTTATCCTTTCTTCTCCTTCAACTCCCGAGTTTCTTTCTTATTCCTCTCCCCTTTCTCTCCCTGTCCTGTTCCTCCCAGAATATGCTGCAACTCCCAGTGCTCCCTTAGAATACCAAATGACTATCATCCCCCACCACCCATTTATTGAAAAGCCTGCAAACTTGGGAGTTTTCATTCAAAAGATCGATAAAAATATTTACAGTTGCTTAGTACTTGGCAATCTTTTTATAAGCACTGTGGCTACTTTTTTTCTCAATCCAACTTCAGAGGGAAAAAGAGTATTTGGTCCATATATTATCTTGACATCATATTATGTTCTATTTATTTACCCCTTTCTCTTTGGCTGCAAAAAAAGAAAAAAAAACCCAAAAAACCAAAAAACATAAACAGCTATGAAATATGGTTGATATATTTGTGGACTCTTAAGCTTAAAAACAGTTTTAAAAGATTTTGTTCAGTTTATTGTTTTTGTTTGTCATGGAAAAAAAAGTTTAAGTTAGGACAGTACATCTTATGTTCCCTACGGGTTTTACAAGAAAATTCTGCTGGTGGATAAGCTTTGGTGAAATTACAGGAGACAGCTGAACATACAGCACACTATGAATAGTCTTGTGCTCTGAGGTGGGGGTTCTTATATATGTCCCAATAACGCCAGAGACAGCATGGTTTTAAACATTGACTTCTAGTCCACTCACCAATTTTTTTCTGGAGCATAAAACATGACCTCAGGAAAAAAAATTGGCCTTTTTACAAATTTGTGAAAGTTTTATTAATTCATGTGTTTTATTCCACCAATGGAGAAACGTGGTCTGTTTTATATTTCCTGTAGTTTATAAACATGCCAAATTTTAAGTGCAAAGTTGCGTCACCTAGTGTCTGTCAGGCCAAGTTACCATTTACATAACTAATGCCAACATTAATGTTACAAAACTGGATTCAGCATTACAGTGAACTTTTAGGCTATTACAAGCATGGATTTTAAATATTAAACAGTGTTTTTCTAAGTAAATCAGTGTATTACTTTTAAAATGTTGCCAAATACACACATTCACACACAAATACAATGGTAACAATTTTCAAAGACCTTTTGGAAATGTTTAAATGCTATGACTAGTTTTAAAAATTCTACATATGACTATTTTTATTTATTTATTATTTATTATTTATTTTTTTTGAGTTGGAGTCTCACTCTGTCGCCCAGACTGGAGTGCAGTGGCCGCTCCCGGCCACCGCAGCCTCGACCTGCTGGGCTCCGGCGATCCTTCCTCCTCAGCCTTCCGAGTAGCCGGAATTACAGGCATGCGCTACCACGCCCGGCTGATTTTTTTTATTTATTGTGGAGATGAGGTCTCGCTGCCCAGGCGGGTCTCAAACCCGCGGGCTCAGGCAATCCACTCACCTCAGCCTCCCAAAGGCGCGGGATTACAGGTTGAACCACCGAGCCCGGCTCATATGACAATTTTTAAAAACATATTTTGCATGTCTCTGATGTAGTCTTTATTTAACATCAGTATTTTATTCATTGTTTATTAGATAGATAAGTGCATAGGCAACTATTACTAAGTAATATTGCTTCATTAGGGCAGGGACAGAAACTTTAATTAAAGGTGTTCTAATGTTTGAGCATCTATGTTTTGATACATTAATTATTCCACTAAAATATACTTTATGCCTTTTGTTTTATAGAATTTTAAAAAGGTAAATAGACTCAGAGGATCAACTTTATTTTATGTTATGAGCATCCATTTTTCATTATGCTTTAAGAGAGACTGTAACTGATCGTGTAACATTCAAGTTTTTTGGTTTGTGTTTCCCCTGTAATTAAATATTCTGAACGAATGAAAAAAGTATAGTATGAAGTCACTAGAAACATTTGTACTTTTGAGAAGAAAAAATGCATAATTGTTCATATAGTCAGTCATCTAACATGATCCAGTGCTTTATTTGAGGTTACAGAACTAGGAAAGGGCATAATTAAGACTAGAACCAAAATTCTAAATAATTAAGGAATAGAAAACACACATTAAAATCAAAGAATATTTGAATTTTCTTATTTTTGTAATTACTTGTCATTGAAAAGAGATACTAAAAATTGCATCTTGACCTAGAAAATATATGAGCCAATGTATTTCTAAAGGCTAAAAGATGGTAGGTGTTTTTATGTTTAATATTCAACTTTAAACTGGTAAATATGCTTTTTGAAGCAAGATGTTTCATAAGCTTATGATTTAAAAATAAATTACCATCAGTTCTGTGGCCATATAAGTTATAAATAAAGTATTATAATACAAGATTTTGTGGTTTTTTTCTTCATGTTGCCTTGTATTTTTGTACCACTTCCAAAGTATTCAACATTCTATAAAAAGATATTCTGATTAAATTCTGAAATTGCACATCTCAGCAGTAAAAAAGAGAGCAAAGTCACTGAAACAATGCTTGGAAGGAAAGATTGTGATTAAGTGCCTTTTAACTACTCAGGTTCCTGGGTTGATACAGGCTTATTTTACAAAATCAAGAGTCATTGCACATGAGTTCACCAGGATTATACTTGAGACTAAAAAGTAGCTCCTCAGGAAAGCTCCTTGCTCCACACCTACAGAGTCACATGCTGGACCCTGGGTTTTTGCTCAGAGAAAAGAGTGCCATCTACCGAAACTTCACGATTTCCATTGTGAATGACTTTGGCGCAGATTTCCAAAGATTATGTAGATCAGTTCTTTTATTTTGTAACATCTAGTAATATCACCACCTTGAAGTGATTAAGGCAGATTGCTTAAGAATTAGAGCTTTAAAGATTAAAGATGCTAGTGCCTTTGCTGACATGAGGAACATTTGTAAAGTTTCCAGGTCTACAATAACTTTCTGGAAACATCTCAGTAAACTGTTGTAAAACAGTTTTCCCTAAGGAAAAAAAAGCTCAATCCTATTGTTTTCCATGCTTAGAAAAGGTCACATAGTGTTAAAAAAAAAAAAAAAAAAAAAGTTCAGAATCTTCAAAGGGACAACTTTGCCTGTTTCATGTCAAGATGACAATGGAAAAAATGAGATAGCTATTCTTACATAAATCATGTGTGAACTGCAGTTTGGGGAATTACACCAAGCACTAGAGTTTCTGTCTCTGCCTAATGAAAACACAGCAGAAGTGGATTCCTTTCAGATTAACCAACAAAACCTTTGTTTTCCTTCCATGACTGAGGTCAAGCTCTGCTGTTCAAAATGCAGTCCTAATGAACTAAATTAAAAGTTCAAAGAGGACAAAAGTCAAATGCCCCAAAAGGTGTAAAAATCTAAGATTAAAGATACAGAAATTATTAAAAGTTATATTTGCCTTGAAAACAACCATTGAGAAATCACTGCTTCAGTAAAATGGTATAGATTTTTCTGAAACTCTGTTCTCCCATAGTACTTAGTGTGGAGAATGACAGAGACTGCATTTGTCAAATGAATTAGAATCCTAGAAGTACTATTTGGAGTTACATAGCATGCTCATAATGTCCAAGTTTCATTCAAGGAAACTTCTGATAAAGTTAGAAGTTTATTAATACAAATCATTTAATAAGTACATTTTCAAAAAACCAGTGTGTTAGTGAGACATCCTAAACATGTTATTGCATTGGACACAAAGTCCTATTATTGCTGTTGCAAGAATCCTGCTTCTCAGTATATAGCAAAATAAATGCTGGGTTTCTGAATTACACATTTATCCTTTCGGTGGTCTGGATGTCATCAGGGTGGGCTTAGAGATATTTCTTTTTCATCAGGTCAAGAGAAAATAAACAGTAGAATTAAACTCCAGATGGAATCTTTGTGTTTTGAGAACAGAAAGAACAGAAAGAAAAAGGTATTTTTGCAGAGGACTGTTCTCTTCAAAAATTTGCCTGTTTAGACTCTGATTTTTAACCTTGAAGAGCTTACAACTATATGGAGCAGAGTTTTAAAGTTGGCTTCTTTAATCCTGCTCAGTTTTTGAAATAGCAAAAAGGGAATAGAATGCAGTTAAGAACACCAAATTCAGAGAAAGCCTTCCTCTGTTCAAATCTTAGGTTTACCCTGACTATGCAACCTAGGGAAAATTGCTTAAAATTTTTATGTCTCAAATTTGTCATCTGTAAAAAAAGGATGATGGCAGCCCTCAGCTCAGCTCATAGGACCTTTGGGAGCTTTAAGCAAAATAGATATGCAAACCACTCAGAGCAGTGCCTACAACATAGGAGATAATATACAAACTCTGCCTATCACTAGTTTTTGCTAACACTGGCAAATACAATTACTCTAAGAAAGAAATTAAAGTACTTAGTGATTCAGTGATAAGGAAGATAAGCTGTAAAGTTTGGGTTTCCAGGGTGTAAAATTTAAAGTTTTTTGCCAACTGAAATAGAATAAATAGAATATATTTTCTTTAGCATTCTTATAATTTGACACTAATTACATAAAATCATACACACAACTGCTGATGGGTAGGTATATGGTACTTTTAATTTTTGAGATTTCTAAATATTATTTGGGGCTGGGGAAAGTATTAATCAACTTAAAGAAAAATTCTAATTGGAGATAGAAATATCATATATCAATAAAAATAAGATAAGGAAACATCTAGAGATAATGATTTATAACTTTTTTCTGGTGGGAAAAAGAATAAACAGTATCTGCTTTATCTATACAAAAAAAAGTTTTTAAAATTTGAATTATCCATCTGTAATGTCTGCAGATATTTTCTTCAGAGTCCTTTTTGTTAACTCATCTAATATATTTTAAGATATTCTAATAAATATGTAAGCAGTAGAAAAATATTTAATAAAAATGTATGTTTTGGAAACAATGCCATTTACAAGCCAAACCGAACATATTTCAGTTGGAAACTATATGAACTCCAAATACCCACACTTACAAAATATTCAGCTTTGTAAAGTAATGAAAAAAATATTGTTATGATAATTTACATATCACAAATGTGATTTTTAGATTTTTTCAGATTAAAGAAGACCTCTCTCCAGATAAGGATAAAATAAGAAGACAAAAGAAAAAAAATTCACTTTTTATTCAAGCTAAATTAACAATCTAATTAGATGCTTTAAGGAATATTTTTACTCCCAAAATGGTATCAAGACACATAATTTCCATTTCCTTAAGTCATAGCAATAAGATTCTTTCAAGTCTGCATGATTTAACATTAGAGGAATGGAAACAAAAATAACAGAAAAGTAAGGTTTAAGAAATATATGTTATGTTACTTTTTTTCCTAAAGTTCCAAAATAGAAAGTTAGGAAAGAATAAACTAAGAGTAGATTATGTCATGTGCTAGATTAATTATGCTTGATAATTTAGATCCCAGCAAGGAGATGATTTAGTCTAATGCATTGCTTGTGTGACCACAAGTAATTTTATTTCAGGACCATGCTTTGTAGTAAAAAAGAGAAATACCAAAGGACATGGGAAATGGAGTTTAAAATTAATTGCAAATTAGAATGGGGGCTAATAACAATAATAAAAGAAGTAATTAGAAAAATTAATTACTTTGTTCAGTAGTAAAAGTGAAATTATTTGCATTTTATCTCATACTTTTTCAAAAATTTAGAACTAACATTTTTATCAATGCTACTCTGAATTCAGATATCTAAGAAAAAAAGAGAATAATATGAGATGACTTCTAACTGAATCCCATTTTTATTCTATTTCTAAATGTTGCAAATGACTAAGCATTTAATTCCTCTTGAAAACAAGACATTCCTTTTTATATAACATTGGGCATATACTGTGCTCATTTGCTTAATAGTTTACAGAGCAAATGAAAAATACTTCATTTCCAGTGATGTGAGAACACCTTTAGTGAGACATCAACATTGGAGGATGAATACACAGAAGAAAAATTGGTGGTAATTTCAAGGCAGATTAAGAATGCAGAATAAAAAGATATTTAAAATATGAGATATTTGAACCTAGCTTTAAGTGTTATTTTCATTTATCTTTAATATGTCATTGGTATTCAATAGCTACTTTTTATATCCTGTGTGCTATATTAAATGTAGAAAGATATTCCTGATCCAGAGGTAAAGAGCTTAAAAGGATCATTAGTACAATCCAGCAGTGTTTCCAAGAAGGGTGGGGATGGGGGCCTTAAAATGCACACTATTATGAACAGAAACTAATCCACAGGAACATTTCATATAAAGTTGATTTAGAGAAAGTTTTTAATGATTCATTTTAAGAAATGGAACCAATGCAAAGACTGAAGAATGTGTTTCATGTGATTTTATTGCAAAATCTTTTACCTCAAAATGTTCAGACCTTTCCTACAAATCAGTGAACTTTTGACCTGAATACGTCAATTCTGCTTAAAGGACAAATGGGTTTAGGTATAGATCTACTTATATTATTAATGTTGATACTAATATGAAAAAGATTGTTTGTTCTTCTCTGTAACATACTTTCCATAAAAACCTTCACATAGGCCTACTTCATTTGCACTGAGGTAAGCATTTTGGTATTCACCTTTTATGTTCACTGAGAATAAAGAAATGCTTCTTGAAAAGCTTAGAAAATATATCCCACATTCTCATATACCTGTTTCAAACACGGAAGAGGAATTAGAATGAGTTTTCTACATAAACAGATTCTTTCTTGCCTGTTTACAATTGCAATAAAACAATCATACTTCCCTTCACTGGCCACAGACCACACTAGGAAACTGTAGCACAAAGAATGGATTTTTAAACTTCTTGAATACATCAAGTGTCTTGGATAAGATCATTACATTTGTTTCTGCACACATAATGGAAATGAGAAATAGAAGCAACTTCAGTACTCTTGTACAGTCTATAGGATTTGCCATTCTCTTTTTTGGCGAACTTTTACTAAAGCAGCTCAACCTTTCAACTCAAAGTATTTAACTGTGAACCTAAATTATTATTACTCCACATGGGAAAAGGATATAGACACAAAAACTTTAAAAGGCTACACAGAATGACCAGATTGAAAAATCTCAGGACCACCAAAATGTCTCTTGATCACCAGATCCAAAAATTGTAGTGTGAACGTCCTTGCCCACTCTGAAGAAGGTCTCCTTTTCAAAGATCTTTTAAAGATCTCCACTTTAAGAAATACAAAAGTACTGAACAGTACATCATTTAATGTTTGCAAAAATTTTTGCAGATGTTTAGAAATTTATTATTTATTTACCCAATTACACAGTAATTCTCAAGAACTAAAATTGTATTTAACCACAATCCACAGTTAATGCTTTAAGAATTGAGACCAGGTTTTTGTTTTGGCATTCCCTAAGCTGATTCATTGTTAATAGTTGCTGAAATTTCAGTACCTTGCATATAATTATGAAGCAAGTCTAAAATTTTGGTTGAAGCACATTTTTTACCATTTTAAGCCACAAATACACATGGTCATGATTCATATTTTTCCCTATCATTTTTACATATTCCTTGCCAATATTTGTTCTAAAACATCTTATTTTTCTTTTGGGTGATTTGGAAACTTCTTTACATCCACACGGGATATACAATATATAATATCATATCATGTTGACCTACTAATTAGCCCAAAAGAGCTAGCAATGACATTCAATACATACAATAAGTTGTCAAAGCATTCCCAGAAAAATCTGGAAGAGTTTTATGCTGCCAAGATTAGTTCAGTTTTCCCCTGAATTTCTAAACTAGGTTAATAAAATCCAGAAAGTCCTCAGGGTTAGTGACATCATCATCTTTTTAGTTTAATGCTCCCATCTGCTGTTAAAGCAAAGAATAGCAAGGGGGTAAAAAGGCTTATTTTCACTTGCACAATTAATAAGTAAATGTTTAAATGCATGATATCCATTTATGTTAAATTCTTACTATAAATAAAATTAAAATACTTATTGGTCTCAGGGAAAATTGACTATGGTGTACCAGTTTCATACTGATGAACACAGTTAATGTTTTAAGTGGTCCCTTACTACCAAGCAAATGATGTAGGAAAAACTATGGTTTTCTAATGAAAGGAAGAGATTATTTGTTCCAAACTATCAACTTTGGTTATTGTCAAGAGTCATGACAGCATAACAAAAAGCACATTTTAGCAAAACATAATAATCATACGTCATACCATCTAACTTATTTTTTCAGCTATTGAAGGAGGATGCTCCCATCTTGGTCAGTCCTATGCTGACAGAGATGTCTGGAAGCCAGAACCGTGCCAAATATGCGTCTGTGACTCAGGATCTGTTCTCTGCGATGATATAATATGTGACGATCAAGAATTAGACTGCCCCAACCCAGAAATTCCGTTTGGAGAATGTTGTGCAGTTTGTCCACAGCCTCCAACAGCTGTGAGTTTAAAGAAAAAATTGTATATCAAGATTCATATTCAAACATGTAAATAGCTCTTTTATCATAGGAGCAGGAAAGGAAATGAAAGATATATTTTACAGTCATGTTGGTATAATAAGTAAAAGATGAATTTTCTGATTTGAAGATAGGGATTGCAAGACAGGCTGAAACTTCACCATTACATAATACATTCATGTATCAAAACTGCTCATGTATCCTCTGAGTCTATAATAAAATAATAAAGTAAAATAATCAAGATAAGGATTAGCTTTAATCTGGTTTAAGGAATCAATATGAAAATTGAGACATACTTTACGAAAAAGTTTCTCTATGTCTTGTTTAACTTGTGTCTTTTTATTATCTTTCCATTTCTTAGCCTGCTCGCCCTCCTAATGGCCAAGGACCTCAAGGTCCCAAGGGTGATCCAGTAAGTAAATATTTTTCAGTGGAATAAACTTCATGCTAATGATAGTACCAGAAGTAGTTTACTTCTTTTCCTTCCATATGTTTTTCAGATTTGAACTTTCATCATTTATGTGTACCACATATTTGAATATTTGAATAAATCCACCAAATGACAAAATGAGAATCTATAATTGCACATGTACAACTTCAATTTTCCATATGTCGTAGAATGTCTTCCTCCCCATCATTAGTTTGAAAACTAAAATATAGGCCAATATACATTACAGAAATATATTACACTTAAATTATTCCCATGATTTGGATAAAAATGTATTTATTCCCAAGAAAATATATCCCTTATCTTGATTTCTAATATTAGAAAGTAGAGAAGTTACAATCTGATAATGATTCTAAATCACTAGGAGTTTTCATTGTTGTATTTATTTTTATCTCTTTGTTTTGTTGTTGTTTAGGGTCCTCCTGGTATTCCTGGAAGAAACGGTGACCCTGGTATTCCAGGACAACCAGGTTCCCCTGGTTCTCCTGGCCCCCCTGGAATCTGTGAATCATGTCCTACTGGTACTCAGGTAATAAATTATAGGACTAGCCCGCCCCATAAAACTAGTTGATCTTCTTTTCTTATCCAATGTTACATCTCATCATTATGGGCTCTTTGCATCTGTTCCTGATTTTATGTTTTTAACAAATCTTTATTTAGTGCTTCTATGTGCTAGGCACTATTCTAAACGTTTTGTAAGTGTTCGCTTTTCCTCACAATATGAATGCTATTGCTACTATATCCTTGCAAAATTTGACAACTTTTCAGCGGGTATACAGCAAACACACTGTTTGAGAAAAATGAGCTATCAACTTCCAAAAGAATCTACAGAATTTAGTTAGTACCACAGCAGTATCTTATTTCCCTTCTAACACAAAGGGTAAAATCTTCGAAAGTATGACAAAAAGCAGTTGAAGAGCTGTGAATATCCCTATTGAACGCAAATCGACAAGATTATTTATGCCTATGCGACTGCTCTTGTTAATTCTTCAAAGCATATCCTTCTTCTCCTGAAGCCTGGCAACCAACTAACTGCATGTACAATAAATAACCAAGCAAATAAATTGGCACAATTTCTTCTGCATGAAATCAGGTGAAATAAGAAAACATACATACACAAATATTTATAAGGTTAGAATGCTTTTCTAAAAGCAATTCCACAAGACCACAGGATATCGTCTAATTTATTCTTATCCCAGTAGCTAAATAGGACCCATCTCCAGACATAAAACTTAAAATAAGCTCCAAAGACATCCAGTAAATATATGATCCTTTCTACTATTTTTGGCTTATTTTCTATGGGGATGCTTATTTTGGGTTGAATCTTTCAGTCATATTAAACAGAAGCCAGGGAGTAGGACTTTTACTTGTATCACTAACTGTTGGAAAGTTAATTGTACTTCTCCATTTTTCTGTTCAAAATGCGAAGGTTGGATCATGTGATCCCAAAACTCTTTTAGTCAATCTATAATACTATGTTTGTAAAGTTTGGAATTCCCTTAGGCCCCACTTTGCCTGGTTTGAGATCAGGTACCCTTATTGATGGTGTGTCCCAAACTTTGCCTGTACGATGACCACTTGCATACCTAATCCTGAATTGTATGCATCTTAAAAATAAAACTTAAAAATTTAAAAAATACTATATTTGTAATGCTGCAGATGTTGTTTAGAAAGAATGGTTTAAGAGAATATAAGAAAAAATTGGGGAGAATTAACATTGAACACAGTTGAAAGATTTGTGCATTACACAAGGAAATGTTTTCGTAGGATATCTAATATCTACAGCTATGGAAAGACAGCATAAACAAGATAATTGATACATACAGCATCTTCCGGCATGCAGAAATCTTACTCAGCAAGTGGTAATGTTGCATGCACTTCTAAGTGCTTTCAAAAAGAACTATGATCTGAATACCAAAATGATCATACCTATCTGGTCTTTTTGCTATAGAACTATTCTCCCCAGTTTGATTCATATGATGTCAAGTCTGGAGTCGGAGGAGTCGGTGGTGGCTATCCTGGACCAGCAGTATGTACAAATGTTTCTCAGCATTTTAGAGCATTATTTGGCTTTTAGTGTGTTAAATCTCGAAATGGTTATTCTTCTAGGAATGCAGCATTTTTATAGAATTGTATAAAGCGCTTATTATTTATTAAGGTTGGGAAATAAAATGGTAGCGTTGTCACGTTCTTCCTATTCTACCTCACATTTTCCTCACCGCCTCTTATGTCATGTCTGTGTTGCCACCCCTTCTGCCTTCATGCTCAGGTCTCACACTGATGTATTCTCTAATTTTAATCAAATGTTGTCATTTCTCACATCCACTTTTCCTTGTTCTCAGCTAAGTTGTTCAGAATCTTCCTTTTATGCCTTTTCATTCACTGAGAGCTAATTTCCAGATGACAAACCAAATGATGACATTCCAATGTTACAATCCATCTCATCTTCACTTCTCAAATCAAGCACAGAATTCGCTGCTTCTTTAGGTTCATCTACTTATAACCATAGCTATTCACTTTGTACCTAAAAGGTTTCCATCAGTGTAAATGATCTAGAGTTTTGATAGAAGAAAACAGCAAAAAAGCATTGAAACCTGAGCACATGTTCATGATACATGGCATCCCATGTCCTCGACACTTATTATAGAGCAGCCTCTCAGGGAAAGCAATGGTAGTAAAGGTTATAATTTCACTGAAAGTAACAGGTATATATGTGTACATGAAACAGGATCTGGAGTCTCTGGAATTCTGAATTGCTGCCCAGATCATTGGACCTTATATCACTGAACTTCCAAAAGAAGAAAGGACAAAATTTTTGCCAGTAGATCCAAAAGACAATTACAGAAAGACCCCTGGCATTGGTCGTATAGCGTACTTTGCAAGAAGAGAAATTTACAGTTTTATTTTTTACAAAAATATCTACTGTTTTAGGAGCTATGGATTTTTGTATTAAAGCCAGAAGGAAAATTACATTAACTTACATAAGCATAACTCATAACTTATTCAGATATACTCACATTATAAATCCTGTTTTTTAGTCATATGTACATTCTTTACTAAAAAAAAAACAACTAAACTAAATTACTGACAATTCAGAAAAGTGTTTATAAGAGAAAATGTAAATACAAACGGTTGTTTTATAAATTCACTATCAGTAGTATTCAGAGACTGTATTACTGAAATTACTCTCAGTATTGAAAGAACAATATCGAGAGTTTAATCTATGTTTCTGAATAATGGTAAATCAATTGTCTCACGTATGATGTTTCTTGTGTACACATTTAAATCTTTATGTTAATGTAACTCTGTGATAATAGTATCAATATAGTTATGAGCCTTGGGGCTAATTTACATCATTATTTTAGATATTTGACTCATAGGATTGATAGTATGCCAATAAATATTTTTTCACACTGAATTTGGCTGCTAGACAAGAAATTGCTTCTTCATCAGTACAGTAAAATTCTAATATTGCAAGCGTTTTGCACTTATTTTTCCAAATTTCGAATTTCCTTGTTTAGGGGCCCAGGGCAACATTTATAACAGTTATCAAAAATTTTGATTGATTTTGTGAGAATTTCTTTTACAGTGATGTTTTCTTACTGAGATCATCATTGTAGACTTCACAAAATTGATTTTATTCATGAAAAACTATGAAATCATGACATACAATGGTTTAAATTTTTTAAAGATGTTCACATTATTTCTAAACAGATTCATCTCTTTGATACATGGATAAAGTGTATTTTTCTATCATTTATTTTGTGTTTATCTTTTAAACTTACCTTCCAGGGTCCTCCAGGCCCTCCCGGTCCCCCTGGTACAGTTGGTCATCCTGGCTCTCCTGTAAGTACAACCATTAGTGGTGCTTTCTTCTTCACGTATATTCAAATAAAATTAATATAGATCCTGCTGTAATTTAGCATTCCAACATTCATAATCAAAATTAAGTAAAGAAGTCACAACCAAGAAATTGATTATCCTTCAAGGCTGTTGAGATTCCACATTTAATTCCTTTTCACAACTACTAACAATTAAAGTCTTGGTAAGATTAAACCACATCTTTAATTTGCATGTAATATGACTTTGAGTTCAAAATCATTCAGTTTCAATGAATTGAAATCAACAGAATGGAATACATTAATTTTATCCTGATCTGAAAAAGAACTTTTGTCTTAATCTTTATAAACTGGAATAAAAATTGCTGACTACATTCACAACTTCTGATTTCTAACTGTCAAGATGTAAATGAATCATATGAGAATTTTGTTAAAGATATTTTCATATTCTACTCACTAGGGTTCTCCCGGATACCAAGGTCCCCCTGGTGAACCTGGGCAAGCCGGTCCTTCAGTAAGTAACCACTGAATCTATATTTAACAAACTGACAACTCTATATATAGAAACTACCTGTACTTTCTAAAACAGTCATAAGTCCCCACAAAGTGTAGATTAAATTTACGCTTAAATTTATAAATAATAGTGTGATTATAATACTTGAACTGATTTCAAGATCTTTTAGACTCGTTCAATGGTTTGGATACCCTAGAGACACGAATACAGGAAATCCCTGGTAAAATAGCAATCATAATAGTCCACTTCCTAAAGTTGATACAAATTATCTACTTTGTATTATTATCTAAATGCCAAGTACAATGTGCACAGGTAGGGAGGGTGGGTACATGCAAAGTCCAGACCAAAAACTATTTGTACCCCCAAAGCTATTAAAATTTTAAAAATTTATTTTAAAATATATAGACTATATTTTTCTGTAGCCACTTAATTCATCCTTATATTTACTCTACTGATATATATGTGTATATATTATATGATAGAAATTAGCATAGACTAATCGAGTTTTCCAGAAGGATATGCTATGTAAATAAGCAAGCTGAAGCTATTTTAATACAATATTTCCAAATATTTAGAAATACATATATTTTAGATATATTTAATATCTCAAAAATGTAGAAGTAAGTCCAATGTCATATAAAATGTAGGATAAAATATATATGCATGAGCTTTAAGTTTTTATTAAAATAAGCATAATAAATAGTAAAAATTAGATATAACAGAAGTGTAATATGAACACAATAAATGTCATTTTCAGGATGAGAAACGTTTCCTTTCAGGAATACACAAAATATATAATAATAAATCGAAACAGACAAATTTGCAGAAATGAATATATATATAAATTTTTTTTTTCTCATTTTCAGGGCCCTCCAGGACCTCCTGGTGCTATAGGTCCATCTGGTCCTGCTGGAAAAGATGTAAGTTTTAAAGACTGCATGGGGATACAGAAAAATTTAACTTGGTGTATTTTAAACCAAGGATCCTAAAGGGAAAAGTAAAATGTTATTTAAAAGGTTGTTGTCTCAATACTTTAGCTCACTTATTATTATTAGCTTTACTAATATTTGAGCTGCTAGACAGTATTTGCATAGCTATATATGCCCATAATTGAATTTCAAACTGATAAAACCTTAAATGTGCTTCTTGATTGTCAAGAAGATTCACTCATTGAATATATCATTTAACTGAAGGAGAAATCAGTGTCTTTTGTCTGCCTATTGTAATGAAGAAATTGTTATCATTACATTATGAACTTGAGGACTTATGAACACCCTTAATATCATGCCATTATTTCTTTTCCATTTAATTTCCAATGGTGAATTTTTCCCACTGGGTTGGAGAACCTAGTATTTCAGTGATGAGAAGACTCTGTATTATCTTTTTATAAGTTTATATCTGGGTGGGAAAGGCCCTTCTTAGTCCTTCCTTTTAAGAAAGCTGATCTCAATGATACATTTAGTCCAACCATTGCAATAAGTCCTTGGTGAAAAAAATGCAAAGCAATCAGTTTGCTATTGACTAAAATGTATTTTCTTGTACTTGAGCACCTATGTATTCTTTAATTCTCCACCTAGGGAGAGTCAGGTAGACCGGGACGAACTGGAGAGCGAGGATTGCCTGGACCCCCAGTAAGTCATCAGAATCTAATAAATTAGTTGAAGCATTCACAAATATATTAACTTGAAGACTATTATATAATTAAATTGAACTAAACTTATAAGGGGAGGCACACCTTATCAGCAAGGAACATTTGTATACCTAACCCTGAATTGTACCCCACATATTCAAAACTAAAAATTGAAACTAAATAAATAAACTTAAAAATAGCAAAAGTATTTTACTGTTAGACTGTGATTCTGTTTGAAGGTTCATTAATATTGTTTCCATTAATTATATTTAGGGTATGAAAGGTCCAGCTGGGATGCCTGGATTTCCTGGCATGAAAGGACACAGAGTAAGTAGAGTTTCTAAATTGCATACAAGCTGCTCCATTTGGTTACGCCAGTCAGGCAAAATTGGTTGGATTTTATTGGACAATTATGTGTCAAGAATGGTTGACTCTGACAACTAGTTAATTTGATTTTTTTAAAAATCTATCAACTGTATTTGTTGATCAAACTAATTATTTTATGCAAAATAATAACTGATTCTAAGTGTATTACAAGTCTTAGGAAAAATTAAATGTTGTCACCACTATCAGAAAAAAATAAAATATATTATTAATTATGTGTTATTTATGAACTTGGCCAATATGATTTGTAGATTGAATTGAGCAACTTTATCCTATGCAAAACGTTTGGTAGATTCAGCCAACTGACCCCATTTCTATCAACTAAATGGTATCAAAAACTATGAAATTCATGTTTGCTACTCAATACTTCAGGCAACTTTCTTATCATACTAAATTATACTTTCTAATTAGTTCAGGTTTTTCTGTTGTAAAATCGATGCGAAATGTCTCCAACTTATCTAAAAGAGTTTTAGATTATCTAACTTAATGTTACAAATAATGCTTTGTAGTAAAAGCTAATTCTAAAAATTCAATGAAAAGTTTACCAGTCATTCTGTATTATGTTAAGATTTTAATATTTTTACTATTTGTATTCATTCTCTAGGGCTTCGATGGACGAAATGGAGAAAAGGGAGAAACAGGTGCTCCTGGATTAAAGGTAAATCACAAAAAGTTATATTTCCATAAGTAAATCTATGTAAATATTAAAGCTATAGTTAAGATTAGTATTGTGAGCCGGGCTCGGTGGCCCAGCCTGTAATCCCGCACTTTGGGAGGCTGAGGCGAGTGGATTGCCTGAGCCCGCGGGTTCGAGACCCGCCTGGGCAGCGAGACCTCATCTCTACAATAAATAAAAAAATCAGCCGGGCGTGGTAGCGAACGCCTTAATTCGGGCTACTCGGAAGGCTGAGGCGGAAGGATCGCCGTAGCCCAGCAGATCGAGGCTGCGGTGGCTGGGAGCGGCCACTGCACTCCAGTCTGGGCGACAGAGTGAGACTCCAACTCAAAAAAAAAAAAAAAAATTAGTATTGTGGGGCTTCACTTTTTCTGAACTTTACCTAAATTTTACATATGACGAGCTGAATAATGGTGACTAATTGAGATATTATGTTAAATCTTCCACAAAAGCTGATAGCTCGAAGTGTCTAGATTAGAAATGTTCGAGCATCCCAGTGTAACTCATCAATTTATTCTGCTTAAAGCAGTCTTCGAATTTTTAAAATACAGGAATTGAGATTCTCAGAAAATAAAATAAAATGCTAACAGAAAATTAATATTGTTAAAATGTATCTATTTTTCTTAAGTTCCATAATATTTTCCATATTAAGTTGCATTTAAAAATCTAGAAAATTTGTCTCCTGTTATATAAAAGAGTAACACATTTTACATGTATCTAGGGTGAAAATGGTCTTCCGGGTGAAAATGGAGCTCCAGGACCTATGGTAATTATGTCTCTTGGCATATAATTTTTAGTTTTCCTATGGCCTATAGAACCCCAAACTGGCCTTGCTCCCTTCCTGCTGGTCTAACACACGCCATGCTTGAGGTAAAACCCTATTTTCAAATTTTACTCTGTAGGGTCCAAGAGGCACTCCTGGTGAGAGAGGACGGCCAGGACTTCCCGGAGCTGCAGTGAGTGTTGCTCCCAACATTGCACAATTACAAACCAGACTGACAGACAAGTGTCTTAGGCAGGATTTCAGGATGTCCAGATCTACAGGAAAATGTCCTTCCTACAAAATTATGTTCAAAGTCACCTCAATAGAATTTTGGCTATAGTTATAGGGAAATTAATGTGTTTTATAATTATTATCTCTATAGAGAATATTTTAAATGTTAATTTTGCATGTGTCATTAGCGTCATTATACCTGCATTCCATTCAGAAAACACAGAATCCAATCCTTCTCCATTTGATTGTTGCTGTATATGCCAGAATTTTAACAATTTCACTTTGAAATATATAATTAATAAGCAGATTTTAACATACTTGAGGGAAACTCAAGTCAATTTAGCCTGAATTTTAGTCAAAATATTACTTGTGACCAGACTTTCAGAATTAAGAAGATATTTGAGACAAACTTCTCGTTTTAGGGTGCTAGAGGCAATGATGGTGCCCGAGGAAGCGACGGTCAACCAGTAAGTAACTTTGTATCTAACACTGACTTGACTCAGGGTAATGAGAGATTATGGATTTTGAATTAATTTATATAATTATATATAGCTAATATCTACATTAGCATCTCTGTTGACTATTTTTATAATTTTAAAAAATGAAAAAAAAATTGTTGTAGACTCAGTACTGAATGTTGTGCTTAAACATCCGACTAAAACTTACACTGAGCCCATAAACAAAATCTAGATCTGACAATCCTTATTGCATTTGACCAATTGCTAACATCTGAATGGTGCTTACGATGTTAGCTACTATCCAATATTAGACATGACAACTTAAAAAGTCCCACAAAATAGATAATAAAGATGTTACCTCCATTTTGTAAACCAGAGTACAAAAGCTCAGAGCTAAGTAACCTGCACTAAGTGCAGACAAGTCCAGATTTTCTAACTTTAGTTTTCATTCTCTTCTTATTTGACTGCATTGCTTTTCCATGAATGATGAATAATATTTTTATCAGCATAAATATCTTCTTTATTTTATGTGAGCTCACTTGTTCTTCACTGATAGTGTCAGCTTTTGTTTATATGATTAAGAGCTCTTGAAATTTCATTTAATTTTTTCAGGGCCCTCCTGGTCCCCCTGGAACTGCAGGATTTCCTGGGTCCCCTGGTGCTAAGGTAAATATGCTTTTCCATAGAAGAATATAGAAATATCTTGGAGACAACAGAAAAGTGTTGGATTGCTTCTTTCAAATGATTTATTTTTTGACCAGTCTAAAGGAAAGTGTTTATTATACATATCTTCAAAGCCCTGTTTTTGGTTCCCTGACATTCAACTGTTTTTATATATTTTCAGATGCCTTTTCTCTTTTCCCAGACCCTTTCTGGGACACAGAGATAATGCAATAATACATATATTTACTATTTGTCTCTGCCTTAGGGATTAATGATTCCTTGTTTTAGCTGCAGTGCAGTCATACTTTTCCAACCTTTGGGAGATGAGTTTAAACGGGACTGCAGGGTGAACTGGCTAAGTGATTAGAAGTGGCAAGGGAAACTGACTACTTTTAAGATTTTTATCCATTAGGGTGAAGTTGGACCTGCAGGGTCTCCTGGTTCAAGTGGTTCCCCTGGACAAAGAGGAGAACCTGGACCTCAGGGACATGCTGGTGCTCAAGGTCCTCCTGTAAGTAGCAATTACAGTCGGGAGAAAGAGTGCTCCTACACTTCCTCTGATAGTTTCATTACTGCTTCTTTGAAGAAAAAAAAAATGTTGCTTATTGCTCCACAATGATCCTGCTGTGATAAATACTGATTTGCTTAATAGTGAAAAATTGTCATTTTTGAAGTTTGCACTCTTATAGAACTCATGAATTTTGTGTTTACAAAGCAAGATAAAGACTAAGATAGCTCTCTGATACTTTGAAAAGTGTACTCCAAAATAATTATCAATCAGAAAATGTAAGAAAAGAAACAAAACCAAAATCTCTTCTATTTGTTGATTGTTTAACAAATTAGATCAAGTGCCTGTGATCTTTAATTTATTTAGATAATAATGATTCTTTTGGCTACAGTTCATAAGTTGTGCTATAGTTGGAGAAATCACCTAATCTCTACAAAGCATAGCATTCACTAATAAATTTACTTTACAAACAACTTCAAACACATATGCACTGTTTGCATTTTTATTACTATGCTATTTCTTTTTGTACCCTAGGGCCCTCCTGGGACTAGTGGTAGTCCTGGTGGCAAAGGTGAAATGGTAAGCTACCCCCACACCTCACCCTTATCTCATCTACATACATTATTGACTCCTTTTGCATGACAATAGATATGTGATATATCAGTGAGATCTTTAGAGAACAAAGTTTGACTCATTTTAGTGTCCTCTGGTTGTTCTTAGGGTCCCGCTGGCATTCCTGGAGCTCCTGGACTGATGGGAGCCCGGGGTCCTCCAGGACCAGCTGGTACTAATGGTGTTCCTGGACTTCGTGGTGGTGCTGTAAGTTGCCTTCTTTTCTCTATTGTCTAAAAATCGAGGATTAATTCCCACAACAAAAATACTAAGAGCAGTTGTTTTGCTCCTTTTCAATTGATTTTATATTTATTTCACTCTGCTCTTATAACTGAAGTATGTGTTTCTGATGCTGATTTTGTTCATTGGGTTCTCCCTGTTTTAAACCGATTTTGTTTCATTTTAGGGTGAGCCTGGTAAGAATGGTGCGAAAGGAGAGCCAGGACCACGTGGTGAGCGTGTAAGTATTACCACAACAGGTTTGGTTATTTCTTAGATAAATGTAACTTAATTATAAAGCAGACAAGTAAAACTTGCAACTGAATTCAATCTTAATTTCTTTGTCTTACCTTTTTTTTTTTTCTTTTTCTTTTTTTTTTAGGGAGAAGCTGGTTCTCCAGGTATTCCAGGACCCAAAGGTGAAGATGGTAAAGATGGGTCACCTGGAGAACCTGGTGCAAATGGACTTCCAGGAGCTGCAGGAGAAAGGGTGTGTTTTCCAAGGGGCACCTAAAAGAAAAGCAACATCACTATCACCCAAATAAAACTTGGATGGACTTAGAGTCTATAATACCGAGTGATCTATTACAGAAACAAAAAACTGAATATCACATGCTCTCAATCATAAGCAGACCTTGAACAACCATTGTAATAGTATAAGAAGGGGATTGGCAGTAGTGGGAAACTATTGGGGGTGGGGGAGGAATTGGCAATAGTGGGAAACTGCCAGGGGAGGGGGGCACACCTCATCAACAAGGGTACCTGCATCATGAACATTTGTATACCTAACCCTGAATTGCATCCCATATCTTTAAAATTAAAAATTAAAAAAAAAAAACTTTACCTTCAGGCCAAGCACAGTGACTAATGCCTATAATACCAGCATTTTGGAAGGCCAAGGCAGGAGGATTGCTTGAGCTCAGGAGTTCAAGACCAGCTTGGGCAATACAACGAGACCTCATCTCTAAACAAATGAAATAAATAAAATATTTTTTTAAGTTAAAAAAACTTCTACTTTAGAGCGAGGTAGCCAATTTTTGTTAAGTTGAGTACACAATCCCAAATATTGTTTAAAGTGTTTTATAACATAAGAATATCGATTTTCCCACTCAATAATTATGAAAAAGTTTTAATCCTTTGGACTGAAATATTTGTCTTTCATTATTTCCAGGGTGCCCCTGGATTCCGAGGACCTGCTGGACCAAATGGGATCCCAGGAGAAAAGGTAGACTACTTTAGTTTCTATCTTTCCTAAATGCTAGTACTACAGATAAATATTTCTTCTATTCAATTTCCCATCAGTAAAAACCTGAGTCATACTCAGTGATCTATCACAGAAACAAAGAACAGAGTTCCACATGTTCTCACTCATAAGTGGACCCTGAACATTTACAATAATACCATAAGAAAGGGATTGCCAGTGTGGGGGATGGGAGACACAACATCAATAAGGGTACCTGATCTCAAACCAGGGGAAGTGGGGACTAAAGGGAGGCCCAGACTTTACCTGTTTGATGACCACGTGTATACCTAATCCTGAATTGTGAATTGCACCCCACATTTTTTAAATAATTTTTTTTAAAACCCACAGAGGGAAAAACAAACAAACAAAAACAAAAAACAAAACCATTGGAGTTAAAAACAAATTATAGTGTAAAACAACACTTCCAGTCTCTGCTCAGCCACTTTTCTGGTTTTGTAACTGAAACAAGTCACTCACCTTCTGTGAGAATCCTTCAGTTTATCTGCCAACTGAGAACCATTTACCTCAGCATCATTTCAAGAATGAGATAAACGGAAATGCACAAAAGCTCTTAGAAAATTCTAAAGTGGTATGCAAATATGATTTCATATAATCAAAGATATTTGACTTTAGATTCACAGAAATATCTTGTTAAGCCTATTATATATCACTTTTGTAAACATATGCTATTCATCATAGTTACTTCAAAATTTTTGAATATAGCAATCCAAGATAACTGTGATTTTATATAGAGAATGTCAGCAACATACCAACTCTCTTTAAGAGGCCAAATAAAGTTCCCTAGTTGTGACCTAAATATTGCTGATGCAGTGAAGGCTATTTTAAATATTGTTTTATTTATTTTACTACTTAGGGTCCCTCTGGAGAGCGTGGTGGTCCAGGCCCTGCAGGGCCCAGAGGAGTGGCTGGAGAACCTGGTCGAGATGGTGCCCCTGGAGGTCCAGGAATGAGGGTACAGAGAAACATTTGTTGAATGACGCTTGAATTTAGTAAGAGGAAAGGCAAGAGAAATGAATACAGATTAAATACAACCTTAATCAACCAGACTACATCATTTGTAAGGCTCAAGAAAATTTGTTTTGAGGAAACTTAGGCAGGATAATTCAACAAAGAACATAAAATAGACCTCTTGCCCCATAAAATAGAACACTTGCTTCATGAAATAGAAAACTTGTCTAAATTACTTTATAGACAGGAAAAAAGATATACAAATCTGAGTTTATGTACGTAAGTGAAAATATCAACATTGTAATAATTGTGTAATTTTTTTATTTTATTTAAAATCACCTGACAACTGACCTCTTTAATCCAGGGTATGCCCGGAAGCCCAGGAGGACCAGGCAGTGACGGGAAACCAGGACCTCCTGTATGATCATTTTTAAAATCTCATTTTACAAGCCCAGTAAAAATTGAATGTATATGTTGGCCTAACCTTGAAATATATATTGTATATTTTGATCATCTCTTTACCAAACATACATCAATGTAATTTTTTTTTCTCATAGGGAAGTCAAGGAGAAAGTGGTCGGCCAGGTCCTCCTGGGTCATCTGGTCCCCGAGGTCCACCTGGTGTCATGGGTTTCCCTGGTCCTAAAGGAAATGATGTGAGTTCCTTCATTCATTTCTTCAATAAGTATTTGACAGAAGACCTTTGGCTTTTTGTATGGGAGTGCAGGGGTGGTCAAAACTAAGCCTCCTCTTCAAAGGATGGACGGATTATATGAAAATCAAATGCACACGGGAAGGCGAGCCAAATATATAATTGGCTACAGTTGTATGAGGATGCACATGGAGGGAACAGATCAAAAGTATGAAGGGACAGCATGATTAGTGGTTCCCTTTTGAGAATTAGCAAATATTGGCAACTTCTTCCTTAGGGTGCTCCTGGCAAGAATGGAGAACGAGGTGGCCCTGGAGGACCTGGCCCTCAGGTATGTCACCTTCATCAACTTCTTTTTAGTCTTCTAATAGATGCATTCATCTCCATCCTTATGACTTTTCCTTATTATCCTTATTATCTCTGCTTCCTTAACTATTGTTGTTTTTAGGGTCCTGCTGGAAAGAATGGTGAAGCTGGGCCTCAGGGACCCCCAGGACCTACTGTAAGTTTATTCACAGAAATTGGAGGTGAAAGTAGAGTGGAGGTCGGGCAGGAGAAAGCTTCAGAACTTATATCATCTCTGATGCTGTGTCATGAGAGTCCATCAAGGCAATTATGAAACTAGCTTAGTTAGCTCACTAAATACTGACATTAAATAAAGTCTGTAGTTTATATGTCTGCTTTGGGCCCAGACCCTTCCCTCTTTTCATATTGCTACTTTTTAAATTAAGCAGGAAGCCTGATGAAATGGAAATTGTTTAGATTAAATAAGAAAGAACCTTTTATAATGGAGTGTATCATTACTTATTTCTACATAGGGGCCAGGTGGTGACAAAGGAGACACAGGACCCCCTGGTCCGCAGGGATTACAAGTAAGAACGTGTTATTTAAATATTATTGTGTACCTGACTGTGCAACTTTTTTTGTCCTTAATAGATTATAATTCATCTGAAGCTTAATTCGTGGGTCTGTCTTTCATCTTGAAACAATGTCAGGCTATGATAATACATAAGAATGTCTTCTATGTCTATTCCAGAGCATATTATTAAGTTATTACAAAAGAATAAATTAAATTCATATAATTCTATGTTCTTACTCTTATTTTTCATTATAAAATCATCTATCTAGCTAAATCTATCTTGCCATGCTCATCAATACATTTTTATATATAGCAACAGAAAGAATAGAGGGAGAGGAGGAACATAGGTTTGTAGAATATGATTATCGCAGCTCTGTCATTCGATTTTGAATGGCATAAATATCTACCTAAAAAAGACCAACAAAACTATTTTTTGAATACCTTGTATTGGTATATGTATTTACATATATTACTATTACTATTTGTATGTATAAATTTTCTATAAGCAGTGTTTGAGGTAATTATATAATACAAATGTGATTCTTTACAGGGCTTGCCTGGTACAGGTGGTCCTCCAGGAGAAAATGGAAAACCCGGTGAACCAGTAAGCTTTGTTTTATTTTTCAAAATGCAGAAACCCAAAGAATGCATAATAATTATGTATCCATTATTAATGTTTGCATTTTGTCATGCCATGATATCTGAGTTTTAATATTTACTTTTGAAATATTCATTACTAAAACAACAACAAATGATTTAAAAGGTAACTATTACATAGAGTTTGATTTTTATCACAAAATAAAGGAAATTAAAAAATACTACATAGTTGTAAGATTTGAAAAATTGTACAATACTGAACACAAGGCAAGTGGGTGTTTTGCTTATATTACATAGCATGCATTCTAATCACATGATACCTTATCATATCACTTCAATCTCCTAGGGGCCCAAGGGTGATGCCGGTTCACCTGGAGCCCCAGGTGGCAAGGTAATATTTTCATTTATTCTCTAACTTCTTCAGCATATTATAGAGCAACTCATGTGATATGATACATTTTTGATGTATCAAACCAAAATACTCTTTCTTTAGAAGAGCAACATTGCAAATGTTTGGTGAATACATTAGAGAAGCTCAAGACATTTCCAATGTTACCTTAGCTTCACCTGGAAAATTCAGTTCTCTGTTATTAATAAGTACTACAGAATCAACCATGGGCTTGAAACTTCAAAAGGAAAATATTGCCAATGCATGGATTCCACATAAGAAAAATGTTTTGGTAGAAGAACTTTAAAAATTTGCCCTATGGACAAAATAATAATAAAAAATGCTTTCATGACTGCTCATACTTAGGCAGACCAAGTATCCATGCTTTCTTGTTTAGACTCTTTTAAGTTTCCAGTTCCTACTGAGCAGATCAATTTTTTTTATAGTTATAAAAATTTCCACATTTTTCAACATATGAGTTAAGAATCTAGTGGCTTGCTTGAAAATGATACAATTTAAGGTGTTTCGTTTTTAGCATTCTAATATGGGTATTATGTTTTCCTATCACAGGGTGATTCTGGTGCCCCTGGTGAACGTGGACCTCCTGGATTGGCAGGATCTCCAGGACTTCGAGGTGGAGCTGGTCCCCCTGGTCCTGAAGGGGGAAAGGTAACTCTACAGAATTCAGTTCACCTAGATTTGGGAAAACGCATCGCATTTGCTCCTTGTCGTTGACTATTTCTCCTAATTTCAGGGCGCTGCTGGTCCCCCTGGGCCACCTGGTACTGCTGGTAGTCCTGGTCTCCAAGGGATGCCTGGAGAGAGAGGAGGTCCTGGAAGTCCTGGTCCAAAGGGTGAAAAGGTATTAACTCATTTTCCCTTAATTATGCAGTATAAGTAAGTTAAAGGGAAGTAGCACTACTGGAAAGTAATCTATAATATTTTCAAAATTAATGTTATGCTATAGTGAGTGAAATTTGAGATGGCTTCCCGGAGAAACTATTAATTTGAACACATAATTTGTATCCCAATAAAGCCTGAGTGCTCCTCCTGTTTTTGGTAGATTTGCACTGAGAATACTTCTAATCAGAGGCCACTGGGTTTTCTTTGACAGGGTGAACCAGGTGGTCCAGGAGCTGATGGAGTTCCAGGGAAAGATGGTCCACGGGTGAGTAATGCCTTGAGGAGAAGCAGGCCTTATCTGTGTAACATGGGGCAGTCTCTCACTTCAACTTCTATATTTTCCAGAAGCTATTCATGATCAATTAGATACTTTATCACTTTTTGAGCATTAAAAACCCCAAATGGCTTGATTGTTTAAATTTCTGGTTTATATCTATCACTACCTGATAAATCTATAATGACCTTAGAATGGAATAACCTCACAGGTACAATAAATTTCACAACCTAAAATTTGTAAGTCACTAAAATCCAAGATAATTAATATAACTCATTGAAAATTTTTTTGATTAAACAAAATCCACTAGATTTTTGAGTCACTGAAATCCAAGATAATCAATGCCACTCATTAAGAAGCTAAATATCACTAAAAATTCAATATAATCTATTGATTGTGTGCATTAAGAGAAAACAACACATTGCAATCCTATGGTACATTCACACCATGGAATACTACTTAAAAATAAAAGAGAATGAACATTGCCTGAGCCCGCGGGTTTGAGACCCGCCTGGGCAGCGAGACCTTATCTCTGCAACAAATCAAAAAATCAGCCGGGCGTGGTAGGGCATGCCTGTTATTCCGCTACTCGGAAGGCTGAGGCGGAAGGATCGCCGGAGCCCAGCAGGCGAGGCTGCGGTGGCCGGTAGTGGCCTCTGCACTCCAGTCTGGGCGACAGAGTGAGACTCCAACTCAAAAAAAAAAAAAAAAAAAGAATGAACAATTGAAGGTGTACACACAACAAATTATGCACACCTCAAGGACATCATGCTGAGTGAAGCAGTCAATCTCAGAAGGAGACAGACTATATGATTCCATTCTATAATATTTGTAAAATACATACTTTTAGATATGTATTCAGATAAGTGGTTGGTAGGAGATAGGAATGGAGGTTTAGTAGATCAATGAGACTATGAAGAGATACTGACTGCACATTTGAGTATCTTGATAGTCTATACATGTCTAAACGTGATAAAATTGTATAGGGCTACATACACACACACACACATAAATGAGTGCATGTATAACTGACAAAATCTGAATATGCTCTATGGATAATACCAATGCCAATTTTTTGGTTTGATATTGTATTATAGTGGTGTAAGATGTTAACATTGGGGCAAAGCTGAAAGAAAGATACACGGAGAAAGGTGTACATTTCTCTGCAGCCTCCTGTAAAATTATAACTTTTAAAATAAAAGTTAAAAACAAAAACAGTGTCATCATTTATATTCAAATTAGCAAACATCTTCTAAATATGACTACAACTAAGTCACTTTCATAGATATATTTACTATAGTTGCCTTACAATAATTCATAAATACTTCTCTTTTGTTAGACTAGATAAACTATCATTCTATTTTTAAAAAGCTGCCTAATGCTTCATTTACGTAATGTAAGTGAAACTGATATTTGAAAATTTCAAGTTGAAAAATTTAATGTATAATGATACTTTGAGTAGTTACATATTTTAAAATATCATTCAGTTGAATAAAGAAATGTACTTTTATTTTAAAAAGATATTACTATAATATTTTATATCACATCCTATTTATCTTCTATAATAGAGACAAAAATGAATGAATCAATAAACTTCTGCTGAATCTTAATTTCTTCTAAAGTCATCCCCATAGACTTTACTAAGCACTGCAGTATTTACACACCGAGTGAAGAACATAGCATTCAAATCACTAAAAAAATCATATTCTCTAGTTTATTAGTTGAATGATATGTCTATGTACTCTCTGATAGCTATGCAAAATGATGTTTTTAATCTTCAATATTAAAAATATATGTTTATTTTCTTCAGGGTCCTACTGGTCCCATTGGTCCTCCTGGTCCAGCTGGCCAGCCTGGAGATAAGGTAACACATAACACTAGTTGGAAACAAAAAAAATGTCTTTGGCTTTTGTATGTAGGACAGTTGCTGTATTATTTGTTTATGTCTCTTTTTTCAGGGTGAAGGTGGTGCTCCTGGACTTCCGGGTATAGCTGGACCTCGTGGTGGCCCTGTAAGTGTCAAAGACACTTTCAACATAATTTTAACCCCACACAGGCAGTGGCTACTCCACTTTTCAGCATTTCTGCCCCAGGTGTCAGGGATTCTGCCCCAGTACTGTGGTTGGGAACTGTCATTGGGAACCATATGCCATGCAAAGATATGTTAAATTTCTTAAATCCTAAATTCACAAAAGACACTTTTAAGTCATACCTTCTTTCCTAAATATCTTTGGAAAGTATATGAAAATAGTACAAGTAACATACCTTTGTAAATGAGTATTTCTTAAACCTTTAGGATATTTGCCTCTGGATCTAGAGTGCTCTATATTCAGGGTTTAAGATTCAGAACAGATATATAGTAAATAGTTGTTAAAATCAACTAATTAATTTTTCAATGACCTCTTACTATATTTTTTAATAACTTACATTTTTAGAAGTTATGTAATTAAATGGGTAAACTATTTCAAAATTCTCAAACTATTTTTTCTTTCAAATAATATCACAATAAGAGGCAAGAGAAGTCAATGGTTCTGGTATTGTCCACTCCTAATTATTGAGAAATGGAAAAGTCTCCAGAAGTTAAGCCATGCTAGTTTCCTTTTACATTTCCTGCTTAAGAGAAAGAGAAGATGACCTAGGCAATGACATGTGATTCTTGGGTGAGGATGTCCACTGTGACTAATGGGGATATTTTTCTCTTCAGGGTGAGAGAGGTGAACACGGCCCTCCAGGACCTGCTGGCTTCCCTGGCGCTCCTGTAAGTATGAGCAGTTAAACATATGTCCCACAGTCCAGAATTACCATCTCACTGAGAAATTGCAGAAGAATAGGTCAAGTTTAGGTTTTAGTCCTGCTCCAACCATTCATTCCACGTAGGATTATTCTACTCCAATTTTTTTTTTTTTTTTTTTTTTAGAAAGTAGGATTTATTGAGTACAGAAAAGCTCCCAGAGCAGGAGGGGACCCAAGGAGTTGTCCTGTTTTTTTTTTTAAGCCTTACACCTATTCTTACTCTTAAAGTAATGGAAACAAAAGCACCTGTCTTGCCTTCCTGCCTGGAAAATGAAGTAAAAGCAGCACCATGATTTAAAGCACTTTGAATATTTTTAAAGTTCTTCCATTATAAGATGATACTAATTAAACTTTGCTCTAAATCTAATCTTCCTCAAATAATTTTCTATAACTCATTTTCAAATGCTTTACACTTAGAAAGACTTTCTCCCTCGTGGCAAATAACGTATATTATGCATTCTTGGTAATATTTTTATCATAGAAATATTTTGATTGTTTTGTCATGTTTACAGAGAGCCTTCTTTGCCTGTTTAATTCCAACGTTTTTTTCATTTGAAAAAGTCTGTATTCTGAAGAGAATTGGTGATTAGCCAAGTGTATAGTAAAGCATGTCAGTTGACAGGTTGTTTTTGTTTCTGCACTTAGGGACAAAATGGTGAACCCGGTGCGAAAGGAGAGAGGGGTGCTCCAGGCGAGAAAGGTGAAGGAGGCCCTCCTGGCGTGGCAGGACCCCCTGGAGGTTCTGGGCCTGCTGTAAGTTCTCTCTCTCTCTCTCTCTCTCTCTCTCTCTCAACTTTCTAATGGAAAACACTTACGTTTCACAGTAATCGACTATTTTATTCTGAGGTAGCATGTGCCAAGAGCATAATCTTCACAGGAATATAGTCTATGTGTGAATGATGGCACTAGCAGTCTAGATATGACCCCATTCAAGTTATTTTGACCTTTTCAGAGAGTTATTGTTTTTTGAAGCCTCCATGATTCTCCTGAATTTTTTTACTTTGGTGCTGTTATTATATACCTTTTCCCTCTCTTTCATATAGGGTCCTCCTGGTCCCCAAGGTGGCAAAGGTGAACGCGGCAGTCCTGGTGGTCCTGTAAGTATTAAGCCTTTCATCTGTCATTCTCTGTACTATTATTGAAGAGCATTCATCAATATCAACCTGTAGAAACACTGTTTTAGAGACTCTAAAGCCATAAAAAGTATAAACATTGTAATCACTCATTCATATACAAGTTATATGTAAATTCCAAGGGGACAAAGAAAACCATAAATGACTTCAAGGTAGAGTGCAGATTCTATATGCCATATACTTTTTGTTTCTATTGTACAGTTTATTCATTCTACTTTTGAAATTAAAATATATATATTCTCATCTCACAGGGTGCTGCTGGCTTCCCTGGTGGTCGCGGTCTTCCTGGTCCTCCTGGTAATAACGTAAGTACCTATTTTTTTTTTTTAATGTTAGATTCGGGGGTACACATGCATACTCATTACATGGAAGTATTATATATTGGTAGGGACTGATTTTCTGAACATCAACCTAGGATAATTTATGACTAAAACCCCAGAAACAAATGCAATAAAAACAAAAATAAATAAGTGGGATTCAATAACATAAGACTTTTAGAAGTCTTTTCTCATCATGCATTACAGAAAAAGCATTCATACGTGCACAAGATAAGAAACTTATACATTGCTACTTATATTGCCATAAAGTCTCATATAAATATTTAAAGTAAGTTCTTTTAAAGGAAGGAAAATTTACTTTAATTATAAATATTCAAATGCCAAACACTTGTTTGTAGGGTAACCCAGGACCCCCAGGTCCCAGTGGTTCTCCAGGCAAGGATGGACCCCCGGGTCCCGCAGGCAACAGTGGTGCTCCTGGCAACCCTGGAGTGGCTGGACCAAAAGGTGATGCTGGCCAACCAGGAGAGAAAGGATCACCCGGCTCCCAAGGCCCTCCAGTGAGTGACTTTGCTGCTGTATTGATTGATAATACTATTTTGTTACTCATCACAAATTCAATAGAGAAAAACAATCACATGAAGGTGAGCTAAGTCTTCCTTATTTGTCACACCAGGGAGCTCCAGGCCCACTTGGAATTGCAGGGATTACCGGAGCACGGGGTCTTGCAGGACCACCAGGCATGCCAGGTCCTAGGGGAAGCCCTGGCCCTCAGGGCGTCAAGGTGAGTGTAGCCATCTTTCACTAGACCCTTGCTTTCTTTGAGAGCCTACAGACATCACTTAACCATATCAAGAATAAAAAGTTTTCCTGACATAGGGGCTAATTTTCCAAGAGAAGACCTTCTTCTTGATATTTTCAGATTTTTGGAAGTATGCATTTTATTAAATGACTCCAGAACAAAAAAGCAAGGCATATCATAGATTAGCCTTGAACATAAACACAAATAAATTGATGTCACCAAAAATATTTTGGCAACTCAAACACTTTTGTTAGAAAATTGTGAGCATTCTTGAGTTTGCTGGCTGTCAATCTGAAAGGGGAAAATAATGTTAGTTTATAAATAAATGAAGACCTTTAATTGATGCCAATTATCTGTCCACTCAAGACCTTTTGCACTCCTGACTCTATTTCACCAGTATTACTATAACAACTTAGTCTTAGCTTTGCCTCTAAAATATTCATTTGGTAAATAAGGTAATAAAATTTCATTTTTATTAGGGCTCACATTATGACACTTTAAAAGCACTTTTTTATCAAAATGTCAGGTAATGCTGTCATAAAATTAAAATTTAACATTTAAGTGTATTCAATTTCTACAACTTATCTAATAGGTACATATTCTTCAGATAGGGACACATATTCACTAAAATCTAGTTTTAATGATCATCATAAATCTCTAGTTTCATGATGGCTCATAACTACTTTTTTCTTATAACACCTGTGTCTATTTATAAAGTTCATGTTAAATTGTGCAATATTCTGAATAAGATAATCTGTGTAATTACTCAGCCCTTTGGCACCTTAGTCAGTGGACAAGTTGGAAAATGCATGAAGCTTGCTTCCCCTAAACTTTCTCTCTATGGGGACAAAGTTTAAAAAAAAATAATAGAAACTGAATAAAACAACATTTTTGCCTGAGAAATCGAGACATCTGATAATACCACATTAATTGATTTTCTAAGTTAAAATAAAATGTCTTTTATTCCTTTGCACACAGGGTGAAAGTGGGAAACCAGGAGCTAATGGCCACAGTGGAGAACGTGGTCCTCCTGGACCTCAGGGTCTTCCTGGTCTGGCTGGTACAGCTGGTGAACCTGGAAGAGATGTAAGTAACACTTTCTAGGAAAGTAGAATCTGATTATTTATTTAGGCAAAGGTCAGATTGAGTCTTAATGTCTATGACTTTACATATTTTATATTCTTTTGATTACAACATAGAGTAGACTTAAAGACTCATGCTTATTAATATTACCCAATCAATAATCATTAGTGGAAAAAATATAATCTCTAACTAAATTAGGAAACACAGTGGGAAAAGCCCCAATTTACCACATTTTTCCTGGGTGAAAATGTTCTGCAGTTATCTATGATTAGTCTTTTATTATAAACATTCAAATTAATATTTTAACTTAAAAATCATAATCGTATTCACTTAAAAGGTACAATGTGATGTTTTAAAATATGTATACAATGTGGAATAAATAAATCATACTAATTAAACTAGATTTTGATTAGCAGAAAGATGACTATTTCTCAAACTTTTATTTATTAGTGCCCTTATAAAGACCCTTTTTAGATATTTTTCTTACTAATCACCTCTCCTCCTCCCACCCCATGAAATTTTAGTATCACTGATATACTATATATCTGTTTAGATATTGTGGCCTGTTAAAGGGCCATACTGTATTGTAATATCTAAGATTTCTCACCCCTTAGAACCAATTTTCACCCTTTTGAGAATTATATTGCCTTGTTGAGAATGTATGGCTTACATGGTCTTTGGATGGTTTCTAGGAACTTGATTTCCTTTCTCATTTTTTAATCAGGGGAATCCTGGATCAGATGGACTGCCAGGCCGAGATGGATCTCCTGGTGGCAAGGTATAACAAACACACGCGCAATTGAATATATGGGCTCATGTAAGTCAAACAAGTTATCACCATATTGATTTTGGATTTGTGAATCTGTTCACAGGGTGACCGTGGTGAAAATGGCTCTCCTGGTGCCCCTGGTGCTCCTGGTCATCCAGGCCCTCCTGGCCCCGTCGGTCCAGCTGGAAAGAGTGGTGACAGAGGAGAAAGTGTAAGTCCTAATAAGCACCATCTCTCTTGCTTGTCTGTTTTCTTCCATAAAGAGATTTGTGGGTAGAAAATAGCATGTCAGATCTGCCAACCAAAATATCCACTATCCTTTGCTTTACAGTTTTTATGCTAATCGTTCCTTAGACAAATGTGCTAATAAAGATACACCAGAAGTTTCTTGGCAGTAATCAGTAAAGAATTCATTACTAAAGCTGAAGTGGTATTAATCAGACCAATTACCATTTGTTGGGTAAAGGCAAAACTGAATTAAGAAGACTGTTGTTGAGATTCCCTGTTCCAACTCTTTGGTAAACAGAAAAAAGAAAGGAAATAGTATTAACTTTCAATAATTGTATATATACTATTATTCCATCATCATGAAATGATTAACTTTTGAAAACAAAATTGTGCCAATAAATAAAAACAATTTCATGAGTGTTTGTTCATTTGTTTGTTTTCATCTTAGGGTCCCGCTGGTCCTTCTGGTGCTCCTGGTCCTGCTGGTGCCCGAGGTGCTCCTGTAAGTTTTGTTTTATGATGTTTTATTTTTTAACTCATTCCACAGTGTAGGAAGTATTTTATTTTCTGGCATGTTCAGGAAAAAGGGGTTGAGAAAATATGTAACTCTGGAACAAATATAAATTATCTTTTGATGATATAAAAAGCAATTAAAGATCTAAAAGTTCCATTGATTATTTTAAAATTAAAACAATCACACAACAATGCTAATTGCTCCATGTCAGAAGCATCTGTTGATGAGGATTTTTAGGTTATAGAACGCCATAAAATAGATTTAATTATATTTTATTTTTTAATATATATGAGTGTTAAATATGTATATGTATTAAATATGACCTTAATTCAAAATGTGTTTCTCAAGGGAGCCCAAGGCCCACGTGGTGACAAAGGTGAAGCAGGTGAACGCGGTGCTAATGGTATCAAAGGACATCGAGGAATGCCTGGTACTCCAGGTAGCCCAGGTTCTCCAGTAAGTTTATCCATTTTGTTAGAAAATTCCTTCAATGTACTTTAACTGAAAATAATTAAAGATGGATAGTACAAACTGTTTCATCCCTAAAAGTATATGCTAGAAGAGATGAGAAATGGATTTGAGGGCTAATTTGAAATAACAATTGGCATGAAATAATGGCAAGATTAAAGAATCAGCCATATTTCATCATGATTTCCAACTTTCTTGACTTGATCACAAACATACAGTTTTCTAAGCCTTTGTGAGGTCTTCACTCATATTCACCCTTCCTTGTCTTCCAGGGTCCTGCTGGTCACCAAGGTGCAGTAGGTAGTCCAGGACCTGCAGGCCCCAGAGTAAGTACCACAGAAAGATATTGGAAGGCTCACATTTTTAAAATGTCTGCACTTCAGAAAGATATTCTAGCATTGTGATATCATGATAATTTCTTAGGGACCTGTTGGACCTGGTGGTCCCCCCGGCAAAGATGGAACGAGTGGACATCCAGGTCCCATTGGACCACCAGGGCCTCGAGGTAACAGAGGTGAAAGAGGATCTGAGGTAATGTATCACTTATGCATCTGTGTATTTAAGTTGCTGCAATCTTTAAATTTGCAGAAATGTTACTGTATTTCTAAACTGACACAGTGAGTTAAACATAATGCAAGTACTTAATTTAGAAAAAGAACAATGACTTGAAGGCATCACCACCACATGAAGTCTTTTTCCACCACACTAGAACAGGAGAAAAAAATCTTTTTAAAAAATAATTTGATCAGATAACTGTTGTATCAGAATAATGACATCTGCTCTGTTAACCAAATGAACCATGCCATTGTTGATTTCACATTAGAGAGCTCACAGTTATAATAATAATAATGACTTGCACTTAAGTAGTATGTTTTATTGCTCAATTTCCATAATTTCTATTTTTGCTACTGATGCCATCATTTCTAATACCTTTCTATCCTACACCTTTGGGGTAAATGAAATGAAAACTCTTATCCCCACAAGTTACCTGTGTGGCAACTGAAACAAGTGATGAGACAGAAGACACAAAGTTAGTGGCACATTTGGGGGCAGAATCTAGATTTCCTTAATTTATGCCCTCTGTCATGTCAGTATTAGAATGGTAGTTGTGGACTGTTTACTGACATCATTTATACAGAAGGAAGAATGGTAGAATAAACTTGTGCTCTAACACTACCGATTCGAATATAGTACAACAATACATTTCTTGGTAATATATCTTACCTGTTATAAATTGGTTATCATGTGATCACAAAAGCACCAAAAGAAACGTTTATTAAAATAATGATGATGTCGCCATGTATCAATTGTTAAAGCATTTTCCTGGACTAGTAACACAGTCTTTCAACGGGAACCATACAAGCCCACTTCACTGGTGCATGTTTTACCCTTCTTAGGGCTCCCCAGGCCACCCAGGACAACCAGGTCCTCCTGGACCCCCTGGTGCCCCTGGTCCCTGCTGTGGTGGTGGAGCCGCCGTTGCTGGGATTGGAGGTGAAAAAGCTGGTGGATTTGCCCCATATTATGGAGATGAACCAATGGATTTCAAAATCAACACCGATGAGATTATGACTTCACTCAAGTCTGTCAATGGACAGATAGAAAGTCTCATTAGTCCTGATGGTTCTCGGAAAAACCCTGCTCGGAACTGCAGAGACCTGAAATTTTGCCATCCTGAACTCAAGAGTGGTATGTCTGGGAGTCTTTCACACTCATGACAGCAGGATTACAGAGAAAGCTGCTTAGATTAAAATTTGAGGAACAGAAAACCTTTAGTGTGAAAATAATTTACAGCCAAAATAATACTTGAAAAATGTTAATTGAACTGAAACTTCTTGATATTATTTTTTAAAAGTAAACTTTGCAGGTGTACTTAAAATGTAACATAAATGGCATCAAAATAGTCCAAATATAGGAAAACTTAGTCAGTTTTACAGAAGTTTTAATATAAATCGGTTTGATATGTTTCTCATTATCATCACAAAGTTATTTAAGTATAAATTAATACATGTCATTTTTTCTAAGTATTAATTATGCATGAGGTAATGCAGGCAATCGTAATTTGATTATTGCAATATTTATGTATTGTAATATAATTTATTACACTGAATTTATTAAATTTTCAGATTAGGGAACAAATGAAAAATTTCAGAATACAGTATAAAATTAAATAGAATATTGAAATAGTTTAGGATTTTGCATATATTGGATTAATTCTATCTGAAGAGAAAAATTATTTCAAGCTTTCAAATTTTTTGACATGGGTCTCTGCTTTTGCTAGGAGTCATCCCTAGAAATTACATAAAATGGGGGCCAAGCATCAGTCATAGTGACTACAGGTTTAGATCTGTTGTCATAAATCTAAATTAGGCAATCAGCTTATGTTATTTAGCAAAATTACATTAGTCATTTTTAAAAAAATTAAGATTGTAGTTAATCGTATACCAATCAAAATGTCTTGCCTTACTATATCATCATTATTCAAAACCAAGATATTATATATTTTATTTCAGTGCTTTCTACCATCATAACTAACTCTTTTACATCAGCAATTTCTATCTAAAAGTTTATCATGCTATCCATAAAATATAAATATATAAATTACAAATACATTAGCTAGCAGTCAGCATTATGAATCCCTTGCCAGGTAAACAAACACAACCATTCATTCAATTTTATTACTGTGTTATATAACCAGTTTCCATTGTCCCTTTTTTGTGACTATCCAGGGGAATATTGGGTCGATCCTAACCAAGGTTGCAAGATGGATGCTATCAAGGTATTCTGTAATATGGAAACTGGAGAAACATGCATAAATGCCAGTCCTTTGAGTGTTCCACGAAAAAACTGGTGGAAAGATCCTGGTGCTGAGAAGAAACACATTTGGTTTGGAGAGTCCATGGATGGTGGTTTTCAGGTAAGAAAAGATATACTTTTTTTTTTTTTTTTTTTGAGTTGGAGTCTCACTCTGTCGCCCAGACTGGAGTGCAGTGGCCGCTCCCGGCCACCGCAGCCTTGACCTGCTGGGCTCCGGCGATCCTTCCTCCTCAGCCTTCCGAGTAGCCGGAATTACAGGCATGCGCTACCACGCCCGGCTGATTTTTTGATATATTGTAGAGATGAGGTCTCACTGCCCAGGCGGGTCTCGAACCCGCGGGTTCAGGCAATCCACTCACCTCAACCTCCCAAAGGCGCGGGATCACAGGCTGAGCCACCGAGCCCGGCAAGATATACCTTTTAAGTCATCCCTACTTACATTATATTTCTTGTTCCTCCTATCTGAGCATCACAAAGCAAAATTAATTAATAAATAAAAACACTGAAACGATTTTATATATACAAGTGACTATACTTTAACAATTTAAAAAACTTTTATCTCAAGAAGAGACAAGCTCGCTTAAATATGTTTACGCAGTCTTTCCCTTCTTAAGACCTTTCTTACTCTGGCATGCAATAAAAATATATCCATATATAAAATATTCATATATAAAATATATGAACAGCCTATATTACAATGTCCACGTGGATCCTACAGAAATTTCATGTGCAGTTGCAGCTAAACTGTTTGATCCTTTTTATTTGTTCCTTATCACAGTTTAGCTATGGCAATCCTGAACTTCCTGAAGATGTTCTCGATGTGCAGTTGGCATTCCTCCGCCTCCTCTCCAGCCGGGCCTCTCAGAACATCACATATCACTGCAAGAATAGCATCGCATACCTGGATCAGGCCAGTGGGAATGTAAAGAAAGCCCTGAAGCTGATGGGGTCCAATGAAGGCGAATTCAAGGCTGAAGGAAATAGCAAATTCACCTACACGGTCCTGGAGGATGGTTGCACTGTAAGGAATGACATTTTTACAAATATTAGTCATAATGCACTCAGCATTTCTAGTTTAGTCATGCTATTTGAAAATGGGGATAAAAATAAAAGATGAGTTATATACATTGAATCTACTGGTTCATTGCGGGGAATTTTAAATACCACAAAAAGTGAATAGATCTTCTAAATTTCAGAGGAAAACTGGTTGAAATGAAAGAATAAAATTTAGATCTATATATAAACTTTAGTAGATAATCAGGATAATTATTACTATATGTTTTGCCTAATATCTGTCATATAAACTCATTCTAAATTCTGTTTTTTTTAATTGTAAAGATTAACTTCAAATTTATCTTTTGTTATTATTTATGAATAAAAGGAGAGCTCACTTTTAATATTAACAAATTCTATTGTGAATGACCTATGCTTTTTTTATTAAACCAGTTATACCTGTTAGCAATGACAAGAATCAAGCTTCCTGAGGATGGCCTGGTCTATGGCAGTCTCCCTGTTGGGTTTGCTATGAAGCCTTACGGCTTTTAATTAAGACTATTGTTTATCAACTAAGATGATTACAACTTTGAAGTGGAGCAGGTCTCTTATATACAAAAAATAATAGGGCACACTGAACACTCCTTTAAAGCAAAACATATTGTTTTAGCTAGATCAGTCAGAGAAATCATCTAAGCAATTATAATGTAATGATCACTTGCTTACTTTTTTTTTTTTTTTTTACAGAAACACACTGGGGAATGGAGCAAAACAGTCTTTGAATATCGAACACGCAAGGCTGTGAGACTACCTATTGTAGATATTGCACCCTATGATGTTGGTGGTCCTGATCAAGAATTTGGTGTGGACATTGGCCCTGTTTGCTTTTTATAAACCAAACTCTGTCTGAAACCCCAGCCAAAAATTTCACTCCGTATGTGTTCCTCTTGTTCTAATCTTGTCAACCAGTACAAGTGACTAACTAAATTCCAGTTATTTATTTCCAAAATGTTTGGAAAAAGTATAATTTGACAAAAAAAGGATACTTTTTTTTGCTGTTCCACCGAATACAGTTCAAATGCTTTTTGTTTATTTTTTTACCAATTCCAATTTCAAAATGTCTCAATGGTGCTATAATAAATAAACTTCAACACTCTTACAATAACACTGTGTTACATTCTTTGAATTCTAGCCCATCTGCAGAGCAATGACTATGCTCACCAGTAAAAGATAATCTTTCTGAAATCGTCAAACATGAAATTAGAAAAGACCTCCCTATTTCAACTACCTCAACTGGTCAGAAATACAGATGAATTCTATGAGTTCCAGAAGACCAAAAAACGTATAAGTTGATAAAACATGAATTTCATTGATCAAATTCCTAGAATATTGTTTTAAAAGAGCAGAGTATAGCGCAAGAATTTAAAGAAATATTTTGAAGCCACAATTATTTTAATCTTGGATATCAACTGCTTTTAAAGGTGCTTCTCTTTTTTCTTATCATTGCTGGTCAAGATTACTAATATTTGGAAAGGCTTTAAAGACACATGTTATGGTGCTAATGTACTTTCACTTTTAAAACTCTAGACCAGAATTGTTGACTTGCTTTCTAAAAGCACAACAGCTGTACTTGTCCCCTGTCAGAAAGATTAATTGGCATGCCACAGGGGATACTCTCCCTTTGTCCTGTAAAAGTCAACAACAAAAACAAGTTATGGGGCTGCTTTTGTCACAATAGCACAGAGAATGTGTTGAAATTTAACTTTGTAAGCTTGTATGTGGTTGTTGATCTTTTTTTTTTTCTTACAGACACCCATAATAAAATATCATATTAAAACTTTCCTGGTTTTTTGTCACTTTTCATAGATTTTAGAAATGCATGTCTATACTAAGGAATGCTAGTGATTTTCTTGGACTGGTATATTGGGTTATAACTCTGAATTAATACTGCAGTGACTTTTAAGAACATGAAATAATATGATGTATGGTCAGAATAGAGACCACTCTCACTAAGGAATTTTAGATTTTTAGATTATATTTAGTGGAACCTAGGTGAAGGCATATTGTAAACTGAGGTCATTCTCTTTGAAAGGGTCAATCCCTGGAAATGGTAGCAGTAAATTAGGGTGTCCCCGAGGAGGGAATAATCAGAGAGAAAGATGTTGATAATTTATCCAGAAGTAAATAGGTCTGGTTAAGCACATTAATATTAAGAAGAATTATATGTAGAATCTTGTAGACTATATATAGAATCTAAAAAGTTTGAACTCATAGAAGTAGAGTAGCATGGTGGCTACCAAGGACCAGGTGTGAGGTAAGATCAGGGAGACATTGGTCAAAGGATACAAAATTTCATTTAGGTGGGAGAAATAAGCTCAAGACATCTATTGCACAACATGATGATTCTAGTTAATAAAATGCATTATATTTTTAAAAAAATTTAAGTGTAAATTTTTAGCATTCTTACCACAAAAAAATTATAAGTATGTGAGGTACTGCCTATGTATATATTTTTACATATTTTAGAGAGAGAGAGAGAACATGTCAAGAGTATGAATTAACAGATGAGATTATTTGGAGTTTTATTTTAAGCAAGGAGAATTATATGAAACACAATGTTCTGTCGCCTATATTTTTAACTTATGGCGAGTAGTTCATGTCACTATATATAGTTCTAAAACATTATGTGTTATTGATATCTAATATTCAGTTTAATGAACAAGCTAGAGTTTACTTATTTATTTGCTGGCATAAAGCCCTACCTTCCTGCAGGGAATTTACAGTCAAATGCATCTTGGTGACACAGACACTTGGTTTCCCAGCTTCCCTTGAGTTAGGCTGAGGTATGGCCTGAGCCTGCCAAATCAGAGACACACACCTGCGGATTTCAGTCTGGAGACAGTCATGTTCATTTTATATTACTGCTGTAACAAGTTACTACACACTTAAAATTTGTTGTCTTAAATTTCTAAGTATCGCAAGTATAAATTGGGTCTTACTGGGCTCAAGTCATAATGTCAAGCAAGGTGTGTTTCTTTCTAGAGACACCAGGGAAAAACTATGTTCTCCTTTTCCAGCTTCTAGAAGCTGTCCAGCTTCCTTGGCTCATGAACTACTTCACTTTCTAAGCCATCAATATTTGGTCCCGTCTTTCTTACATTGCCTCATTCTGAAATTGGCTCTTCTGCTTTCCCCTTTAATTGATTAATACAAGATAATCTCCACATTTCGAGGTCAGTTAATAAGAAGCCTTAACTTCCCCTTGCCTTGCCATGTAGCATAACATATTTACAGGTTCCAGAGACTAGGGAGTAAACATATTTGAAGGAGCATTATTCTACCTACCATAATAGTGGGGCAAAGAAAAGAAAATTTTTAAATCCATTTTGGTGATAGTCACTGCTGCAGCTAGGGTAAAAGCAGACAGATTTCAAAAGAAGCATGGCTAATAGTGCCAGAAATGGTACTTGATATCTGGTGTTTGTGAAAGCTTCAAGGCTGCTTTGGGGGTATAATTTTGAAGATGTCTCTGAATGTCACCATTCACTCCATTTCTGCTCATTTTATGAACCTGAATTCTATAGATTTTTCTGAATTCCTCTGGATGTCAGATAAAATTCATAAATTATATATGTTCTTAATCAGCCAAAGTTGGTTTAGATTGTTCGCAACTAAGAAAGCTGACTAGGTCAGTAATTGATAACAACAGGGCTGGCAGGCAGCAAAAATGCAGAAAAAGAGGCTCTGAGATCAAATGTTTGTTCTAGTTCGGGGTAGAAGTCAGAAATCTAGCTTGTACCCAGGGATGAGAATTTGGAAGTTCATGGAAAAGAGATTAATCATTTATGATTGCATGGAAAGATTTGCACTTTAAAGTCAAGGCTGAAAAAAATAAGCAGTCTCTATTCACAACAATATGTTTGAATTTCGTTAGAGATTGGGGCTACATGTTAATGTGACTGCTTTTCCTGGTGGTACACAGAGAGCAAATGTTCAAATCCCTATAGCTTCTTTGCTTAAGGCACAGAAGAAAAACTATGCTCTTTCTCTTACTATTTTAAAATAAAACATAAAAAAGCTTTCTAAAAAAAAATTTTAAAACTCATCTTTTTTGCCAAAGGTTTGAAATAACCAAAAACCAAATATAAATCTTTATTTTACAGATCACCAAACTTCAACATAAATGTAAACAGATTTCAATTTTCTTTTTGATTGCTCTGTGGTTGGGAAATAACAGGACCCTGGTAATTTGAATGAGTTTAATGGAAAAATTTAAAATCAAACATTCCTTTAAACATTTTAATGCTAAACATTCCTTTAAACATTTAAACGGTTCCTGTTTCACACTGAGTTTTTTTAGCCACCTAAAATAGGACCCCTATTTCCTACCTGGTAATATTTCTGACATTCTTAAAATGGAAGATGCCTACAAAAAAAAAGCCAGTCTCATCAGACCTCATTATCATCACTGCTTGTTGTTTCTACATTTATAACTAGAATCTTACCCCAGAATGCCTCAGGGAGTAGCAATTAAAAGGTCAGTTTCAAGAGAAGACTTACATGTAGAAAGAATGGAATAATTAACTTATATTGTCTAAAATCTGGGCAATATGTGTGGGAGAGGGTTCTGAGATACTAAACAAAGGACAATTGCGCTTTGGACAAAATAAACTAGTATATGAATGTAACAGAGTTCGAGGAACATTGTAATTATTGGCAGGTTTGGTTGAACTGAACCTAAATCCCATAGATTGACCAAACTAAATGAATTTGAGACATTGTAAACTTTCTGGCAGACAGAGAATGTAATTCAAAAAATGAAGAAGATAGAAATGTTGAAATGGACTTATTATAAGTGACACAACCGCTCACCTTCTAACTACATTCTCAAGGTGGACCACTAAGGCTGTGAGAAATACATGGTGAGATGTGTGCTGGCCCCTTTGAAAACAACCTCACAAGTGTTTTTGTAGTCTGGAGAGGGTAGTAGAAAAAATCTTGTTGAAATAGGCTTCTTGATGTCAATGGCGATGACAGGATTCCAGTTAGCAGAGGACAAAGGGCAGCTCTATACTACCAGAAATAAAGTAAAAGCAGTAACTGCAGGAGACGGCAGGACTGGCAGGATTTTTTTAAAAATGGCTTAATTCAGAATGGCTTATTGATAGCAAGCCTCCAGCATAGGTCCTATTAGATGGGCTGCCTGGGGTAGTCACACTTCGTTTATTTTTTATTAATAGTAATGGAAAAAAATAATCCAGTTCAAGTGAAAGAGACCTTAGATGAGCAACCACACAGGTCTTAATACTTTCAGCCAATTTCCAGACAATAACATAGTTCACAGACCCAGTGTCCTTGAATGAAGCAGGAGTTCAGGACTTTGGAGGAAGTCTCCTGCAATAACATTACAACTAATAAGCACCTAACATGGGTCAAGTATTATTCACTTAAAACTTATTCATATATTACTTCAATTCAATGAGGTACTAATATTTACAAAAGTAATGAAAATATAAGGTACAGGAAATTAGATAAATCTCCCCAGTCACCTAACTGTGAAAGGAAGATCTTAGATTTTAAATAATTTGGCTAATATGCTAAGTCAAGACAGTAAATTGTCTAAAATGTTCAGTATACTACCTCCCAAAAAAAGCTAAGTTACCATTTTAGTGGTACACTGGGGAAAGAAAAAATGCATGGCTTTGTGGGAATTATCAAAGAGTTATTATCAGTTATTGCCAATTTCTAGGGATATAATGCCACTCTAAACTTGAATTGGGATTTTGATTACTCACTTTCAGGATGATCATAGCTAATTCAGGTGCCATAATTCATGTAAGCATGCATTCATTTAGTAAGTCCCTCAGTCACACAATGTTTATTTAGCTTATAATACATACCAACCACTAATGTAATCTTTTCCTAAGTGAATTTTCTCCCATTGCTAGACCATTTCTTCCCTATCTCCATTTTCTTCCTTTTTCTACCCAGTCATTAGAGTACCATCAGTCACCATCTCTCTTGACAACCTCATCTATTTCTATAACTCTAGTCATCAATTAAAATGAAGATAATTCACAAACTGACATCTAATTTTGTAGAACCAAAGACTCAAATATTCTGTGGTCTAATTGAGATTCCCATCAAAATTTTCAAATATTTTTGATGAAGCAAGCAATATGGAGCTCTTAAAAGAGATAATTCTAGGCAGAAGAAACAATAGCTTGAGGTGAAAAGAGTTCTTGGTGTGTTCAGGGAAAAACAAAGGCAGTAAGATTGGAACTAAGTACACAGAAAAGGAGTATGAGAAAATTCCATGGAAAAGATGACATATCATGTGAAGTCTTATAGGAAAGGTGGCCCACAGGTTCAGGTCTAACAAGATTTAGCATTTTAGAACTCTCACAAATACCCTCATAAAATTCGCCTAGGATAAGATATTATGTCAGTGCTTAGTATACATTAGATGCTAAATAAACATCATATGGCTGAGTGACTTACTAAAGAATATATGCTTACATGAATTACGGTACTTGAATTAGCTATGATCACCTTGGAAGGAGGTATTCAAAATTATGTGATCATTCATTCTACTTTTATTTGGTCACTGTAAGGGTTTCAGCCACACTGTTCTCTCCATGAAGCAAGAAGTCACGATGATAATGAATGACATGATCTGGCTTACAGTTTTAGAGCATTTCTGTGGCTGCTCTTTTAAGATGAATGTGTGTTAGGGACAGAATCCATGAGAACAGTTGAGAGTCGCTTGCAATCATCTGAGCCAAGGATTATGGTAGTCTCCACCAGGTTGGTAATAGAGGAATTAATTTTAAAAGTAGTCTTATTCTGGTTATATTCTGAGTACAGAACAAGTAGGAACTGCTGAAAAATTGAATGTGTGGTCTAAGAGAAAGAGAGATGTCAAGCATGACTCTAAGTTTTCTGGCCTGACTAGCTAGAATGTTAGAGTTGCCAGTAACTAAGACAGAGGAGACTATTGAGGTTAAAAAAAGAAAAAAAGTGAGAAACTCAACACTTGAGACTGATTATGTTGCATTGTGGATGCCGCTCAGTCATCTAAGTAAACTTGCTGGAAGTCAGAGGAGAGGTCCAGGCTAGAGAAATAAATTTAAGAGTTTCAGCATACATTATGATTTTTACAACCATGAGAGTAGAAGAGATAGATCATTAAATAACTGATTGTAGAAAGAAAGAAGAAAATATAGAAGGACTGAACCTAGAGTGCTTTAATATTTACAAATTGAAGAAATGAGGAGAAAGAAGCAAAAATGACAAGTAATGAAAGGAACCCAAAAGGTGTAATGACCTAGATGCCAAGTGGAAAAAAAAATTTGTTGTTTCAAATTTAGAATTGCATATTAAGAATAAAAGTAAGTTTAGTGTTAATCCCAAGACCGCTAGTTACAGATTTTAAAAAATGAGATCAAGCAAGCAAAATTATACCAGTATACCAGTTTTCCCATGTCTATAAATGCCAGAGAATGATGCAATGCAACTTTGTATTCATAGTCATGACAGCTCTTCTCTTTATTATCTCTTCCATGATGGAGGATTGAATATAATTGTCTTTACCATTAAACTGGCATTTTAATAAAAGCTATTTAACTTCCTTGTTTGAAATAAAATTACTTTATAAGAACGGAGGATGAAATTTACACAGTCATTATAATATATTTACAAAATGCAGAGAAGTAAGAAGAAAAGTTGATTATCCACGCCCCACATCAGTGGACATGTCCTTCAAGTCTTCTATGCATATTCTAACATAAAATATATGCAATATTATATGCTGCTTATTTCATTTAACATTATACCATTTTGCCCACAAAATGTATTTTTGAAATTTTTGTCAAATTAGAAAAATATAGAGAAAACTGTTTTTAAAAAGTAATGGATTCAAAGTTAGAAATCACATCAAAGGAAACTTCTTTTATCTAGTTTATATTAAAATCCTATTTGTCTGGGTTCTGTCTTAAAGGAATGTGTCTATTTTTTTTTTAAGTCAGAAACTCTGAAAAATATTTTCCTTTCAGAGGTAATTCTTCCTGAGTTATAACTCACTAAGATAGCTTGATACAATATTGGTGAAAATTCTATATGACAGAGCATACAGGAAAGCTCTCAATTCTCCATGTTCTCCAGTCTGCACATTGAAGATTTACAGAAATCTTATGAAAAATCACTTGTTGAGTCAATGCCATTAAAAAAAAAAAAAAAAAAAAGACTATCATCCATGGTTAATTTTTTTATTCTTAATCTCTAACAATAATTTATTTCTTTATTTTTTGCTGCTTACTTTTGTTCTCATCTCTTTAAATCTTCTCTAAAAACATATTTCCCTTTAAAAATCCCTGAGTACTTTTCACTAAAATGCATTAAATTTCTTGGCATCTTTTAACCATATCTGATATGATGCTTATTAACAGAAGTCAGGCTGCTCTTTGTGGCCCATACAATTTAGAAATGGGAATTATGTTATTTCATACTGGTTTATGATGATGTGAAAACAGTGATATGCTTGCTGCAATCTTGAAAATAAGATCCATAATGGGAGTCAAAGGAAAAACAAAATGTAACATCTGCCTTAGGTTGAGTTCCATGGAAACAGACTCTAAGTCAATGAGTGAAATCTTTCTTGAGGAGTCATCCTGGGAGATACATTTGCAAAGAAATGAGAAAGACAAATTTGGACAGAGGGAGAACCTAGCACTCATGTACTTGTCACTGAGGTTTCAGGGAATTCTACACGATACTCTAGGGGCTGAGATGACCCTTCAGAGTTGTTATAATTCACAGCAAACAGAATGAGTGGTTTTTGTACTCCTGAATCAAACAGTCATTGACTGTAGGCTGGAGTCTGGAAGGATTGAGACTTGGTGATGGAGGGCAACTCTCAATGAGGGGCACTGCTGTGAACTCCCAATAGCAAGTATTCCCAGTAATCAATGCTTTGACTTAGAAGAGGATATATGTGTGGAGTGTCAAATTATCTACTCTAAGCTCTTACTGTAAGCTCAGTACACTGCTAAACACTACAGGGGAATACAACTATGATTGTTCCTTTTTAGAAGTGTGTTGTCTGGGATAGATCATTGAACTCATATGAAATGGTACAAAGGCATTCAAGACAAAAAATTAAGTACTAGAGTGTGCTGGGCTAATCATAAGAGATATAGATCAGACAAGTAATTGACCAGGAATAATTATATTGTTAGGATAGTCATCTATAAAAAGAAAAAAAAATGTACAGTAAAAAAGAAGTATGATTTGGTTAAACAATGGAGAAAAGGAAAGTCAGTTTGAACTAAGAAGAGAAGAGGAAAAACAGAAGCAGGAATATTATCCTGCATTCACAGGACAGTGAAAAATTCAGGCTACCTGAATCCATTCATTTTAATTCAGCAACATTATTGAGCAATTATTCTCAGAACCAAGTGCTCAAGAAGACTCAAGGAGTATAAGAGATCAAGGAACAATCATGTCCACTTGGAGATCCTCAAAAAAGGAGGACATGAAGTAGGTGGCCTGTGAAGCTGCCTTTCTGTAATATGATGTCTTCCAGGTAGAGGGAGAAAGGAGGACCACAGAAAAGACCATAAGAAAAGCAGTGCAGAGTTGTGAGGCATTCTTGGCAATTTAAATTAGCCCCATTTCAGATGGAGCTTAGGTTTCATGTGGTGGTATGGTGAGAGGACATAGGGCTGGAAATGTAGCCTAGAACAGAGAGCTTAGAATAGCAAGGTGATGAGTCTTTATTTTAAATGCGTCTCAATGTAGAGTCATACAGGTTTTTAATATCGGAAGGCTGTTGCTTGAGGAGAGCCAAAGCCAAGAGAGACATGGCCAGCCATGATCAGATTTACAGGCCATGAAGAAATACCTATTGTGGAAGAAGGGAAAATGGATCTGTTTTAGGGAAGAAGAGGGTGAGACTAAAGAACTTTAGCAAAGAGTCAGAACACATTTTCTTCAATGATTAGACTAAAGAAAGAGTCACAGAGTATAGAGATATTTGCTGAGAAAACTAGGTTAAAGAGGGAAAATGAGGTCAGCTGAAGGAGGACTTCAAAAGTCATGCAAGAGAATTTCCATTTAGGAAATAAGTGGAAAGTTACACAACTCAAGCTTCACAGCTTTCGACGTGGCAGTGAAACATGACCATGATTCATTTGGAAGGGTGGATGAACATGATAAAATGTGTGACTGATTGGAGAATACCAGGTCAGAGGTGGTTAAGTAGATTTGGAAATGATCCTTCTACAGATGGTGGATGAAATCATCTGGCTCCAGAACAAAATCATTAGGGAGTAAAACTTCCAAAGGAAAGGGGAAAAGATCAGCATGGTGTGTACATGGTGAGAAGAGGGACATGAAGGAAGCATCATCAAAAGTTTGATCTGGGATCCTGTATCTTTAATCAGTTTAGAAAAGAAGGATCTAATTTTGAGGGCAACAGTTGCAATTAATTCAAGGTCTATGAGAAAAGAGCGGAAACTGAAGAGAAGGAGGGCATCATTAGTGCTATTGATAAAAATTATTTGGGCCTGATTTTCCAATTTAAAGCACCTGGAAACTGTCCTCAGCAGAGTCAGCAAAAGCACTGATTTGAAAGAGGCAATCGCTGCCTGTAAGAAGCAACAAAGCACAGCATTATGCAAGGAAACATGTCAGATGTCTCTGGGGTTGGGGGGGCTTGGACTTCAGCTTCCTCTTTGAGTCCTTAGAGCTTACATTCTGACTACAGATGTCTTCAATTTATGTTGGATTTTTCTCATTAAAGTGGCTAACAATTGTGATCATTTTGTATCTCCAGCTGCCTTTCATTACAGACTCTATCTCATAACAGTTTCAACTGCTGGGAAAATTGTTCCCATTACCAATGAGACTCTACCTTTCTCTATTTATTACCACTTGAATCATTTTTTTTTTTTACATCACATATGCACAGACCAATTTCCTGTAATATCAAAAGTATTTAACCATAATTGTTTATATGCATATGCTTTCAGTAGGCACCCTTTAAATTGTGGTGAATCATAATTTTTTATTAAAAATAAGTGCAATCTTCAGGACTTTTAAAAATCTTGTAAGATAGTCAAATGATAAGGCATTCATGTGACTTCCATATCATTTGAGGTTTTAGTTGATGGCATCGAAATAAAATCTAGGAGAAAATTATAAACATTAATTATATAGGATTTTGCTAATTACAATATTATCTCTAGGACTCCCTTTAGAGCAGTCTTGTAAATGTTTTTGTCTAGTTCAGATATTCAACCAGAATTTTCATATTCCTCCATTTTTGCTTGTTAGTTCTCTTGAGTTTACTTATAAAAGTATAAAAATGAAGAGATGCATTATAGCACCAGAGATGAGTTCAAACTCTCTTTTCTGAATTAACAGTTACCTTGAACATCAAGGGTTCATAACATTATAGCACCAGAGATGAGTTCAAACTCTCTTTTCTGAATTAACAGTTACCTCGAACACCAAGGGTTCATAATTCTGTAACTAAAAGATAATATTCCTAGTAACTACATAGCTTTCCATTTTCTCTCTTTTCCCCTTAAACATCAGCATCTCCCAGGGATCTGTTCTCAGCTCAGTGTTCTTTCACCCCTTTGTGAATGATTTCATTCACATCCAACTCTCCATCAGCTACTCCATGTGATGTCTTCCATAGCCTTACGTATAAACCCAACCCATCTCCAGCTTGATGCTCCATGGACACAGCACACACATCCTTAGCCTGCCCCTTTCTCTAGTGCCCATCTCAGTTAATGCCAGCACCTTTCCTCCAGCTACCTAAGCCAGAAACTTGCAAATAATCTTGAAATCTTTGCTCCCTCACCCCTTGCTATTTCATCAGATTCTGTTGCTTCTGTTTCTTGAATATCCCTCCAATCCATCTCTCTTTCACCATCCGCCGTGGCACAAATTGCCCATTGCTTGTTTCTTGTTCTCATACATTATTTTAACTAATCTTTCTCTTTTCAGTCTCATGTTAAACATTATTAAGTATCACTGCTGCCAAGGTGATCTTTCTAATGTGCAAACCACAACATAAGTCTTATTTGCTAAAAAACACTTCAATATTTTGCAGGGTATGTTCTATTGGAATTTCAAGGGTACAGATTTTGTTCTAAGAAATTGGCCTGTATGCAAGATTTTCAACATCCTTGGCCCATCCACAAAATGATTTAAAATAGTCCCCAGTTTTTGACAACCACAAACACCCTCCTCACACATTTCCGAGGGCCCTCTAGATGATACAGTTGCACTTCCAGTTAAGAACCACAAGTAGTTTCCTAACAGCACCTTCAGAAAGATTGTCAATCTCTTTATGTTTGCACACAAGTTTGTTTATGATATCTCTTCCTACGTCTCTGACTTTATCTCCCACCAACACTTTTCATGCAATCTATTGTAGAATACAGCCCAGGGAGGCTTCCCAAGTATAATGGAAACAATCTACCAGGGGCTACCTGAGCCAGCCATGACTTTTAAGAACTCCATGCCTCAAACTATGTTGTTCTTTCTGTCCTGTATGCCTTCTTCGTTGCTCAAAACACTGTCTTTATCTCTCAAGACTTGCTGGGAAAAAGCATGTTCCAAGTAGTCTTCTTTGACTCCTCTTCTCTCCAAATTCTAGTCCAGTTTAGTTGATTAGGTCCCTCGCTTCTCCTGTACATACCTCATTAACATTAGTTATTACCATGTATTTATTCAGTTTACTTGGTGTGTTGGTCTGTTTTACCCACTATAAATGGCAGAAACAGTATATAAAACTTGAAATGACTTCCTATATCATCAACTGGGTAATTACTGCACATTTCAAAGCAAAAATATCAATATCTGGCATGAAGTACATATGGAAAGCTTGTAACCACAACAGTTTCTTTGTTTATAGTCTAAATAATCTGCTGTCATTGTGAAATTGTTTTTGCCATGTAAATTGTAAGTTCCACTCTGTTTTGTTTGTTTGTTTGTTTGTTTTTTACAAATAGAATTTTAAGTTACTTGTCATCAGGTAAAACTTGATGTCCCTGGAGAATTTCCTAGTGTATATCCTAGTGCTCTATCTCCTACCCCTGGCTCACTTCTGGCCACTCTACCTCCTCACATTTATTAGAATTTTGAGTAAACCAATTTGAGAAGATGATTTTAACTATAATTTCCACGATCCACCCAGAAAAACAGACAAAAAGTATATGTGTTTTTCTGCACCTTGTTTTATACCTAATACTGTCAAATAGTGTAATATTTATCAAATTTTGATTGAATTTAATAACATTGTCTCTGTTGGATTTTGTACTTTAAAAGTTATTAAATATCTTTAATGTGTTTATCAACTTCATGTTATGGCTTATGTAAATTATCCATATAGGACTTTGGATATTTTTGTTTTTTCATGCTTTCTTTGCAAGTAAATTGTATTAAACATTTTCTGTAGCATTTATTACAAAATTTTTCCAGTTTGAGCATGCTTTTAAGCATACTTTTGAGAGTTTTATAATACAGGATTTTTTTTTTCCTTAGAGAGGAGATCTCACTATGTTGCCCAACCTGGCAACTCCTGAGCTCGGGAGATTCTCCTGTCTTAGTCTCCTGAGTAACTGGGACTACAGGTCAGCACCATGATGACTGGCTATAGTATATATTTAAAATGTATTTTAGTATCTGATCTTTCAACGTTTTACTTTATTATTTATATATTTGTTTTATTTCCATTCCAAGATTATTAAACTACCCAATTTTTATGCAAATATATTTAGAAGTTTTTAAAATTGAAATAGTCCATTTGGAAACTGTTTTTGATATAAGAATTAAGGAAGAAAATAAGCTTTCAAATGATAAATGTCTATTGAGTTACTCTAATAGCATTTATTGAATAAATGAGAATCAATTTCATTGTATATTAAGTTCTAATATAGATATATTGATTCATTTCTAATATTCTTCTTTCCCCATAACCAGCTTCTTATTATTTTTTTTTACTATCTGCCAGTACAAGTGCCTCACCTTTATACAGCATTTCAATTTTAGAGGGGATTCCTTATCACTTTTCTTGCATATTTTTCATTGTAATAAACTTTAGAATGACTTTGTCATATTTTATGCTTTTAAGATCTTATAGGGATTTTGAGTGGAGTGTATTTAATTTATACATTTATTTAGAAAAAAATAAAATTTTCAAGTACAAGCTTCCCTATGTTAAGGCAGGTTTAGCTCTAATTTTATCTTACATGTCTCAGTCAAGTGTTACAGTTTTGTTAATTAGGTTCTTTAAATTTCTTGTCATGCTTAGGTATAGATTGTATTTGACTACTGTTATTGGATAACAATTCTTTCTTCTATTTTCTATACAATAATACTAATAGAAACAGTAAGAATAATATGATGGCAATAATAATATATGCTTCAGTCTAGTATCTAAATCAAGTATAATGCTCTCTGAATGTACTTTTCTAGTTACACAGTATACAACCCAGAATTTATTTGTTAAAAATTGTATATTTATTTTTATATATTTAAACTTTGGCCTCCCTCAAAATATTCTCCGTTTGATGCAATACACTTATTGAGGTGCTTTTTCCAATGCTCAAAACAGTTTTTTAATTCATCAGTTGTGATGCCTTTTAGTGCTTCTGCCATTTTTGTTTTACCTCTTCCACACCAGCAAAATGTTTCCCTTTGAGGACTTTTTCCATCCAGGGAAACAAACAGAAAAGTCACTCAGGGCAAGATCTGGCGAATGGGGGAGGGTGGCTCATGAAGTTCATACCTGCTGGTACACTGATGCCAATGGGTTCCTAGAAGACTTATTCAGTGAGGGAACCCATTGGCATCAGTGTACCAGCAGGTATGAACTTCATGAGCCACCCTCCCCCATTCGCCAGATCTTGCCCTGAGTGACTTTTCTGTTTGTTTGTTTCCCTGGATGGGAACCCAGTACTACAAGGACCCACATTCCAAAAAATAATTTTATTTTTTGGGTTCCCCCTCTTGTATAATTTCCCATCATTCATTCAATGAATGTGTATGTTGAACAAGAACAAATACTAAGACATGTTTTGAATCCTGTGTAAAACTTCCTGACTTTGTAACAAATATAATTTTTAGAAAAGACTGACACTATTCAGATAATGACATGACTCTATAAAACATTGTAATTCACGCTGTGAAAAAAAAAGTACAACCTTGGCAAATGTGCCAAGAACATTTGTAACAGGGGATTTCCTCTTGTTGTGAGGCGTGAGGAGCCTAGGAAGTATTTTGTGAGAATGTGGCATTGAGCAGAGGTCTGAGAGAGATGTGACATCCTCAGATTCGTATTTCAAATTGATTGCTCTGTCTAGAGTGAGAAAAATGGATCAGGAGAGGGCAAGAGTAGATGCCTAAGACCTGTCAGAGGCTATTGAAAGAGCCCTGGCAAGAGATAATGATTATGTGGACTAGGATAGTGGCAGTGGAGGTAGCAAGCACCATGTAGCTCTAGGCAACATTTAGAGGACAAAACAGAAAATACTTAGCAATAGCAAGACTCTGGCATGGTGAGAGAGAGAGAGAGAAAGAGAGGTGACAAGAATGGCACACAGAAGTCTGACCTACGTAAATGGATAGATGATAAGGCCATCGTCTTTTGCTCAATTTTTGTTAATTTGGGGAATTTTTAATTTGTTTTTAAAGAAATCAATGGAAATAAATGCCAACCATCCTCCCCAGATGTGAATGATCTCACTCTTGGTAATGTAGAGTTTGAGGTGTCTAAGGGACATGAAGATAAAGAAGTCTACTATTTAATGGGATCTATACATCTAGAACATAGGCAAGAAATTTGAGAGCTTTGGAATGGCCTGGGCAGCCTTTTAGTAGCATTCCTGAGGTCCAAATAAGAAGTGGTATTTCTATAGGTGGAAATTATCCATATTTTTCCCTTTCCAGGATTACCACAAATTTCTGGCTCATCTATCTGAATTTATATTGCCTACAAATGTTGAACTCGAAGGAAGTCCAACAAGACTCACACGTGTTTTTGTATATAATTATTCAAATTCAAGTATATATAAAGCTCAAAATATAACCAATAAGGGGAAAAATTATGTTGTGAAATAAGTATTGAAAATAAAACTTTGAAAATCTTTAGGCTAAATTCATATGCGATATACTTTGAGACATATGTTTTATTATCACAGTTTATTCAGCCATGAAAAATTGATTGCTTTCCCTTTTTATCAATAATACTCTCCTGACAGTTTAAGGGCATATACGGTATTAATCAGTGTTATGTTACCTACATGGGTAATGTTTTAGAAAAAAAGATTTTTATTTATAGGCTAGTACATACATGACAGAAGTTTTTTTTTGTATCTTTTAAACAAACAGCCAACAAAGAATACCATCACACCTACTTTTCACTGTTGAAAATTAAATGGATCTAATACGTTCAAAGGAATTTCACAAAACGAAGGCCACTGACATGACAAAAGCGTGCATTTAATTTGATGCTTTGCAGAGATACATGACCAAAGTTGTGTGCATGGCTTGTCCTTTGGGATGGTCCCAGTTGTTTATTTTTAAAGAAAAAAATAAAATAGAGCCAACAAACGCAGTTTAAAAAAAAAATCTTAAGGCGCAAAGGGACCTACATGTTCTCGTCTAAGAAGCATGCAAGTATTACAAAGCATTCCAGATACAGTATGACAGAGGAACAGTGAAAAGGCACTGAAGCAATGCTCTTTCTTTCCGAAACGGGAAGTCTAACAGTTATGTTTTCACAATGGTAGTGATGAAACCATCTTTATTTTTAAAGAATTTTATAGAAAGATTTTTAGCACCATCAATAAAGAAAAAAAATAATAATACTTTTTAGCCCTGCCTATCTCCAGTCTTGGAATAACAGAAGCATAGCACCTTTCAGTATCTAAAATATAAACAAGAATAGTAAGTCCATCCCAGCTTCTAGAGATGAGGTAGCTCATGCTAAGAAATATTGGGTCATTTTTCCTATGAAAGTTCAAAGGCCAAACGGTCTAATTCCAATCATCACATTTTATTAGAGTCAGCTCCACCACGCTGAGTCTCTAGATCTTTTTCTCCATTATAGGCTTCAGGATGATGAGATTGTACATGTGGAAGAATCTCAATTTCGGGTCCTGGACACATGTTTATAAGGTTCTATACGTAAATTATTTTGCATTCAATATCTTCTTAAATAAGAAAGTGCTGATGTATTAAATGGCATACTAGGGTAACACATCAGCATTGATAGAGCAAGTCAAGAGGAAAAGGTATCTTTAAATTTGAATGAGAAAGAAGTCTAAATTCATTACCCATTACAAAAATTTAAGAAGTTGAAGTAACTTTGTTCTCCCAAAAACTACTGAATATATATTACTTCAAGATTCAATTTAACACAGTGAGAAATTGATATTTTTTAAAGAGACTCTATGATAGTTATACAATATCAAGATATACATGTGGGTCTCAATCACAAGTTTAACCATTTTTAATTGATAATCTGGGAATGAGAGGTCACAAAAGGGCACTAATTTCTATTTTTCAAATTGCAGCCAAGCAAAATAAACATGTATTGTGGTTTTATATACCCCACTCCTTAAGCTACCTGCCAGGAAGAAGAATTATCTCATAAATACTAAGCAACTTTTTCATTAGGTTGAAATAAATTGAAGAAAACAGAGATTTATTTATTTAATCAGTTTACTTTTTTTTAAAGGTGGTCATTGTCATTGATCATCTTAAACCTAAACTGCTGTATTGAAAAATATTTTAAATCAATTAAAACTTGAGGATTGTAAGTAAAATAAATATTCTGAAGGCTAAGGAGGCCAGGCACTTAAGACCATATATACAATGCTGATGCAGGATCAGCCATTACTTCAAGAGTCTCAGGATCAACTTCAAAGTTCTTGTGAATGGTGGTGGTCATTGATGGTAGTGCTCATTGTCGATGTATCTTGGCTTACTTTACACAAAACAGACTGGCCCAATTTCAATGCCGAATTCCTGGTCTGTGCTGCCAACATCCACAGGGGCAAGATCTATGATGGGCAAGCGTGCCACATTCTGTGTTCTGTATTCAAAGACAGTCTTACCCACATTTCCATTGCGCTTCTGGAATTAAATGGTACAATGAGTTAAAAGTACATACAGATTTTTCCAAAAATGTTAGACAGCTACCTCTCCAGCCTACTTTTGTTATATAAAAGCAATGATTTTTAGAGCACTACTTAAAAGAGCACAGGTAACATAAAGTGAGGTGCTCATGTACCTAACACTATATATGACAGTATTTCCTTTTAAGTCAGTATATTCCCCTTGTTCTTTTGCAGCTTCCCAATGGTCACTAACAATGTAAATGATGATAACTTTTTTTGCACAAATGACCTATAATTCATCACTCAATATTTTTCTTACCGTATATCTAGATATGCAAGAGGGGAGACTTACAAATCAGTGAAAAATATTAGGTATCTCAGATTGATTATGCATTTTTGAGACAATACGTTTTAAGTACAGGACTGAGATTCAGTAAGTTAAATAATTTTCAGATGAACCAAACAGAGTTTGCAAAATAATTGGATCAGATCCTAGGCATATAGTTCTTTGTTTATTGCATTGTATTCAGACCTTTACCATGCTTCACATGCTGACATTCAAATTTACCTAAAGAATGACTATAAACAAACTGCTGCTGTGCTCGAACATGAGGTAGAATTGTCTCCGCTTCTAGTGCATAACAGTGTTTTTAACAAAAACTATTTTTTTCTTCAACCAGATACATGTAGATCTAAAAGTACTTACAGAGCAAGTATCTTGAAGAACTATATATCTGAATCTCACATTTCCCTCTGCTTTGATTTCTAAGTCATTTGCCCCTTTTAGAACCACAGCTTTCTTGAGGTTCTTAGTTTGATCATCCATGTATCCTACACTGTTTTTACAGATGTAAGTAATGTTCTGGGAAGCTTCTTTTGATAAAAGGCGCAAGAAGGTCATCTGAGTAATGGCTGTATTTGGTGACTGGTGGTCTCCATAAGCAAACTAGAAAAACAAAGAGCCTTTGTTACACATGATGCTGAAGGGTTTCATAATGCCTTACATATGTATAGCTAGATAAATAAATTGTTTTCAGATAAATCAATTTTAAAGAGTATTATTTGAATTCTCGTCATATGATAAGCTAAACATTTTGCCTAAACATATTAAAAATATCTATAAATACTCAACAAGTAAGATCCCCTGTCCTTTCTGTCCCAAACAAGAGGTAATGAAACTAATAAGAACTATAATTCACCAGAGAAAGTATAAGAATTTTAAAATCTGCCTCAATCATGTATCAAAAATAACATTGTTTTTTATTGATAATTATAATAAAAATTAGAAATTAACTACTGGTACAAAATATTTTTTACCCCAACTGTTATATATTTATAGGAAATATGCATTAAAAGTATTCCATGAAATAAAAATAATCAAAAATAATTTTCCACAGGCTCTTTCCTATGCTTCTTTGACTTTGATCTTTGTTTTCTGAGTTGAGTATTTTACATAATATTATCTTTGCTAAATTACATTTCGATTGTTTATTTATAATTCCCTGCTCATTAAATCATGGTAGATTCCAGTATATCTTGCAGACACCCATAAAGTTCTCACATAGTGTTTATTCCAAACACGAGTTCTAAGGTAAGGAAGGAGCAGAGGTGAGGAGAAAATTTCAGTGAAGCTGCCATAGAGATCTGGAATTAACTATCCATGGTGCAAGAGGAAGTATCAAGGCCGTATGAGGACCTGAACAATGAACCATGATAGAAACAGGGTATACTGGAACTCAGAAAAATGTTAGCAGAATCTATATAATTGCAAAAATTTCTCAAGTCTAAATAATATTACAAAGTTTATAAAATGATTCAATTATTTGAAACATCATTACAGCAATTATCTAATGTTTATTTACCACTTACCATGTGGCGCTAGACCCTAAACTAAGTATTTTATATTCACTTGGAAACTATGGAATAAATATTATCACCTTCACTTGAAACTGGCAAAACTGAGGCCTGAGACTCCAAAAGGTTTAATGACTCATACACACACACACACACACACACACACACACACACATACACACACATACATACATACACACACACATATATATGTATTAAAAATTACTGCATTTCAATAACAAAAACATGGAACCAACCCTATTGCCCATTGAAAGTGGACTGGATCAAGAAAATATGGTACATATACATGATGGGGTATTACACAGCCATAAAGAACAAAATCATGAACTTCCCAGCAAATTGGATTAAGCTGGCGGTCATCATACTTAGTGATCTATTACAGAAACAAAGAACTGAATACCACATGTTCTCACCCATAAGTGGGACATGACTATTAATCACATTAGCACAAGGGACAGTTAGGCAGTCACTGGACACTGTCAGGGAGGGAGACAGGGAGAGGAGCACATAACAACACAAAGGGTACCTGGTCCTAAACCAGGGGAAGTGAGGACCAGTTGGAGACCCAAACTTCACCTGCATGCAGCCTATTTGTATAGCTAATCCTGACTTGTACCCCAATCTCTACAGTAAAATAAAATTTTTTTAAAATATCGTCTATTTGTTCTTACATGTTTAAACTTCGATTACCTTCAAAATACTGTTTCATGTAATATACCTATTGAGATGCTTTTTTCCACTGCTCAAGATAGTTTTTGAACTCTCCAATTTTGATGCCTCTAGAGCTTTTGCCATTTTGTTTCACCTCGTCCACATTGGCAAAACGTTTCCCTTTGAGGATTTTTTCATCCAAGGAAACAAAAAAAGTTGCTCTGGGGAAAATGGGGTGAAGAGGGAGGGTAGTGCATCATGGGGGAAATGCCGTTTGGGGTCAAAAACTGCTGAACACAGCACAGTGTAGGCAGGTGCACTCATAAATCACTCATCATGAAATGGGCAAACATGTTGAAAGAATCTCCAAACAAAATTCACTGAAGCTGAACGCAGCATCTCACAACAACGCTAGCTGGTACACTGATGCCAACGCATTCCTGGAACACTTATCTAGCGGGTACTACCTGTACTACAAAGGGACTATTCCCCCAAAAGATAATTCCAGATTTTGGGGAGTCCTCCTTGTATATACAGTTTATATATGGGGATATGTATATACCACACACACAGACACACACACACACACACACACACACACACACACACACACACACACAGTATATAACCACACATGTATGCACACCCACCAAAGTCAGTAAGAGAACCAACTAAGATACACTCAGGCCTCTTGAAGCTAAATCTACAGTGATAAGTGTCTTTCAACTGTGGCAAGTTCCCTTCCAGTACACTCTAAAGTCAATGCCGTATACATTAGAAGAGCTAAGAGTAAGAATAATTATTTTCTACATTCTCTTAGTGGGAAAATTACAATTCAAAATTTATGTTATTTTAACTCCTATGAAATCTTTGTTTATTCAATGATACTGAAATTGTAACTAGTAGGAATATATCACTTCAAAATAAACATGGCAAACTAAACCTGGTTTAAAAAAACAAATAGCATAGCCCTAAATAAATACAAAAATACAATAAATAATAAAAAGTAAAGAGTATAATTTTAAGTAAGCATATCAAGTTACCTGAGATCCTCTATTCATATCCAGACCATACCAAACAGGTTTATGATCAGGAGATTTACTGGCCCACCAGGTTTTACGTGGTACACTGGATGGGTTTGCTGAAATACATGTTTCTCCTGTTTCCATGTTGCAGTAAACTTTGATTGCATCTTCAACAGATCCCTGGTTAGGATCAATCCAGTATTCACCTGTTTTTCAAAAGAGAAATTTTGCTAAATAAGGAAAATCTTAAACATGATTATGAGTCTCCAAAAGACTTAACAAAGGGTTTGAAAATATTAACATATTAAGGATTCCTTTAAGAGAGAGTATCTTTTAAGAGAGTGACCTTTAAGAAAAAAGGACACTTTACCAAACTGTGTGCTTAAGGCTGAAAGCATCAATATGAACAAAATATCATCATGCCCTTTTATAAATGAGAAAACAATACCAAAAAAAGACCATTTATAGTAAGTGGCTTTGCCAAAATAGATGTATTCCTACCAAATTTATTCAGCCAATATTAAAGCAAATTATAATTGAAATGCAATAAAATAACTCAAAAGTATGAATAAAGTAAATCAATGGGTTGAATTACAATTATAATGCTATAAATCATCTTACTGACCTTTTAAAATATTAATCTTCTCATTTATTAGAGATTCTTAAACTAGGATATACCAAGGTAAAATTTGGTGCCAGGCATACAAATACACATATATGCATTTGTGCATATAAATTGTCAAATATACATTTCATTGAGAAAAATTTCATTTTCAATGAAGTAAAAGGGGAAGGGTGGAATGTAAAGAGTTGAGATAAAATTACTTATGCTTCAAAGGTCACCATTTTATCTATTTCTGTCTAGGTCATTTGAAAGTTAACTGCAACTCTTAAGCATTTCATAGCTCATTCTTCTGCCTAGGACTCCCTCTTCTCCAGGCCTTCCTCGATTCATTAAAATGACAGTGTAAGGCAAACTTTAAGCATGGTGCATACAACTAGGGAAGAAAAACGATTTCATTCCAAAATGCCTTAGAACCTCACTATAACATGATCCTTCCAGTAGAGATTCAAAAAGTACGATTCATTGAACATTAAACTATGTAAAAGGACTTACATATTTAAATAAACTTGGGAACTAATGCATACTATTTTTTATTCCTAATGATCCAACAATATATTAAAATTGAGAGGTCATGCAGGTAAATCAATATGTTTAATCATGTATATTTTTCACATTTATATCACCACAAAATGCTTTTATTCCACAGAAATATCAATATTTTAGAAAATCTGTTGGAAATGGAACTACCTCCATGAAACTGGAGGCTAAGTCCTTTATTACCATACATATCATCTTGCCTTGTAAGTTTTCACAAAATTGACTATCTTTACCAAGCTCTGTGACATGTTTAGATGTTTTTATCTCAGATCTGTCGCTAAGTAGCAAATCATAAGATATTTTGGAATGCAGTTGATAATAAAACAATCTGAAACAACAGGTTTTGCTCAGATTGGCTTCTGGCTACTCACCACTCTGCTTTGTAGAATGGCAGAGCTTTAAGTCATCACAAGTCCTGGCAGGGTGCTTTTTAGAGCCATCGGGGCTGCGCATGGTTTCAATCTGACTACTGAGTGACTTCAGGGTAGCATGGACCCCTGGATCTGTTTTGTTTTTATCATCAGGAGCCGCCTGGTCTTCTGTAAACTCTGGAAGTGGGTCTGGCATACTGTCATCATAGTGCCCCATAATATCTCCAAGAGCAGCTGTCAGGTGGCCAGGGGGACCTGGAGGGCCAGGTGGACCCGGCTCACCAGGTGGACCCTCAATAAAAAGAAACAACATTTAACACATTGTCTTTGTTTTTGATTTCCTAAACTGGTGGGACTTGTTGCATAGGAAGTTACAATAAGACATTCCAATTTGACAGAACTGGGAGATCAATGACTCATGTCCTTTTGTCACTGTATGGGGCTGTTCTTCCAAGCTGTAAAAATTCAAGGATGAGAAATGATGCTTGACTGTTTTTCAGATCACGTACCAACCTGCAAGTCAGCATCTGAGATAAAGATCAAAGCACAAAATATGTGCTCTGATGTTTACCTTGACGATACAAAATATTTTATGTTAAGACCATGCAGATATTTGCATTTATTTCCAAACTATTTGGGGCACAGCATAACCAAAATGTTTTAAAAGTATTTTTTAAATTTTATTTTTTTAATTGTTGTATTTTTTTTTTTGGTAGAGAAGATGGTCTCACTTTGTTGCCCATGCTGGTCTCAAACTCCTGACCTCAAGTGATCCTCCTGCCTCAGCCTCCTAAAATGCTAGTATTATAGGTATAAGCCACCATCCCCAGTCCCGAAATGTATTTTTAAACATAAACCAAATAAAGCATGCAGGGGAGTTGTGGGTAATGGTGTTATAAGACTACTTAACTAAGAAAATACGCATACGAAATATCCTTGACAGAATTTTCCCATACTTCCAAATGGAGGGGAGCACAGGAAGTTTTTTTATGTGTGTTAATTGTGAAAAACAACAACATTCTCCGTTCTAAACAAAATTGAAGAAAGCTCTCTCTAGGGTCTCATTACAGACTGGGTCTCATTTTTGGCCTTAAACTCCTGGGCTCAAGCCATCCTTCTGCCACACCCGAATAGTTGGGACTACAGACAATTACCACTGCACCCAGACTTCCTTAGCCTTTTTATTGACATAAATAAAGAGTTCTTCTGCTTTTTTGTCAAAGAAGAACCACTGATGTGAGAGGGAGTCAAGTACAAGTGGCAAAGACTAGGAAGTAGATTCTCTCCATTAATTTTCTTGTGCATCTACCCAAGGAAGAACTCAGCAACTTGAATGAATCAAGTGACAATCTGAAGAGACACACACAGTTTATATCTGGTGTAGAGAGCAAGACCTGGGAGTCAGAAGGCTGCAGTGCCAATACTGGCACTGTCACTTGTTATATGGCTCTGGACAAGTTGCTTTAACCTTCAGTGCCAATGTTTCCTCGATCTCAAAATGCTGTTAGATGAGATTCGCGCGCTCTCTCTCTCTCGCTCTCTCTCTCTCTCTCTGTCTCTGTCTTGTCATATCTTGATTCCATGTGTTCTTTCATGCTAATCTCAGGAGAAAAGATTTTCTTTTTTCCTATCAAGGATCACTGAACTACATAACAAAGTCTATCAAGAGCCATGTAATTCAAAGGCATTCCAATTCCGTAGCTGTTTTCTATTTACAGTTAGAGAAATTAACAAGTAGGACACAATCTTCTTGTCCATAGGAAATATAAGGCTATTTGAGTCACATAATAAATAAATATTTGGTTTAATAATATTGCAATTAAGGGAAAAGACAAAATAAGGAGGAGAAGTTAACTAAGACCAAAAAGGAAGAAAAAGCAGAGAAAGAAGTATAAACTCATATATACATATGCACACAAGCCACACACATGCCTAGAAGAGACGTGAAGAAATTTCCAAAGGCCTGAGAAGCGAGAGTCTCACTAATGCAGTTTATAGCCTTATATCATCCTCAAGTCAATGCTATTACAATTTCTAATTAAAAGATTTAATTGAAATCCTCTCTGAATATTATTGTCAATGAAGAAAACTTTAATTTTATACTCTTCATTATCTAGCATATTTATGAAATTTTCATGAAGTAATAACTACACATCATATACATTTAGAATATTGCCATTTAGAGCAAAGCAACATTTTCATAATTTCAATTATAGATACAATCATAACTTGCTTTTGCACTTATTGGTATCACATTATGTCAAGGCCTGGGTCACTTGAACTCTGATTTTATATACTCTAAATTACCCATGTTAAAATATTTTAAATAGTTACTTCTACAGACATACTCTTATGTGACTTCCAGGTTTGTTTCCAGAGTCGCCTAAGTGTCTTGTCCATCTGCCTATACAGGCATTACTTAAATGTAATCCGAGCTACTAAAATCAATAGCATTCCTTGCATGCATCCCGTGATGTTACCTCAGGTCCTGCTTCACCTACACTGCCTCGAACACCAGGAGGTCCAATCGGCCCAAGTGGCCCAGGGTTTCCTTCTTTACCTGAAGGACCAACTGGGCCTGGGGGACCCTGCAAGAAACAAAGACAGTATTTTAGAGTCTATAAAGAAAAATGTCACAGTACCTTTCTGTTTTACATATGGAGCTATTATAAGGATTTCTCAGAAATGTTTTCTATCTTTTTTTTTTTAAATTCAGGGTCTTACTCTGTCACCCAGGTTGGAGTGCAGTAGCACAATCATGGCTCACTGCAGCCTCAAACTTCTGGGCTCAAGCAATCCTCCCCCCTCAGCCTCCTGAGCAGCTGGGATTACAATGCACAACACCATGCCCAGATAATTTTTTACGTTTTGTAGAGACTAGGTCTCACTATATTGTCCAGCCTGGTCTTGAACTCCTGGACTCAAGCAATCCTCCTACCTTAGCTTCCCAAAATGCTGGGATTACAGGTATGAGCCACCATGCCCAGTCGGGATGCCTTTTCTTAATGACTAATAAATAGACTTCTTACACTTTGTAACATTTATAACTTCACCACACAAGCATCTTCCATCATCCGTGCATGGCGAAAAGATCAGTATGAGCTAAATACGTTCATGACCCCTCCCCCACCTTGGGGAGGTGAATCTTCTCTCTCTCTCATTTACTTTTAAATAAACTATATTTTCTAATTAAAAAAAACTTTCATGAACTGCTCACCTACTAGTTACTGTTTCTTCAAAGCTCAAATATTGTAAACTTAGTTGTAAACTCAGTTAACTCAAAGAGAAAGTGACAAAGTTGGAGTGTTTGTTGTACATGAAATTTGTGTGCTCATGCCCCATAGTGTCTTCACATCACAGTAATGTTCACACTACTCTTCTCAATTCTATGCCTGATTTATTTATACTGTATTTAGATAGAGCAAATTTTTTCTAATTAATTTTCCATTTTTTTCTAGATTTTTCTCTATTTTCCTAAATACTTGTGTGAATTATTTGTTTTATGGCATTAATGACTTACTAGAGGCCACATTAATACTAACATAATTTGTACAACCTTCAAAAATTGTTTTTGTATTATCATATTCTTTCAAATTAGCCTTATGCAAACTACTTCCAAGGAATTATCATAATTAAAAGAAAAATATATATCCAGCTTCAAAATCTGTCCCCAATTTATAGAAGGTACTATTAAATCATCATAAAGAGTACAAATTTAATGGAAGAAAATGAACAAACAGAGGAATATATCCAAGTCCTAGGTAAGAAAATGTAATATGACCCCATGAGGTAATATGTCATATTTTATATTTCTAGTTAAAATTAATGGTTTGTTCAGATGTTTACTGCCAACTTTAGGAAACATAAGCCAACTCCAGATTCAATACCATGAGAATGATACTCAAGCATTAGTAGTCTATAGCAAAAGACATTATTATTTACATCTGCAACTTATTAATATTTGTTACTTACTCTTGGGCCAAATGGTCCAGGGATTCCAGCACTTCCTTGTTCACCATTTGGACCCTAAGAAGAATCAAATTTTAAATGTTACCAAAATATTTAGGTCCTACATTATGCCATTCTATGAAATGTGCTGTGATTGACTTTGATAAAGTCTCTGAATGCCTACATGAGTTGACCAATGCTAAAGACTCCTGCTTTACTTCTTCCTACAAAATTATAGCCTATTATTGGCAATTATATTGGGAAGTTGCATAATTTGTTGTTCATCAATATATTCTTTGAAATAAAAATAAGATACAAAAACCCCATCTATTTTATAGAAAAATAAACGTTCATGTGAAGCTCTTTGTATATTTTCACATGGAATGCAGAAAAATGCTTAAATGAGTAACTTACAGGAGGGCCAGGAAGACCCTGAAGACCAGTGAAGCCTCTGTGGCCCTTTTGGCCTCGGTCACCTCGGTCTCCATGATCACCTTTGTCACCACGAGGTCCTTGAGGCCCCTAAAATAGAATCATGAATGGATAATATATATGGAATCTATAATTTATTACAACTTAACTTTTTACAATTGTATTTACTACAATTTTGAATACTGCATTTTATGTGGATTAACATACTTACATATCTAAATAGCATTAGACCTAGAAAGTTTTGTCTATTTTTCCCAAGGAATGAAAAGTAATCACTGAAAACATAGATATATAATAATACTTTTCTAAATATTTCATTTAGCAGTTTATCCTCCATTAATATTAAAATATTTTTAAATTTGTCTAGCCTCTCTGAAATGGTTTTCAAAGATTATTTTCACATATTTAGCTGATATCATTACATAAAATCATTGCTTCCATATATAGATTATTTAAAATTAAAACATTTAATACTCATCATGCTTCCTCTAAGAAGTTTTAAAATTTACATATGCAAATAAACTAACAGGATATAACAGCTGGGACTATATTAAGAAATTGGCAAAAATGTATTTAAGCAAAACAAACAGGAATAGTATCATTAACCTGCCACTCTCCTCTAAAGAACAAAGAAACCCTATGTTATCCTCATATCTGCAATATCGTATCCAATTCCAGTGATCCTGATCCTGATAAACTAAAAAAAATTTTTTTTTTAAAGCCATAGTAAAGAATATTATTTTTGAATAGAAGCTGCACCCAAAAAAGAAGTGAAATTTATCTGATCAATCTCAGGTGGAGTTTTGTTGTTGTTGTTGTTTGCTTTGTTTGTTTTGTTTTTGTTTTAAGTCCTGGAAACTAAAAACAGCTCCAGGGTCCAGTGGTCCACAATAAATTGACAAGTGGCAGAGGGTTACCTACTACAGAGCCAGTTTCTGTTGTCTTTAAAGTTTTTCTAAAAGAAAGTTGGAATCCTATTAATCTAACTTTGGAAGACAACTAGAACCATCAAATCAACTAGCTTTCAGGTTAATTTTTTCCCTTCTTGGTTTTTGTTTTAATTTTGTTTGGTTCTTTTTTAAAAAGTAGTATTTTCTAATTGTCTTACAGTATAACAACCCTTGCATAATAAAAATGAGACTACATTTTAGCAGGTTTTACATATTTTATATAGCAATATAAATTTAAATACCATCAAAATCAGCCTGAAGTTTTTCATAATGTTAGAAAGGTTATTTTGTTTTGAAGATGATCCAAAGTTGAATTAAAAATAAACTAAACCATAAAGCATCTATCTAAATTATGACCTAAAATGTATTTATTCATGGAAAACAAAACTGCATTGTTTTTGTAACTGTTTTGAAAACTGTTCACTTGACATGCTATGCAACTATGAAGTTTTCACCAGTCAAGCTCAAATTGAAGCTGAAAATTACTTAATATTATGGCCAATTTGTTTAAAATAGTATTGTTTTTTATTAACATAGAAATTGATTTATCTGATGGGGATGAAAGGAACATGATCTATTAGACTGCACGAGACAATTCATTCACAATAAAACATCTATATGATAATGATTAATCTGAAAGTGATTGCAAATAGCACAAAGATCAGAATGTAGGTAGAAAAGACGGGTGAAAATAAAACATAATACTTGAATAATGCTTTTCAAGTTTGTAAAGAGATTTGAAATTCATTTTTCTATGTGATTTTTAGAAAATCTCTGAGAGAAATGCACTACTATTCCTATTATTTTGGATGAAAACTTTGACTTAAAAGCCTGTATTGAATATTAGAAAAATTCATAGTTAAGTTCAAAGGAGCTATGTTAAAATTAAAATTATAAAAAAACTCATAACATTCAAATTAATATTTTTGTTCACGTCTGAGAAACTTAACATTTTTAAATTTATGAATCTTAATTTACAGTTCTTTGGGAGTATTTTATACATAAGAAAGCTTTTTTAAAAAGAAAAAACAGAACTTACAGGTAAACCACGTTTTCCAGCTCGACCAGGTGGTCCTATAGGACCACGAGAACCCTAGAAGAAATGTACACAAAAATTGGTATGTAAGAAAAATATGTACATATTAAATAGATATAACACATCAAGAACATGTATTTGTAGTTGGGTGCTTATATATGTATATGTGCATTCCTGTGTATACTCTTAAGGTTATTTGATTGAAGTCAGGCAAATGTTCTCTGCAACTCCAATGACACTTTTACAGCCAATTTTATTCATTAACTTCACTGAACAAAGATCACTGTAGCTGAATATAATAAGACGTTGCTTGCTTACATTTGATATGATGTATATTTTAGATCATGGAAATCAAAGCATCAATATCTTTGAATCTCTATTTGAAATCAAATTTTTTTCTTTAAGACTAAAATCTATATACTAATTCATAAGTGGCTGTTTATTATTCTTTGCTTAGAGTTTTCAGTGAAATACACATGTATGTATGCGTGTATATATGTTGTTTATAACATAGTGTATCGATGTGTATAACTGTCAGTGTGAAACTGACTCCTTCCTTACCGGATCTCCCCTTTGTCCTGCATCTCCTGGTGCACCAACGGGGCCAGGAGTTCCTGGGGCGCCCTGAGACCCTGGCAGACCTGCAGGCCCAGGGTCTCCTCGATCACCCTGACAAGAATAACCATAATATTCGTCTTTTAACATTTATTCTAAAACAACAATATTTTATATGTTCATGCAATTCATACAGTGATAGGTAAAAAATGTGCCTTTAAAAAACTTACTTTTACTTATTGTACTTACACTTTACGTAACTCTTTTACTTATATTTACTAATTCATAAATCAAATTGAAAGCAGTAAGGTTATTTCTCCCCGATTGCAGATCTCACCCCTCCCCTCCTCTGCACCCTATCACTCCTACAGTCAAGATTACTGGAATACAGAAGTGGTCACCTCCAAAAGATAACATGTTTTTTAGACCAGCAGTCTTCAAACTGCAATATCTGCATACTTGGAATATAGAAAAACTTTCCAAAGAATGTGAAAACAAGGAAAATTTTTAAGAAAACCACTTTCTAGATTCTCATCTCAATAAATGTTCTTTCAGGAAACTCAGAAAGCTGAATTTTGATCAACTTTCCTTACTTTCTCGTTAATGTCAAACTTCTCCTATTTTATAAAAGAAATGCAGCCATTATACCATCTGCAATATTATGATGTAAGGTCCCACAGAGTAAATACCTCTAGGAACTAACATAAAAGAATTTTCCTTTAGGTCTCCACAGAATGCATTGTTCACTTAAAAATAAAGCAAAGAGGCTGCTTTTTATTTTATCCAGATGACCCAATTATGCTCCAAATATTACTCGACTTCTTAGAAGACTCCAAATATTACTTGTCCCCTTAAGAAGTCAGAGGTGAGACAATTGTTAAATGAACATGTATGAATGCAATTATTTGACTTGAAAAATAGAGTCACACTATATTTTGTAACAAAAATTAAGTCCTATTTGACTGATTAATTTGGTAATGAGGATAAACTCTGGCAATTAGGTTATAGAATAAACACATACTAAATTGAATAAGATAAATTGACAACTTCAAGATTTTGAAAAAATAACATTTAAAGCACATATACATTTAGAAACTACCAGGAATTACCTTCTTTGCAACAATTTAAACTTGTGATTTTAAAACATGTGATGGCAACTTAAAATGTGCATGGGGTTCATAGATTTTCAAAATTACTTCAGGGAGTACATCAGCAAAATCTTTGGAGATGACTACACTCGATAATATAGTTTGACTAAGCAAAAAGCCAAGATAAAAGAGAATGTGCCGTCTCCAGGGTTACCGCAGATGAGCAGAGCCTTAGCCCCAGATTCCCAAAAACTCCCTCTTTCTCTTTTTGTCATTATGAGATTGAATAGGCATGATTATTTAAACCTGTCATTTAACATGCAAATGACCAATGGTATAGGTATTAATCATATATAAAGTATTTGAAAATTGAGGTTTGGAAAACCTGCTTTAGATCACATAGGCAGTTACTTAGGGAATCAAGGTTCCAAGTCAGGTCAGTCTGGCTCCACAGTCCATTCTGCTATGTGATGAGCCCTGAGACTGGAACAGCCAATGCATCATCATAGATTTTAGGGTGGGGAGCAACTTTTGCCTAGAGTGGCCTCATATGCAGCTTCAGACAGAGTCAGGGATATTTTCAGTTCAGCACATTCTAATTTCAAAATACAGCATGGCCTCTATTCCCAGGGTATTCTCTTTAGAAGTAAGTAGAGAAATATAGATGTCACAGATGTATTTTGGCTCTCATACTTCCGTGAATGAGTGTGAATTTAGGACCCTCAACATGTATCTTCATCCAGAGCCTTTATGTGTCACCAAAGAAGAAAGAAATTTTTTTGTCCTGCTCTTAATAAAAAATATCATGGTACTTTGCCACAAAAGTGACTTTAATAAAAGGTTTGTTCATCAGAAAAATCAGAACTGTATTGGAACTATGAAGATAAATGGTAGTTTTTAGTGCAAATTACAAGATTTCAGATTTTCATGACTAGATTTTTCCAGTTCATGAACTGCTCTTACCCGTTCTCCAACAGCGCCATCCCGTCCTGGAGTCCCATCATTACCAGCTGGACCCTAGCCAGAATCATATTGGGAAACAAATTAACTGAATAATTAAAAAATACCTCTTTCTTATTGTCAGAAAAATGACAGTATGTTTGACATACTCTTTTATAAACTATAAATTACAGAAATGTCAGTAAAAGAAAGACTTCTGCCATCTTTTCTATTATTTTCAATTGTTACAAAGTTACTAACACATCCTTACTGAATCTATATTCTTCATTTATATTTCTTACTTTTAAAAAAGAAAAATCCAAAAATATCTTGAAGTAAACAGACAAAAATTACACTCTTGCCATTTTATGTTTTGCTTGTATTAATAATAAAAGTTTTTCTTACTTTTACTTAAGTTTATTCACTAATATCCTTAAAGTTTTGAAATAAAAAAACTGTGTTTAGATGATGTTAAATTACTTTTTAAGAGATATAGTCTTCTCTCATTTTGCTTTTTTTCAAAATTACATTTTTATTATTTGATCAAAAATTGTTCTGAAAGCCATAGATTATTTCTTTCAAGAAAATGTGACACCAGTTGTTTGGTAATTCCCTCCTTAAAGCACTGAAAATAGGTTATTCCAATCTTTAAGTTCTCAAATTGCCTATCAAAAACTGATTTCCTCTCAAAAGAGCTTAAAAGAGCATGACATCCATTATGTTACTTGATAGTGATATTTAAGTAAAATGATCTCCATTTACTTTGCCCTTTTTACAAACTGTAATAGATATATTAATCTTATCACCATGAAACTTGGCAATTTTGATAAATATGCCATTACCAAATAAAATAATAACAAGAAAAAAGATGAATGGATGTGTCCTTTCACTTTCAAAACAATCTGGTGACAGCTTAAATCAACCAAAATCCTTAGCTCCAGACTAGTGAAGGTCAGTGCCAAGACACCGATCTTGTCACCTTTTCTTATGCCATCATTTAGCCAACTCTCTAGGGATGTAGAGTACATCAAATTACATTACTAAGAAATTTTCTTAAGGTCAAATGTGCAATCAATCTCTAAGTTTCTAAATCAACTGCTAAATGAAAAACTGTCCCAATGACACCCAGATAACAAGAGAAGAATTACTTCACTGCCATACTCACTTCAGGTCCGGGTTCCCCTACAGGACCGTTGGACCCCGGAGGTCCCACAGGTCCAGGTGGACCTTTATCTCCTGGTGCACCAGTTGGTCCTACTTTTCCTGGAGTGCCCTGAAATAGAAGTATAAATACATCAAACACTTCTGAAGAAATTGGGAATGCCAGTTCCCATAAAGGCTATGTCTATTCAAATGACGTTTCAGTCCCCCCTTCTAAAATAATAATTGTCCATTACCCTGCAACACTCATGTCACCATAATGCCTTCTTGCAGGCATGCCTACCTCGTATCACACTCTGCCTGACATATAAACGAGACCAAAAAGCATCCCTTGCCACAGGCTCGGATGTGTATTTTGGGTTCTGACCATGGTATCATGGCCAATTCTGAGGGCTCTTTTTAAATCTGCATCACTAGTAAGACATGCTCAACCTTTTTCACTCCTGTCTTATCTGTTCATTTTATTTCTATAGAAATAAGATAGAATATATATAATATATTCTGGTACTTTGTTTTATTATTCAGAGATTTTACTTTCAAGTCCTCAGCTCACTTCTGATAACAATAAGACATCCCTTAATTCCTAATTTGCTTGTTTCGGATTTCTACCCAGATGCCTCCCAGTTCCAAGATCCCAGAAGTACATCTCTCTGTCTGTGTTCCATACAAAAACTTCATCAATTATTTTTTCTCAAGCTTTATAATCTTTTAGTGGTAAAATTTAGTCTCTTCAAAGCTAATGTTGAATCAAATTTTATCCATACTCCAGGGAATATGAGATTCTTAAGCACCCTCCAGGGAACAGGAGATTACCTTCAGAGCCTTCTTGGTAGTTCACCCCACATTCACCTCTAATATTACTTTAGCTCAACTACATCTTCCCTTTGATGGTTTACTGTGAAATATGGTGTTCTTGTCAAGCATCTTTATTTTAAAAGATGCTACCTACTCACCAGGAGATTATCCCTCTCCTCTAGCTCAAGGGATCTTTTTAAACTTTGAAGAAAGATTTAAGAGTCCCCCAAACTCCATATCCTTATTTGCCTACTTCTGTAGTCCCAGGGTTAAACAAACATATTTTTCAAAGACTTTGTAAAGTAGTTAAGAATTTGACATTTAAGATCAAAAGATTTTTTAAGATACACAGAATCTATGTTGATATAATGTGGTTTAAATCTAATTTATTAAGAAAAAAACCCATTCTTCCTGCACAAATCATGCTTCACACAACAGATGCAGTATTGATGGCACTACTCACTGCTGGGCCCGGCAGGCCAGGCATGCCTCGCTCCCCACGCTGCCCAGGCATACCGACAATTCCTCTCTGCCCAGTGGTTCCAGCTGGACCTGGGGGACCATCTGGACCCTAATGTTGAGGACAAACTATAATTAGAAACTCTCCAGGGTGAAACTGTAAGCAAAGAATGTATCAATAAGCTGAGTATAGCTTGACATGTTTAACATTATGAAACAAAGTTCTATTTCACAGAACCACCCACCTATGAGTAGGCATATGTTATAATTCACACAGAGCCTCTAACATTATTTAAAGGTGAAAACAGCTCATCAGCTGGAAAGAAATTGAAGATGAATATGAATATTGACTGAATAAAAGAGGTAACTATTCAGAGATATATTTTTCCTCTTATTAAAAACACACAAATTTTAAAAATAAAGACAGGAAATATTTATTTAAACACATTAATATTTAGAGGCATGTACATATAAGACACAATAAAATATATTTATATTTTGAAGTTCTTCATACAATGTAGACATTTAAGAAATAATTTTGTCTAGTTTTGATATCATCTGTTTTATTATACTTGCTACTGTTATATTTTTAAATCTATACATATACCTTTTTTTTCTAAAGCAGAGAATTGTAAATTAAAATCTATAGGGCATAATGTGTTTAAAGAATTTAGCAGTATGCCCAGCATAATATTTAAAGTTCCTTTGTGGCACTGATTGTCATAGATTTCTATTTGTAGGTGTCTCAACTGGAAGTGGTCTGGAACAAAGATGCCAAACTTACAGATTGCCCATCTTCTCCTGGGTCCCCTTTGTCTCCTGGGCCACCGGGGGGACCGGCTGGTCCTCGATCACCCACTCGCCCGTGTGAGCCGGGGTCCCCACGAAGACCTGGAGGTCCTTCCTTCCCGGGTTCCCCTAAGGGCCCCGCAGGTCCTGGAGCTCCCTAGTGTAACACAAAAAGAAACAGCTAGGGCGGCAAAGTGAAAGCCAAGTAAGAGGGACTGATGCAATGCTGTCTGCCTCAGACACAGATGTACAAGCCTGTAGGTCCATTTTCCTGTTAGATCATCAGTCATTCAGTAGAAGTTAAACAAAACAAGACAAGAGAAAACACAACTGTATATTCATTTCCCAGGAGAAAATTTAAAGATCATTTGCAGGCCATCCCTTTGAATCATCATTAAAAGAGTGATGATACTAACTTGAATTTTCAAACTTGCTTAAGGCTCCCCTCCAACAATGAAATCTATAAGATTTTTTTTCTGTTTGACCTGATCTTATAATGAATGAATGACATTTATTAAGGAAATTTTCAGAGATGCTTCCTAAATGAAAGGAATGATTATTATCACATAATATTATAAATATTTAGTATCTAAATGGAGTAATAGTCAGATATTAGAGCAAATAAGAACTTGCAAATGAAGCTTATCTAAGAAATACTGGACTATTAAATATGAATTTTCATTGATTAAATACTAGTAAGAAAATCGAGATACAAATTGTAAAAAAGAAAACCATTAAGGAGATAAATAAAAGAATAAATAATAACTCAAATGTGTATGTATAATTATTCCAGTATCAGTGACTCAAATCCCTTAATTGACTTACAGTAGGGCCTGGAGGTCCAACTCTGCCAGCAGAACCAGGAAATCCTGTAGCACCCTAGAAATAGAATATCAAATGATTTTTAAATAATATCTATTATTTATATGTGTCCTAAGATCTATTTTTTTCACAAGAAAAAATAGGATCCCTTACATGTTGTGACCAATATAGGTTTGTTTACATGCATCCTATATTTTGGCGAATGAATCTGGATTAATTGGTAGGAAGGGCACTAGTTTTCTCTTTTCACTTTTCTTGAACATATACAAGTAGGGATAGAATCACATTAATATTAAATATAACCGAACTATATAAAGTACTTTCCCATATGTCTTTAGCCCTTTACATAGGTAATGTTACTTACATTACATTTGAGGCACCTGTGTCTCCAAGATTACAAATTGATTTAAACACAAATCTCCATTTGAGTTAAGTACCCTTTGTACTACAGTATTGTGGATATAAGTAATAATTTGTTCTTACAGCTTCAGATGGAGATTTTACATGCCTGGGAAACACTAGATATCTGAAACTAGCTGTGCCCAATTCCTAGAGTGTCAAACCAACTTACAGGTGGACCCTGGGTTCCTCGACCACCTTTTAGTCCAGGAACGCCATTAGGACCCTAAATAGAAATAGACAAAAGAGCACTGTGGTAAAGCAAGACAGGCTGAATACACACCCTAAACATTGGGGACTGGACTAAGTCATGCTTTTGGTTGATGTTGTTTTTAACTTACATGAGGGCCAGGAGATCCTGCTAGCCCTTGTGGTCCAGGAGAACCAGCATCTCCCTTCTGTCCTGGCTCTCCAGGCTCACCTTTGACTCCAGGCTGCCCATCAGGACCCTACATGCAATTATACAAACAAGCAGTTGATCACAAGAATTGCAGACAGATTATTTCATTGTAATTATTACTAACATATCATTTAATCATATATTGGAAATGGTGCTTTGTAATCAGTACTAGAGTATGATAGAAGAAAAAAAATACAGGTGAGATCTTTGAAGAAAGGCTGAAAAACCAAGCTCTTCCATTCCATATTATTCCATATTTATTATAACAAATAATTATATAAGTCCAAATAACTATTTTGGTGCCAATCTATGAAAAATGTATGGAAGATGAGAATATTCCCTACAAAACTATAAACTTTCTAGATTTCCTAATATAACCTCCCAAACATATGACAATGATAATTATACTCATTGCTCTTGGAGTGTTTCCTTGTAAATTAGGGATATTGGAAAGTCATACCTGGGGTCCGGCAAAACCAACAGCTCCAGTCGGACCATTTTCACCACGAGAACCCTATCAAGACAAAGATTACTCCAGCTTTCACATATTTTCCTAAACAGGAACCGTATTTTAAAATATGATTATGTAAGTTTGGCATAATTAGACATGTACATATAGAGAAATCACACATGAGGAAGAAGATTCTTAAGGGTGACATAAAGATACAGGTCATAGAGCAAAATTCCCAAAGTCAGAAACCTCAAAGAAGCCTCCTAACTATTCAGTAAACAAGCGGTGTAATAGATTACAAAGCAGTTAAGGTTTTCAGTATATTAAGAAAAGTAAAAGATCAAAACCAGGAAGTTATGAATAGCCTAATCCAATAGACATGGTTTTATATAAATATTATAACAAGATGATGAATCGTTTCATTGTTCAGTCTTACACAAAGAATATCAAAATCATGTCACTTACAGGATTGCCCCGGGAGCCAGGAGGACCAACTAAACCCCGAGGACCAGGTTCACCCTAGAAAGAAGATTTTAGGTGGTTATTATCCAAAGCAGCAGAAAAACATAATACAATTGTAGGACATCAAGCACTGTGTGGGGGCAGGAAGCTGGGGAGAGCTCTGATATGATCTAGCTCAGCTATCATGTTATAAAACAGAAAGCCTTATCAACGTGCTAGCTAGCACTCAGGCCTCAAGATTTTGAGTACACAAAATAACAACTTGTGACTTACCTTTTCTCCAGTGGGACCTGCAGGACCTGGAGGGCCCAAGGGACCTGGAAGACCCTGTCAAGAAAACATAAGCATATTGAAGGGAAAAGACATAGAGGTCTTTGAGCTTAAGCAAACAAAAAAGAAGGAACTATTTTGTTATAGCTGCATTTGCAAATAATTATCTTAATAAATAATATAATCTGTGTATTTTCAAGCCTTTCTGTCTAATATAAAAACCATGTCCACTAGACTTTCTCTACAGAATGTTCAAATCTCTTTCATCCAATTCAATTCGTGCAGACATAAAGATATCTTCACCCATTCGATCTAAATTGATGTTAATCTTCAACAATGTTTCTAAGCCTATTTCAGATATTGATATCTATTTTGAAACTTGAGAATAGATTGAAAAGGTTTCTCTTCTTTTGTATTGAGTACTAATTTCTTAAATTATAGTGGTAAAATATCACTTTTTAATGTGAATGTGATTTGTGTTAAGGTATTTAATTTTTTTCAGTTTTCCCTCACACAGGTATGATCCTAGAATACTGAAGGCTTGAACTCCTGGCCACAAAATGATCCTCCATGTCAGCCTCCTGAGTAGCTGGGGCTACAAGTGCATAGTATCACACCCAGCTGAGTTTTCTTCATTCTTTTGAGATGAAAAGGAATGCCACCACCAATCTCCACTGAGGTTAATGGGGTTCCTTACACTTAGAACTTAGGAGAGATACCATATGGGGATTCAACCTGACTCTTTTGACACAAAGTCACAATCTTTACACTGTGGAAAGTGGAAAGATTGGAGTCCTTTCTGAAACAATTTATCTTTTCATACACAGTCCAAATATTCTTTCATCATTTAATTTGTGTACATATTACTGAAGAAACTTCAGGAACAAAAATGACTTTTTTTTTGAGTTGGAGTCTCACTCGGTCGCCCAGACTGGAGTGCAGTGGCCGATGCCGGCCACCGCAGGCTCGACCTGCTGGGCTCCAGCGATCCTTCCGCCTCAGCCTTCCGAGTAGCCGGAACTACAGGCATGCGCTACCATGCCCGGCTGATTTTTTTATTTTTATTGTAGAGATGAGGTCTTGCTGCCCAGACGGGTCTCGAACCCGCGGGCTCAGGCAATTCACTCACCTCAGCCTCCCAAAGGCGCGGGATTACAGGCTGAGCCACCGAGCCCGGCTCACTGTATTCTCTTAATCAAAAGCTATTGTAACCAATGTATTATCAATGGCTCAATGTGCAGAACCAAATGGCAGCTCAATGAGATCTCTTTTTTTATGGTATAACTGCTATTGCCACGACATAACTAACAGCAAACCATGTCCTACTGAGACAGAAATGATTCGTCGAGTTATCAGGCACTATTCTAGAAAAATTTTGGATGCTTAGGCCATTGTGACTAACCACTCTAACAAGAGGAAATCGTTTATGTCTGAAAATATGACGTTCTTCTAGTCTGATTATTCTTCCAGTTGTAAACGCTCTATAACTCTGCAGACCTAAAACTTGTTAAGTGTCAATTTCTGGCATCACATTAAACAATGTTTTGGGGTCAACCATCCCTCTTGACATTCCAAGATAAAAAGCATTAATGATGATTCACTGGGCAGTAAAACTTCCCCCAAACTTCCAGTATACTGAGAAACAGTTCTTACCACGTTGGTGACTCCACAAAGCTCTACTTGCCTGTGCTGGCATGAGGTCTAAGCCAGCTCATTAGATCAGCATTTTAGCAGAACTAAATATTGCATATAAATAAAAAGATGACAGAAAAAGATAAAGAGGAACCCCACCTTCTTAAAGCACCTATCCCCTAGGCACAATAAACATGTGTCTTATTATAATCTCTTGATAATGACTTCATTTTGGGGCTTACAAAAATTCAGCGTAAGCAAAATAAACATCCATGGTTGATTAACATCAAATCTCAAATGTCATCATTCTCCAAATTCTGACTACAAAGGAAATGTCATTAACTTTATTTGCAGAGTTCAGGCAAACTCATATGGTAGTGATAATGTTGGTTCCTAGCTCAGCTAGAAAAGGTACACTTTTACTTACCCTCGCACCATCATTTCCAGCTGTACCTTCTGAGCCTTTCTCTCCTATGCCACCCTGAAAAAATACACAAGATACCATTTATGCATTTAACTGTCTCTTTCCCACACTTGTGTGAAAACTTTTTGAGGGCAAAGACTTGTCATGTTCATAACTACTCTATAGAGTCTAGAACATTGCATAGCACCATGCATGTTCTTAATAAAATATTTATTAGAAGAAGGAATGACTGAATGCCTTGTGACTCAGGATGGTAAAAGACTTCTCAGGAAATCATGATCAGTAGAAAGTCTCAATAAGTAAAATAGAAAAACGAAAGCCAAACTTACTCTGTCACCCTTGGGGCCAGGAGTTCCTGCAATTCCTCTTTCTCCGGGCATACCTTGAAGACCTGGTGGGCCTGTATCTCCAGGGGTCCCAGATGGGCCTGGACTGCCCTAAAATAAGCCAACATTAAGTGACCATGCCAATACATTAAGATTGAACCACATGAAATTGCTGTTTCAGTGGATCAAAAATAGTTGGATGTCAGCAATTTCATATCCTTCAGCATAGTACTTATATTTTTCATTTGGGAAAGCTGTCACTGAGTTGATTTTTTTGAAATAAAAAAAAAAACCAGATTTGCATTTTGATTGTTGGCTCGTTTTCAGCTTTTCTCAAGAGAAAAATGAGCATCAATTCAAATAAAAACGATAGAGTTGCTTGGTCCCCCTTTGTTGGCAACATCAGATATTAAGATGCTATATTTACAGAAATGGTTTATTTTCTTTTTAATTAAACTGAGATAAAATTAAGCTAGTTTTCAGAATAATTCAGAGATTAAATGGAAGTATGGTAGGGATCTCAGATCATCATGAAAAATTTTACTTGTTTATACTGAAGCTGACTACATTATCTTCTACCAATCACTAAATGGCACTCAAAAACAAACAAAAGGTCTAGGGGTATAGCTTTTTATTTATTTATTTATTTTTGCACTGTATTTTTAGATTTTAAAAATAATATATTTTCATATATGTAGTAAGCAGAATTGTATAACCTGAAACAAAGAATATAGCTCATATGATTAGGAAAACCACCTAATAAATGATGCAATTCTCTATTTCCTTCCTCTGCTTATTCATGAGCATCACTAATAAAATTTACATAAGCATTAAGAATGTGTTTGGGGTATGGGAAAGTATCACCATGCACACTAAACCATAATTCCCATCACAGAAGAGAATCTTCTTTTCAGTTGACAATTTAGCTGCAAGGAAAAGGCATCCCTCGTAGTTGCTCATTAAAGATTTGTTGAAGACAAAAATGATATAATCAAATTATCTCACAAAAAAACCAAGAGAAATGAACTCTAGCACTATCATGGACTTATTGAGCAGTGACTTTAGGGTATTTTAAAACACCCAATCACTGCTGTCCTTACCTTGGGACCATCAGGCCCATGTCCTCCAGCCATTCCCTTTTCACCAGGGAGTCCAGTTATTCCAGGTTCTCCTCTTTCCCCAGGATTTCCTCGTTCTCCCTAGCACAACATGAGAATGTCAAATAATGTCAATACTGGATCTCAATATGGATTCAAACGTTTTTGAATAATGACTTCTGCTGAGGAAAAAATTAGGAATGAGCCATGACTAAGGCTCAATTTTCTAATTTAATGGTAAGACACAAACTTGAAGTAAGGATATACTTGTTTCATAAGAACAAAATATTTCTCATAAAGTGGATTTTTATCCAGTAGAATTTAGTTAATGTTTAAAATAAATCTCAGTTTAGGATAAAGGCATTTTTTTAAACTGAAGCCAGTGGGAAACAAAATTAATCACAAAGGAGAAAATACTTACTCGAGGTCCTAGTGGGCCTACTGCACCAGGATCTCCAGGAACACCCTATAAATTTTTAAAAGGAACAAAAGCTTTGAGCTAGTTCTTAGGCATGTATTTGAATTTTTTCTTTTCAGGTCATATACCTCATTTCTTTTAATGTGCATAAAAAGGCTGAATAAGTCCACAACATTGAAGAAATACATATAGTTACATTTATAAATGGAAGAATATTGCACATATTGAATGAAAACATTTTTCCAGAAAAAGTACATTGTATGTGAATGTTTGATTTTTGGCGATGAGGACATGCAAGATATCTCCCAAGGGTAGTGCATTTATTTTTTTAGAGACAACAGAACATATGCTAAATGTCTTTTATTTCCTAAAGGAATATTTACAAGTTTAAATAGAGGAAACATATAAAAAAAAATGTAAGCTGATCTTTTAAATAGAACCAATTCTATTCAATTTAGTAAATCTTTCTTGAGCTTATAATATGAACAAAGCACTTTATTAGGAATTGTGGGCCGGATGCAATGGCTCAAGCCTGTAATCCCAGCGCTTTGGGAAGCCAAGGCGAGGGGATTGCCTGCATCCAGGGGTTTGAGACCAGCCTGGGCAACTTGGTGAAGCCTCGTCTCTATAATAAATTTTAAAAAAAATAGCTGGGTGTGGTGACACATGCCTGTAGTTCCAGCTATTTGGAAGACTGAGGTGGAAAGATCACCTGAGCCCAGCAGGTCAAGGCCACAGGGCTGTCTGTGTGTCACTGCACTCCACCCTGGGCGGCAGAGTCAGACTCCAACTCAAAAAAGATAAAAAAGGAATTGTGGGTTCAAAATAACCCAGTTGTGTCTACGTTAAAAGTTTCCATTTATCCTTAGCTAAAGGAACATTTGTCATTTTAAAACTTCTCTCTTTGATAAGGATGACTTTATCAAATAGGCCCCTAGTCTTATCCACTGAAACTGCCTATCTTTACTGCAACATGATCTTCCTAAAACCCAAATCTGAGCCTGTTATTTACTCCTTAAAAGTCCTTCTTCAGCTTCCCATTATTCTAATGATGAGGAACAAATTAGACTCAGAAGATCCTCCATAATCTGGCCCCTGATTCACCTCTCCAGTCTCATGTTCACTCTCCTTAAGTTTTACTACTTACTCCCGATTTAATATACTATTTTTTGCACCTTTAACTGACCAGCAAGCCTTTGCACTTGCTGTTTTCATTTCCTAGGGTATTTTCTTACCTTCCTTCAACCATTTTTACCATCATTTATCCTGCAAATCTCAGAAAAGATATTACTTTGTCTGGAAAACTTTCCCTAAACCACTCAATTCTGAATTAGGTGCATCTTTTATGTGCTTCCCTCCCCCATCATGGTATTTACGATACACTGTTATTATTACTATCTTCTTTTACTATTTCCTACTATACGCTCATCTAATGAAAAGGCTCTTATCCACTTTGTTTAGCTGGTAGGGCCAGTGCTTATCAGAGTCAAGCACACAGACTGTTCAGCAAATACTAAATGAGTGGTTAAATGAACAAATGAATCACTCAAAATTAAATAAAATAAAGAAATCTATGTGCCATTAAAATGACAGAAATGATGGTTCCGGTAAGATGGAGACAGCATAGGTGGAATTGTGAGATTCTCTGAACATGAGTTCCCCAAAAGACTCTTACTTTCCTTCCCCTACCCCCCGCCCACTGCCAGCTGCACCAGTCCAAGGCCCAGAGACCCTTGGTCCCACACAAGGCTGGATATTGTGACCCCCAGCTGCTGCTGCTCTTCTATACATGGCCCTGGCCCACTGCATGGGAATCTTGGCTCCCTCCCCAGCGCCAAGCTGCCAGTCACCCAGGGAGGCTCTAGGCACCCTCCCCTCAGAGATACCAGCTCCATTTCTTGCTGAAGAACCCTGTGAGGGGCCCAAAGCCACTCTCACTGCTCACCACCTGCCTTTTGGAGCTCTGGGCCCACCCTGGCTGAGGCACCCAGCATACGACCCCATGCTTGTGTAAGGGAACAGCATATCTTAAGGAGGTGCTAATCAGGCACTCTTAACTCCAGAGGAGGGAACTCCCAGCTTCTGCCTCCACCCCAGCCAGCTGGTGGCACACTGGATCCAGCACCCAGCTGTGCAGTTGATCCCCAGTGTCTCGTACGCCACCACAGCCCATCATAGTGGATCACCCAGAAACCCAGACGAGCAGAGAGAAAGGATCCGCGAAAGAGGAGCTGCCCATCTCGGCCATTTTCCAGGCAGAGATTTGTAGTGTCCCACCCACCTACGAGCAACCTCCACCATGGTTCCTAAGGTAATGTCGCTAAACAGGAGACAAATCCCCTCCCCTACGCTGAATCAGATGCAGGCAACTCAGCATCGCAGACCTCTCAGGCAGCAGGCTAAAAGAACAAACCAAAGCTGTGAATAAATGCAGCTGCCTGCCATGAAAGCAAAGGGGAAAGACTGGAGATCAGAGCTGAAGAGACTTTAGACACTCAGGAAAGATTCCAGAGCTAGTCTGATTTTTTATTTTGACTTTTGTTTTTATCATTTTGACTATTTGTTTTGTTCACTTTTGTTTGCTTTTTGACTTAGCCTATCTGTTTGTGTTGGGGAAAACGCATCAAAAGGCAGGATTTTATTGAACTGTCTTTGTGTGGTTACCAGCATGCTTTAGGGAATTTTGCTTGTATGTCTTTTTCACTTCTCTCCGGTCTTGTGTCTCTTTTTCACCTTTTAGTTGGTATGTATGTCTGTTTTCCCTCTCACTCTTCTCTCTTTCTAACTTCCTATTGATCACCACTTCCTCCATTATTTTCCCCTTTTGTACCTCCTTTTGTTCCAGGGACCAATCCTATATCCCATTGCACAGACAAATTGTAAGGCAGTGGGAAATGGGTTCCAGTGTGCCCATACACCTGTTGGTGGATACTGGGATCTGCAGATTGATTCTGAATCACAGCTTCCCCCTCAATTAAACCTCAAAACTGCAAAAAGTACAGCCCCCAGCCCACACTCCAGCCTCAAAAGTGAACAAACCCAGAGGACCCTCATAAGGAAGAACAGGAGACTGCACAAGTGAAGCAAATGCAACCCCACCTTCCCTGAAAAACAGAATTAAAGAAGGGAAGGGAAAGGGGGAGAGAGAGAAAAATCTACACAAATGAAGAAAAACCAAAAGAAGAATATGGGTCTCTCCCAGACCCCTGGGAGGGCAGTTACTGAGAAAACTCTTTGGAATACAAACAATGAAGAGCCCCCAGAATGACTGGTCTCAAACTACAAGCCTAGATATCAAGGCATTAATGGAGAGATTAAAAAGAATTGAGGAGAGACAAGAAGAAACTAGGAAGGAGTTGATAACTGAGATAACAGTAATAAAGAATATTGTGAATGAAATAAATAACAAACTGATAAGCATGGAAAGCAGAATTAGCCAAGCAGAAGAAAGAATCTCAGAGCTTGGGCACCAAAATATAGAACTAACCCAAACTGTTAAAACACAGAAAACAAGCTTAAAAAGACAGAACAAAACCTTCAAGAGATGGGCAATTACTTCAAGAGAAAGAACCTAAGAGTAATTGACCTTTCTGAAATAGAAAGAAAAACAGAAACCACCTTGGAACAAACATTCCATGAGATTATTGAAGAAAACGTCCCTCATCTTATTAGTGACCCAAAAATTCACACACCAGAGATTCAGAGAACCCCTGCAAGACAACAACTGAGAAGACCAACTCCCAGACACATAATAATTCACCTAAACAAAATAGGTATAAAAGAAGAAATCCTAAGGGCAGCAAGAGAAAAAGGCCAGATCACCTACCATGGAAGACCAATAAGAATAGCAGCAGATTTATCTACAGAAACCCTGCAGGCTAGGAGAGCTTGGAGACCTATCTTCAAAGTCCTAAAAGATAAACAATTTCAACCAAGAATAACCTACCCAGCCAAGCTAAGCTTCATCAGCGAGGAAGAATTAAAATTTTTCCCAGATATCCCATCCCTAAGAACTTACGCTGCCACCAGACCACCTCTACATTAAACACTTAAGAAAGTACTAAACACAGAAGAAAAGGAAAAAAGAATAACGTTCTTCACAAGAGTACAGGAAAAAGAATAAAACACACGAACCAACCTCAAAACCAAAAGAAAGACAAAAAACAAGTGGAAGAACAACAACTCTATAAGAACTCTATGATAGGGACGAACTTTCACATTTCAATAATTAGCCTGAATGTGAATGGACTAAATGCACCACTAAAAAGACATAGAATGGCAAAATTAATAAAATATCACCAGGCAACAATATACTGCCTTCAAGAGACCCATCTCACTAGAAAGGACACATACAGACTCATAGTAGGAGGATGGGAAACAAATTTTCAGGCTAATGGAACACAAAAGAAAGGAGGAGTTGTGATCCTAATTTCAAACAAAATACCATTTAAACTATCAAAAATTTAAAAAAGATACAGAAGGCCACTACATAATGATAAAAGGTTCACTCCATCCATAAGAAATATCTATCCTAAACATATATGCACCCAACATAGGAGTGCCAACTTTCATAAAGCAGCTTCTAGGAAAACTAAAGAAATATTGACTCTAGCACCATCATAACTGGGGACTTTAATACCCCACTCATTTCCCTAAACAGATCATCAGGACAAAAATATCAGCAATGAGATCCAGAACCTCAATGTGACTCTTGACCAAATGGACTTAATTGATACCTATAGAACACTCTACCCAATGACCACAGAATATATATTCTACTCAGCACTGCATGGAACGTACTCTAAAATCGACCGCATCCTTGGCCATAAATCAAGCATAAACAAATTTCAAAAGATCGATTTTGTCATGCCTTCTCAGACCACAGTGGAATAAAAATAAACATCAACACCAACAGGCCCCTCCCCAAACCCACAAAGACATAGATACTAAACAGCATGATGCTAAACAACTCCTGGGTCAACAATGAAATCAAAACAGAGATTAAAAGATACCTGGAAACAAATGAAAATGAAGAGACATCTTACCAAAATCTCTGGGATGCCATGAAAGCTGTAGTAAGAGGGGAATTCATATCCCTACAAACGCACATGAAGAAAATGGAAGGATCACAAATCAACAGCCTAACAAGTCACCTTAGGAAGCTGGAAAAGCAAGACCACCAAAACCCTAACTGCAGCAGAAGAATCCATATCACCAAAATAAAAGCCCAAATCTGGGACATAGAAGACAAAAAAGATAATACAAAAAAATCAATGAAACAAAAAGCTGGTTCTTTGAAAGGATAAACAAGATCGATGGTCCCTTAGCTAGACTGACCTAGAAAAAAAGAGAAAATGTCCAAATAAATACAATCAGAAACACAAAAGATGAAGTCACATCTGACCCTGAAAAAATACAAAAGATCATTAGAGACTACTATGTACACTTATATGGAAACAAACTGGAAAACCTTAAGGAAATGGAAGACTTTCTGATATCACACAACCTGCCTAGGTTGAAACAAGAAGAAATCGAGACCCTAAATAGACCAATAACTATCAAGGAAATTGACTATGTAATAAGAAAACTACCTACAAAAAAAAGCCCTGGACCAGATGGCTTTCCAGCAGAATTCTGTAAGACATTTAAGGAGGAGCTTATACCAATCCTAGTGAAAGTATTCCAGGTGATTAAGAAAGATGGAACCCTCCCCAAATCATTCTATAAAGCTAACATCACATTGATACCCAAGCCAGGTAAAGACCCAACAAAGAAAGAGAACTACAGGCCAATATCTTTGATGAACATAGATGCCAAAATTTCAAAATATCCTAGCAAACCGGATTCAACTACACATCTCAAAAATCATCCATCATGACCAAGTAGGCTTCATCCCTGGGACGCAAGACTGGTTCAACATTAGCAAGACAATAAATGTAATTAAATACATCAACAGACATCAGAATAAAAACCACAAGATTACATCATTAGATGCAGAAAAAGCTTTTGATAAAATCCAGCACTCCTTCCTGATAAAAACCCTAGAACACCTAGGCATACATGAAACATACCTCAAAATAGTAAAAACCATCTATGAGAAACCCACAGCTAGCATACTCCTAAACAGACAAAAATTGGAACCATTTCCCTGAAAACTGGAACAAGACAAGGATGCCCACTCTCTCCCCTCCTATTCAATATAGTATTGGAAGTCCTAGCTAGAGTAATCAGAAAAGAGAAGGCGATCAGGGGTATCCAAATAGGAAAAGAGGAAGTCAAGTTATCCCTCTTTGCTGATGACATGATTGTGTGCCTTGAAAAACCAAGAGAATCTGTCAAAAGCCTCCTTGCACTGATAAAGGACTTTGGCAAAGTCTCAGGGTATAAAATAAATGTGCAAAAGACAATCACATTTCTTTACACCAATAATAAACAAACAGAAACCCAAATAAAAAACACAATCCCATTCACAATAGCCACAAAAAAAATGAAATACCTTGGCATCTTCCTAACCAGAAATGTGAAAGATCTTTATAATGAAAACTATAAAACACTGCTCAAAGAAATCAAGAATGACACAAACAAGTGGAAAAATATCCCATGCTCGTGGATTGGAAGAATCAAAATAATAAAGATGTCCATTCTACCCAAGGCAATCTACAAATTTAATGCAATACCCATCAAACTACCAGCAATATTCTTCTCAGAGCTAGAAAAAACAATACAGGAATTCATATGGAAACACAAACGACCAAGAATAGCCAGAACAATCCTCAGCAAAAATAAAAAAAAAAAAAAGCAGGAGGTATCATACTACCAGACTTCAAACTTTACTATAAAGTTACAATAATCAAAACAGCTTGGTATTGGTACAGGAACAGGCATATAGACCAATGGAATAGAATTGAGATCCCAGAAGCAAAGCCTCAATTTCTCAACCAATTCATCTTCAACAAAGCCTCCATCACCTGCCAATGGGGAGAGGAGAACCTATTCAGTAAAAGGTGCTGGGAAAACTGGCTGACTGCATGCAGAAGACTCAAACAAGCCCCCTATCTATCTCCATTCACAAAAATGAACTCTAAATGGATCAAAGACCTAAATGTAAAACCTCAAGCCATAAGAACCTTAGAAAATGCAGGACACACCCTTATGGAAATTGGAACTGGCATCCAATTCCTGAACAAAACCCGAAACCCACAGGCCATAAGAGATAAGATAGACAAGTGGGACTTCATTAAACTGACAAGCTTCTGCAAAGCCAAAGAAACCATCAAGAGAGCAGGGAGACAGCCACAGACTGGGAAAAAGTATTTGCCAACTCCAGGTCTGACAAAGGCTTAACATCTTGGATCTACAAGGAACTCAAACGTGCTGAAAGAAAAAAAACAAACAACCCCATTATAAAGTGGGCAAAAGATATGAACAGACACTTCTCAAAGGAAGACATCTGAGCAGCCAATAGACCCATGAAGAAATGTTCAACCACACTAATCATCAAGGAGATGCAAATCAAAACCACACTGAGATACCACCTAACTCCAGTCAGAATGGCAATTATCAATAACTCAAAAAATAACAGTTGCTGGAGAGGGTGTGGTGAAAAGGGAACACTTCTACACTGTTGGTGGGAGTGCAAACTAGTGCAACCTCTGTGGAAAACAGTATGGTGATTCCTAAAAGTTGTAAGTGTCGACCTCCCATATGACCCTGCAATCCCCCTACTGGGAATATACCCTGAAGAACTCAAATCACTCTATAAAAAAGATACCTACACACATATATTTATCACAGCATTGTTCACAACAGCAAGAACCTGGAAGCAACCATTCTGTCCATCAAAAGAGGACTGGATTAACAAAATGTGGTACATATACATGATGGAATACTACGCAGCCATGAAAAAGATCAAAATCGTGAATTTCGCAGCAATCTGGATGGAACTAGAGCCTATAATACTGAGTGATCTCTCACAGAAACAAAGATTTGAGTATCACATATTCTCACTCATATAGTGGACCTTGAACATCTATCGTAAATACTATAAGAAAAGAATTGACTGTGGTGGGAAACTATGGGGGGGGGGCAGTGGGATTAACTGTAGCCAACATCTATCTGGGGATGGGGAGACACCCCTTATCAACAAGGGTGCCTGAACGAAGCATATTTGTATACCTAACCCTTAACTGTACCCCACAATATTAAAATTAAAAAAATATTGATTAAAAAAAAAGACAGAAATAAAATGGTTAGTATCTATACATAAATATTCTGGTAAACCTCTATCATTATGGAAAGATATTTAGTTATTAAGAACACAGTCTTGGGAAGCAGATATCCTGGGTTCAAGTCATATCAGCTGTGTGAGACTGGTAAAGTTACTGTATCCTTAATTTTCCTCATCCATAAAACAGACATAATAGTACATAGGGTTGTTTTGAAGATCAAAGAAATCCAGAACAGAGGCTCACACATTTTAAATGATATTATGAGCCAAGAATTTGCAGTATGTTGCTATTATTATTATTTTAACACTTACCTGATCACCTGGCTTTCCACCTTCCCCCGGAGGCCCTGGAGGACCGGGAAGCCCCTAAAACAGAAGTAGGACAATAAAAGTCTGTGAAAATTTAATAGGTTACCAGTACTAACAGTTTACCTTTTATAATTCATGGAGTCTCCAAGACAATATTTTCAAGCAAAATATTTGTTCAGACAAGTTAAGCAAAAGTTTAAGCAAAAGATATTGCTCAGAAACATGAAACAAACTACTTCTAAAACACAGCTAATCACATTTATAGGGTTAGATATTAATTGGCACACCACTTAGCAATAAAGAGATAACAACAACAGGAAGTTCTTCTATTTGTAGAGTTTCTATGATCTGAGAACAATATTTTAGATAGCTAGAATATAATTGAAAGTCAGTTCTGAAAGTTTTTTCACAAATTATGATTATTTTCTACTAAATAATGTACATCTCAATATATATAGATAAATCATGAAAATCTGTTCAATAAAATATTTTAGTCCCTGTGCCAATAAAACCAGATTATTAAAACAGATGAATAAACTTTGTTGAGATATCCAAAGCATTTTATTCCTAACATCTTTTTATTATTTTTAATTTGTTTTGTTAATAGTTTTGATCAGTTTTGGGGGGGAAGTTTTCATTTTCTTTGGGAAAAAAATTTGATTTTATACAAATATCCATCTTAACTAAGAGAGGGATGACTTTTTTGAAAATTGTGGAATTTCACATCATGTAATCATATCTTTTTATATTTTACAAAAGCATGTTAGTCAATGAAAGAAGAAGTAGAAAACTGAATTCGTGTCTACCTGGAAGCCAGTGGGGCCTGGGGGCCCCTGTTCTCCTCTTTCTCCAGCTAGACCCTGTCGTGAAGGAAAGAAAATCATGAATACACCCCGAACTTTACCTCTAGAAGTGTTGACATTTCTTTCAATAGTGTGTTTTTCAGTTTGGTCAGGTAATAAACTAATAGTAAAAATCATCTAATGATATTGTTTGAAATCTCTGCAGGTGAGAAAAAATTTCCTAAAGGCAGTAAAGCAACTGATGATATTTATTTATTTTTTGATGCAAACACAAAATGTCTGGAGCCAACCATAAAAATTATGGTGAAATTGGATGAACTAAATACAAAAAAGCCCACTACTTTTGTAGATCTAATCTAAAAGGGTAATATTTCTATTGTAGTTTATTTCTAAGTATCATAAGAATTATTAAGATTTCACAACTAGAATGACTAAAAACAAAGCTGGCATTTTAGAGAGCTATTTAAACTACTCCACCCCAAAACAAATAAAAATGCCCAAATATTTGATAAACACTTAATTTTTAAATCCTTGGATGATTTATAAATAACCTCAAATGATAAATATTATTCCTTTTATCTCCTCAAAATTAGCTTAAATAAATTTGTTTAAGATATACTATTCAAAGAAGGTAGGTATAATTCAGTGCCTTAATAAATAAAATACACTATAAAATATTTATCTGTAAAACACTATTTTTCTCAGCTATAATACTCTTTGATTATAGCATATAAAGACAATGAGATCTTTGCCATTAGACGTTTAAAGAGGCTTAAAATGAAAAGACGAATCATTATATTTTAAAAGGCAAAAGACAACACATGACAGGAATCAAAAGAAAAGACATAACTGAGATTCTTCAATCCTATACATTATTCACTTTCCCTGAAACTTGGTAATAAGTCCGGAACAAATATCATTTAAAAATGCAATGTATATACATTCTTGTTAAAAGACCACGTACCGGGGGCCCCACAGGACCAGAAGGACCAACTTCACCATCTTTTCCAGGAGCTCCCTAGTATCACATAGAGATAATTTGTGAGGTGAGGCCATGAGAATTTGGACAGTTTCATACATATGTATCTATATGAAAGATTCATACTAAATCTTAAATATGATAAATATTGTATTAATAATCTATTAATATTAATGTGAAACATATGAAACATATATTTAATATATAAGTAATATAATATTAATAAGATGCAATATAATATATATTATTTAGCAGAAAATGTATATTTACCCTTTGCCCAGGAACACCAGCATTTCCGGCTTCTCCAGGTTTTCCAGGGTCACCCTAAAGAATAAATGAAGCTATTCTAAAATTCAATGTGCCAAAAACATAACTGCTTTAAAGGGGGATCACAAGGAGATGGCAAACACATCATACAGGGTACTCACACTGCTACCTTTGGGGCCCGGAAGACCCATACTCCCGGGCTGCCCTCTGATTCCTATGGAGCCTGGAGGTCCTGGACGACCATCCTCCCCTGGAGCACCCTATGGAATTGACGGGAGCCATGTAAGTTTCACATAAGTTCTTTCTAAGTATTGCATCACCCAAATTGTCATTTGCCTGTGCTTACTATAATGTTATAAAAATTTTAAATTATCCTACATTTTTATGGTAATGCATCAGAACAGTTGAATTGTTTTGTTTTAAAAAACACTGAAGTATTTTGAGTATTTAGAACACGGATTTTATTCTTATTGTATGTATAAGCTTCCTTGTCACGTTTCCTGACACCTGCAAGTTAATGAGGGACATCTTTCCCTCTTCATTTACTCTGGTTTTGAAAATGAAAATTCAGGACCTCGCCGGGCTCGGTGGCTCAGCCTGTAATCCTGCACCTTTGGGAGGCTGAGGTGAGTGGATCGCCTGAGCCCGCTGGTTCGAGACCCGCCTGGGCAGCGAGACCTCATCTCTACAATAAATCAAAAAATCAGCCGGGCGTGGTAGCGCATGCCTGTAGTTCCGGCTACTCGGAAGGCTGAGGCGGAAGGATCGCCAGAGCCCAGCAGGTAGAGGCTGCGGTGGCCGGGAGCGGCCACAGCACTCCAAACTGGGCGACAGAGTGAGGCTCCAACTCAAAAAAAAAAAAAAGAAAGAAAATTCAGGACCTCTATTTCACACTGCAGGATAAGGGACTATCTTAGAATATATAAACTATAAAATTCATACCTACTTATCTCTTATAGAATCGGAAGGATATCAAGAAATAAAAATACTACTAATAGACATAGTTCACTAATAGTAAATATATATATCATTTAAACTGTTTCACAATGTCAGGAAAGCAACTAAAATCTCAAACAATGATTTCAATAAAATTTGATATATATTTTGATCAATGTAAAAATACACAGATCCTAAGAATTTGTTTCCAGCAGGCATTTAAAACATGAAAGCATGGTCAGTATCAACATGATAAAAAAAAACATTAACTTCAAATAAATATCATGTAAGTTGCATATCTATTGAAAAATACTAGTGGTGGTGAACTTTAATTTCAATTACTTACCAAAGGTCCAAGTTTTCCTTCAGGACCTTGAACACCAGGATTTCCTGTCAGACCCTGAAAATGAAAAGCAACTGTTAGTTTGTTGCTGATCTGAAATTAAAGATTATAAAGAGTAAAAATAGTGTTGCATTATTGACAACTGAAGGCCAATTCCATAGTCCAAATAAATTTTCAAACCAGGAATTCTTTGCAAAGAGTTTTTGTTTACTTGCTAGTTAGTAAAGAGAAATTATAAAAGCTAGCAAACATATAAAACTATTAATACATACTCCTTTGAGAAAGAGAGACTAGAAGTTACTGTATTTTTATATATGACAGACATAAATCAGTATTTAAAAAATAATCAGGTCAAACCACAAAAACTAAGAAATGTTCCAAGGTGTGAAAGCAAATTAAATTTTAAAACAAAAAATCAAAAAAACCTTCAGTGAATGCTCGGGAGCATTTTTCTGAGTTGATGTAGCAAACAACATCTGTGTTCTTACCCGAGCACCTGGAAGCCCAGGTTCACCTGGACGTCCTGGGTCCCCCTGGCCTCCTTTGGGTCCTGAAGAACCCACAGGACCCCGTTCTCCTTGAGCACCCTGTGCCAAACAAAGCAGGCTTGTCAGAAGGAAGAAAGAATACAGGGAAACAAGAGCAAGCACAAACAAAATTCTTGTTTTACAAAACAGGGCTCTAATTTAACATACAAATATTTTGTCTAAGAAGCTACAAGGACTTATTTGAAAACAATGTCACTCACATTTTGTTCTAATTTGGATTCCTTGAATAACAGGAGTTTTTAACCATTAATTAATTAAAGTTGTATTTATGGCCTCATTCCAATAATTTAGATTTAAGAAAAACAGAATATAAAGAATCTAAATTCCCAACTAAAGGAATATACATTGAAACATCTGAAAACAAGTTTCCACGTTCCTGCAACTATCATCCTTCTTTCTCCTCCTCCTCCTCCTCCTCCTCCTCCTCCTCCTCCTCCTCCTCCTCCTTCTTCCTCTTCCTCTTCCTCTTCTCCTCCTCCTCCTCCTCCTCTCTTCTCCTCTCTTCTCTTCTTTTCTCTTCTCTTCTCTTCTCTCTCTCTCCCTCTCCTTTTTTTTGAGACGGTGTCTATCTCTTGCCAGGCTGGAGTGCAGTGGCACGATCATGGCTCACTGCAGCCTTGACATCCTGGGCTCAGGAGATCTTCCACCTCAGCATCTCAAAGTATCTGGAACTACTGGTTTACACCACCACACCCAGCTAATTTTTTGATTTTCCGTAGAGGCAAGGTCTTGCTATGCTACCCAAGCTAGTCTCAAGCTTCTAGGTTCAAGTGATTCTCCTGCCTTGGCCTCTCACAAAGCTGGGATTATAGGTGTGAGCTACCACACCTGGCCCCCTACACTTCTTAATGCAAAGATTACACACTTAAGGTTAGGTCTAAGATCTAGGTTCACCTCCCTTCTGGGTCTGAATCCACATGAGCCACAGCTATATCGCCATGCTGAAAAAGGTCATTTTCTGGAGCACCACCCACATGCGTGTCAACATTGATGGGTAATCTTACCTTTGGTCCAGGTAAACCATCAGACCCTGGAAAACCACGATTGCCAGGGGCACCCTACAAGGACCAATATAAGATTCTTAATTTTTGTTGATATTTTTATTATACTGAATAGCTAATTTTTATTTTTAGCACTGCAAAGTTTCAAGCCAACACAGCAATAAATATGCATATGAAAAAAATCTAACAAGATGGAATACATTTAAAATGTGAAGAATGTATAAGTACTGACCCAAATAATTCTTCAAATCAAGAAATACTCTTAACAATTTGTTGTAAAATTAAACACAGAGAAAAATTGACATATAGATAGGAGAGGCAAAGGCCCCATCGACAGCAATCAAATGTTAATAATAACATGCATTAATGATGGCTTGTGTGTGAAGTCCTTTGCTTTCTCCGAAGCTCTACACAGAAGTGAGATTATTATTCTTTTCAGACTCATTTTATTAAATTCCATCTCTTCTGCTCTTTAAAATCACCATGTCCTTTCTGGCCTTCTGGCTTTGCATTTGCTTTTTCCTCTGCTAATTATCTTCCTGGCTCATGCTCATCTTCAGGTCTCAGCTAAAATGCTATCTGCTCAGAACACCCTATTTCCCAGTCAACTAATCAGACATTACACCACTACCATAAACTCATAGTTCCCCTCCAACATGTCACCCTATTATTTTAAAATTTATGTGACACTATTAAAATGCATTAATATGTTTTTATTTACCTGTTGTCTTGTTTATTGTTCACCTCCCCACTGTGGACCAGGACCATAGACATTCACAATGCATCTCAAACACAAGTAGCTCAAACTGGCTAGTGATTCAATCAATGTTTGTTGAATTAATGAATGAAGAATGATTGAACAGTTGCCTCATTTTGTTTGCTGATGACTGTACTGAGCTGTGCGAGGCAACTGGAAGTATTTCTCTCAACAGTTCCAGTTTTCCTTACTATTCCAAAACTTACTCGTATAATTCCCCACAACTATAAGAATGTATTTTATTGTTCAAATTTTACCCTTTCTCCAACTGGTCCTGGAGGACCAACTGTTCCAGGATCACCTCGGGGACCTCTTTTGCCTTCTTCACCAGGTGGGCCTATTGGGCCTTGAATACCATGGGGCCCCTGTTAAAAACAAAAGGACAGTTACCAGAAAATTCCATTCGACAAGGGATTTATAGTTGGAAGACTCATTCAATGAAGTCAGTCACAGATCTTAGAGTATATGAAACAAACTATTTTCATCCCAAGCTATTATAATTATCATTGCTGTTACTTTAAAAAGTATAGTAAATAATATTTGTGTTCTAATCATTTAAAAAAATAACAAAGTCTTACTGGTTCCCCTTTTGGGCCAGCCTCTCCTTTGAAACCTGGAACTCCCGGATCACCCTAAAACAAAAATATTGATAGTTGTAAAAACTTGGACATTTAGTCAATCCAAACTGCCCTAATTAATCACGATAAATAAGCCTTAAAAATTATCTGCAGTTGAGTCTGTATTAAATCTTACTGATTGAACGCCTTTTTTAAATTTGTAAATTTTGTTGAATGTGTGTACGTTTTAATAACATTCAGTATAATTCAGTAGCGGTTTATTTCATAGTAGTCGTAAAAAGATTTATTTTTTAAATTGTTTTTGTATTATTTAGTAGAATAACTAGAATTATTCAATTATATTCAATTTGATAATTAAAATTAGAAATAACAATGACAACTTCTACAGATAAATCTACTTAGGCTGTATTTCAGGATATAGATTTGTTCACCCAGAATCAAAATAATGGTGTAATTATGTTCTATTTATTGAGAATTTGGCAATTTCAAATAGGGCATTTCATCTATAGAGTACTCTGGGGTTTTGTGTGTTTGTGTCTTTAAACACCAGTTGTAGTTTATGTTGCAGGAATCAGATTGCTAAATTCAGAACATGGTAAAATCAAATGTGACATATCAGCAATGTTCTTTTTTTATTTTTTTAACAATTCTGTCACTGACACTTATAAAGGATTTATCAGTGTGACCACATTACTTGAAACAGAATCTAAAATATGTGTTTGAATACGTATTCTTATATGCCAAGCTAAAAGCTATATAAGCACAATTTCTCAATGTGTTTATTTCTTATGGGTTCATCAAAATATTTTTGCTAATAAATAATTGCTGCAAAATAAGTAAACTCATTCAATATGAATTGAAACAACTCTTCAAGAATAACTCTCAAGAAATAGCTATTGAACCAATTTTTAGCCCAATTGTCATTATAAATCCCTGTTAAACCTCCATATTTCCTTACACTGGTTTGCAAAGTATTTCCATAGCATATATTATTTAACTAGTCTTAAAATTATATCAAGTGGACCATAAAGTTATTACTTTATTATTTTTAAATAAAAGAGCACTAAAATTTAACATACTGCAATAATGCTCCACTTAGAATTTAACATCTAAACTGTACATTATCTTTTGGCTTCGCTTTATAAAAACTTCTGTCTTCATTCCCTCATTTGGATAAATCACATTATCTATGCTTCTTTGCATAGCATTACATGTTATTACTCTTGGCACTCTTAGTTGGATTATATTTTAAAAGATGATAGTTTTTTCAAAGGACTTTACCGATTGGCCTCTAATTCCCTGAGGTCCAGTGCTACCCTGAGGTCCTGGAGATCCAGGTGGTCCTGCCAAGCCAGGAGGGCCAGAAGTACCTGGAGAGCCCTATCAGAGAGCAAAAGTGATGTGATGAGCAGAGGCATAGGTAGCAGTCTAGGATCAACATCTCAAGGATCACATCCATTTGAACTTCACGTGTCATAAATGCCATTACTCACCGTTGGGCCTTTGGCACCAGGCGTACCATCAGTTCCTATTGCACCCTAAAAGGTACACAAAAGTTTACAAAGTATTAAGCTATATTTAGGCACATATAGGACAGTACTCAGCAATCCAGGCATCTTTCAAGAGGAGGTAATTTTTTATAATTAGCCACCCTTATGTCATAAAACTCATGTCTTTAGCTCATTCTCTTTTACATAAAATAGGCAAAACATGCAGAGTTGACAGGAAAATGTGTTTTTTCATTAGTTTTTTCACATTCATTCAGAATTCAAAGAGAGTATAGAAAATTGCATAATTCAAAATAGCTAGAAGAGAGGATTTTAAAAGTTTCCAACACATAGAAACAAAACTTGAGGTAATAAATATTATAAATACCCTGACCTGATCATTGCATATCATATGCATACATCAAAATATGACATGTCCCACATAAACATGTACTAGTATTATGTATCAGTAAAAAAATAAGTTGCATTTGTTCCGATGTTATAAAATATATCTAGCTTTCTGGGCTAGACATATGTCTAGTCCTTAGATGTGCTAGGAACTTACAGGAAGACCTTGAGAGCCAACTGGACCCGGCGGCCCAGTTTCACCTCTCTGTCCCTGAGGACCTTCAGGGCCTCGTGCCCCAGTAGGACCTGCTTCCCCCTAAAAGGGTGCAAAGGGAAAGGTTAATTTGAGAAAAATCAGAATCCAAAATCAACTTGACATTGTACAAAGTTGACCGCCTATTTGGAGTTTTACATTTTAAACCCAACATTTAAACCCAAAACATTTAAAGGGGCTAAGAGAACCAAGAGGTTTATCAGGAAGCATGCCAACCTAGTTTAAGGTTGCCCACCTCCTTCTTATAAGATGATGCTGGTGGCCTCTTCACTAGGAACATTCTCCATATCCCAATCACTAGTAATAAAAGTGCTATACATCTGTCAGGTTTGCTTATGTTTTCCCTCTGAATTCCCACAAAATCTGGGTTTTTTTTAAAACCACATCCATCAGAATGTTTTGCTTATTATATATTTAATATTTAAGAGAATCTAGATTTATAACAAAAAAACTAGGGAGATTTCTATACCAGACACACCAACTCAAAGAACTAGAGTAGATAATTTTATACCTACAATTTACGTTTAATATGTTCTTATAAATATTCAGGTTTTCAAACCCATTTTTGTTTAAATGGAAATAGCAGAAGTACATTGAGACTCTGTAAACCACACAAATAAAATGAGAGAGATTCACTGTGCTTGCAGAAGTTGTGTCTAATCAGCAGAGACCGTCTTTAAGTCTAGCGATGCACTGCAACAATTAAAGCTTGAGGCAATCATCAGAGCATACAGCAAGTTATTTCCTCATGTTTCTTAAACAACCCGTATCAGCTAAAATGCTGTAAGATTCATACAATAGTTTTTCAAATTTGTGAGACTCACTGCGAAAGCAGTCCATATAAAATTGTATACCATTCTTACCGAACAAGAGAGTTTCCTTGCTACATAAGAAATATTGCAAATTATATTTCTTAGTATAAGACATACTTTAACTTATAAAAACTCAATTCCGTTAACCTTCAAGAAAACATTTATTCAGAAAAGTGGAAAACATTGGAGCTTACAAATGTCTTAACAACTTTTGACAATATATAAGCAAAACCCCACCTATTTTTAAATTTAAAAAAAAACTTATTTGATAGGATTTTGCGTGTGTGTGTGTGTGTGTGTGTGTGTATGTGTGTGTGTGTGTGTGTGTGTGTGTGTGTGTGTGTGTGTGTGTGTGTTGGAGGTCTCACTCTGTCACCAAGCTGGAATACAGTGGCATCATCATGGTTCATAGCAGTCTCCACTCCCTGGACTCAAGTGATCCTTTCCTCTTAGCATCTTGAGTAGCTGGGACTAGGCGTATGCCACCATTCCCAGCCAATTTATTTATTTGTCTATTTGCTTGTTTATTTGTTTGCTTTTTGTAGAGGTGAGGTTTCACTATGTTGTCCAGACTAATCTCAGTCTCTTGGGCTCAAGCAATCCACCCATCTTTGCCTCCAAAAGTGCCACCACATTCTACCAGACAGGAATTTTAAAATAATTTTTAAAAAGCAGAGTTAAGTGGTCTGGGTAACCTAACATCTGTCTTTATTCCAAGCAAAGATAGTGAGTTTGTCTATTTAATCCAAATGCAGGATGCTTAACTGAATTTTAATTCACATTTTTTTTTAAAAATCACTTTTAGTATATATTTTTCCCAAGCAACATTTGGGACATATTTATACTAAAAATGTATTATTTGTTTATCTGAAATTCAAACAATTTGGTTGCTGTATTTTATCTGGCTTATTATGTAACTACATGGATCTAATCCTAGAGAGACCTAGAAAACTAAAATTCTAAGCAATAGAAGGCTCATCGGTATGAATAAAACATATTGAATTCCTATCACCCTTCATTGAAATGCATAGAACTGGATGTGGAAGTTTATTCTTCATCCAGAGAGCCAGAGACCATGGTAGAACCTTACTAGAAGAACAGAATCCTGGTTTTAAAAAAAAAAACCCAGAAATTTTGTGATGAGGAAAAGGCAGGGAAGCAAAGACAGAAAATTTCTAACAGAAACAGTTTCACTAAATGTTTGAGTTTTATTAAGTGGCTTTCAGTAGCCAACAACCAGTCCTACAAAAACCCAGGAGAAGAAGGAAGTGTCTAGGGTGAAGGGTTGTATAAACTATGAATGGCAATGAAATTTAACTGGAAACCACAGTTAGAGGAAAAACCCCATGCTGCTAATTCGTAGTACTAGGCTTTGCGAGTATTCCTTCCTTCATTCTCTAACCAAAATTCTCTAACCAAAACTCAATTTGGGAGTGAAGTGTCTCACATTAAGAGGAAAGGGATTTTTCATATTTTGATTGGGGCATATGTGGAGTTTTGAGCAAGAATCAGTAGAAGTGAGACTAGGACCTCAGGGAGTAGATCAAATTCAGAGGGGGACCCAAGAAGATCCCACCACTTGAGTTCACACTGAGTTCTCAGTGAAAGCACCATTTCACATGACTTAAGACATGGTTTCAAAGTAGCAGAGGGATAATTTGATTTCATGCTGCTCACATATCAAAGAGTTTTAATGCCAGCTACAAACCTGTTTAATTTAGGATTTGTTTCTATGATTAAATCCAATTTGAGTAGCACTACAAATAATAAACATGAACCTATATTGAAGATGTCCTCTGCATTGGGAGCTATGCTAAAGATTTACATAGATTATCTCACTTAATCCTCAACAAAATTTCCTGAGAAAACAAGCTTTAGAGAGGTCAAGTGACTGCCTGTGGCCACAGTCACTTTTGTACAGTAGAATTTTCTGAGTTAATCTCTTCTTCAAGATGAAGAAAATACTATTGCCAGAGGGAAACTGGATGTGGGGCAGTAATCAAATGTGTTTTTTAAAGTTTGAAATCAGTGTTCTGAATTAATTCACTAGTTTAGCTAATATAATCTTAATATTCTTCTACTACAATCATTGAATTTATCTCAAAGAGCTGAGAGAAAAAACACACTGTGACTCACTACAAATGTAAATCATCCCAGCAGAATACTTTAATCCCTTCCCATATGGAAAGCCAAATCTCCTACCTGTCCACTCCTTTAACAGCTGTGTAGAATTGGTGGGGGGTGGGTGCAAAGGGATGGCCAGCATTGCGTGAAAGAGCAGCCTTTCTACAAGCTCTGATTTATTTTAACTTCCTATTGTTTAGAACATTCTTTTGTTTTTTACACCCATACGCTTTATCTAAGAACAGGTTCCAACTCAGCTTAATGCACTTATTCCTTGGAGCTGTTTCAATTGTCTGGCATTAGAATCCTAACACAATAGATTCTTTGATATTATAATCATCTGATTATAAGTCATTCTCCTTTAATTGCATATTACATAGGTAATTTCATTTTTTGTTTACTTTTTTCCCTATCACAGTGGACAATGAACATACTCTAGGCCCTTTCCTTCGTTAAGAGTAACTTCCATACTCTTCAATTAATGAAATGTCATTCTTTACTTTGGGACTCATGTAATCAAGGAGAGTTAAATACTATGTATTAGCATCTTACCTTCATTCCAGGATTTCCTGGAAAACCAGAAGAGCCAGGTATCCCAAGAGGACCCTATTAAAAGAAACCAGAAAAGTAATCAGACATGTATTTAATTAGTATTTAATTAGGATATTTTTATCTTGTGGCATCATTTTGTATTTTGACATATAACAAAAGAATAATTTGCTTTGTACTTCACGATCACAAAGATAATAGTGCAATTTTATTAGAAGTACTGTTCAACATTGATCTAAAGTAGTGCTAAAAAATATATCCAATGTTATTAAATGTGATAATTGGATTAACCAATTATAGCATATGAGATTAAGTCAGTCATAAAAGCAAATTGTTTGAAACAATTACCTCTTGAGAGATGTGCTTTCTTTGTGTTAACCAAGTAATAAAGATTGTTTTTAGAAAGTTACATTTTTTACCAAAATCTAGAACTTCATTTTATGATAATGATGCTTAAGAATCATCTGACTGGTACCCCACAATATCAAAATTAAAAATATCGATAAATTTAAAAAAAAAAGGAATCATCTTACTGTTTTACAGTGATTTTCTTTTTAAGGCAATAGTAAATAGATATTTATAGTAGTCTACATTTGGGAACACATGCAAAGCTTTTAAACCATTAATTTAAAAATCTAAAGGCTAGAATTAAAAGAAATGATATGTATAAGAGAGATTTCATTCTAGGTTACCTACTTCTTTGAGGATTGTATTTTATTTAATCAGTTTTGAAATAATAAAAGCATGTTCAAAGTATACTTCTTTTTTTTATCCTACATTTTGTTTCCTCTTTATGAGCAACAAAAGAGAAAAGATCCTTGGGGCATATAACTTCAATTGCTGTAATTCTATTTTACTTTTGGCATATGGGAAAAATGAATAGCTTTACATTTTTTTTTCAATATTGGCCCATGTTATTATGAATATTCTCTACAACACTCTTTTTCTCCCTTAAGATTTTCTTTCCTTGGTGTTTTATTAGCACAATTTACATTGTGGAGATTGACTCAACTTCTGCTGTTTTCTACAAGATAAGATTGTTCCATGCACTACTTAGTTAAGAGCATTTGCATTCATAACTTTGTGCTCAATTACTATAAAATTCTTTAGGGAAAAATGGCTATGGAAAACATTTGTAAATACATTCATATATTATAAAACTACTTTTGTCTTAGAGCAAAATCAATATTGATGATACTATGGAACCAGTAGAATTGATTTCTGAGTCACCTCTAAAGATTAGATGCTTCTGGAAAACACAGCAGATAATTAAGAGCAACTGGGGCTAGAAACATGGGAGAACTATTGCAAGTAAGAGAAACAGAAACAAGGTGAGTCATATACTAGAAATTTGTCAAACAGCAGAATTTTGCCTTTGTAACTTACTACCAGTAGCTAAATAAATGCTTAGATTTCATCTTTAAATGAGAGTTAAAGTTTCATAATTGAAGAGGATAGCTTGTGAAATCATGCAACACTAGAGCAAAATACAACAACCTTGTCAATACTGGGCATAAAAAGAACAATACACAAAATACTAGCACATCTTGAAATGTCGCTGTTTTTCATTTCATGTTACACTTTTACTCCCGTGGATTATTTATTGCCTGCATGTTAAAAATTCCCAATCTACATTTGCAATTCCAATTTTCATCCTGAACTGCACTCTGGCATATCCAATCACAAAATGGAACATATCTCTTCCCATCCTAAATTCAAACCCACAAGCAGTAGCCTGTTCATCTTCCTGTATTTCTAATCTCAAATAAAGTATCCATCAGACGCCTTAAACCAGACAGCTAAGTTTCTTAGCTCATTGATAAGTAGTCTGCCTGTTACCATAATGTGAACTTTAGTTCACGTCTCTATAATTTCTCTCTGGATTCAAGTCAATAATATTCAAACTCATCCTTTAGTCTTAGCCATCTTTAGCTCATCTGTTGCATTTCCAGCAGATGATCTTTCTGGTCATGTTCCGTATGTTTAAAACACCTGAATGGTCTCCCATTAACTACTTTAGGAAAAAAGCTCAAAAACCTTTTATCATGGTAAATGTTGCCTTTATGATATAACACCTGACTTCCAATTAAAATTCACCTTCCTAGCATTTTCTGTGCTCACATGGGTTTTCATGTATCCATCCTATGGACTATGCTATATTCTTGCCCATTTAGTATACTTATCTTTCAAGACTTGGCTTGAAAGTTGCTCCTTTTTAAGTCTTCCTTTACATCCATTTCCACTGTAGGCCTAGGTACTTCCTCCTCTATGTTGCCATAGTCAGCAAGAGTATTACACAATACTAATGAACAGATCTCTCTTCTTCAATAGAACCGTCTTGAAGACAAGTTCTGTGTGTTTATCATCTTTTTTACTCCAAGTGTCTGAAACACAGTGAGTGCCCTGTAAATGTTTATGAATGGAAAATGAATGAATTAATTAATATGAAAGTAATATAACTTACCATCGGTCCAGGTTTTCCAGGCATACCATGAGCACCTCGTTGTCCCTAATTAGGAGGAAAAAAAAGACAGCATAAGATCAAATGTTACAGAATTTTTCTCATAATTCGTTTTATAAAAATTTATATTATTAAACACTAAAGAATAAATATTAACGTTAACTGGTAACAATCTTTGCTTGGTTTTAAATAAAGCTTATAATGTACATTTCTTTTATTGTCTTTCTTTCTTTCTTTAAATTTTTTATTTTAAAGATGTGGGGTACAATTCAGAGTTAGGTATACAAATGTTCATTATGCAGTTACCCTTGCTGATGAGGTGTACTCTTCCCTCCCTTGGCAGTTTCCCTCAACTGCCAATCCCACCCCCCATCCCCTGGTAGTTTCCCACTACTGCCAGTCCCTTTTTTTTTTTTTTTTTAGTATTATGGTAATTGTTCAAGGTTTGCTTAGGAGTGAGAATATATGGTACTCTGTTTTTTGTTTCTGTGATAGATCACTGAGTGTGATAGACTCCAAATTCATTCAAGTTGCTGCAAAGCTCATATGTTTGTCCTTCTTTATGGTTGTATAATACTCTATTGCGTATATGTACCATATATATATATATATTTGGGGGGGGCAGGCCAGTTTCAATGGGCAGCATGGTTGGTTCCATGTTTTTGCTATTGTGAATAGTGCTGCAATAAACATATGTGTGCAGGTATCTCTTTGGTAGAATGATTTGAGTTCTTCCAGGTATATTCCCAACAAGGGAACTGATGGGTCATACGGAAAGTCCATATCTAGTTCTTTCAGAAATCACCACACTGTTTTCCAAAAAGGTTGCATAACATTTCTCTGCATCCGCGCCAGCATCTGTTGTTTGTTTTATTAATGATGGGCATTCTTACTGGGGTTAGGTGGTATCTCAATGTGGTTTTGATTTGCATTTCTCTGATGACTAGTGAGGCTGAGCACTTTTTCATGTGTCTGTTAGCTGCCAACATTTCTTCTTCTGAGAAGTGTCTATTCATGTATTTTTCCCACTTTTGAATGGGGCTGTTTTGTTTTTTTCCTTTGGCACATTTGAGTTCCTGGTAGATCCTAGATGTTAGGCCTTTGTCAAAATATACAGTTGGCAAATATTTTTCTCATTCTGTGGGCTGTCTCCCCACTCTTTTGATGGTTTCTTTTGCTTTGGAGAAGCTTTTCAGTTTGATGAGGTCCCACTTGTCTATCTTCTCTCTTATGGCATGGGCACTTGGGGTTTTATCAGGAATTGGTTGCCAGTTCTAATTTCCATAGGGTGTCTTCTGCATTTTCTAAGATTCTTATAGTTTGAAGTTTTACATTGAAGTCTTTATCCATTTAGAGTCGATTTTTGTGTATGGTGATAGGTAGGGTCCTGTTTCAATCTTCTCCATGTGATCAACCTGTTTTCCCAGCAACATTTACTGAATAGGTTCCTCTCTCCTTAGTAGTTTTTGGTGGAGGCTTTGTCAAAGATGATTTGGTTGAGAAATTGAGATTTTACTTTCAGAATCTCTATCCTGTTCCATAGCTCTGTATGTCTGTTCTTGTACCAATACCAGGCTGTTTTGATTATTGTAGCATTATAGTAAAGTTTGAAGTCTGAAAGTGTGATGCCTCCTGCTTTGTTTCTTTTGCTAAGGATTGTTCTGGCTACATGTGGTCATTTATGTTTCCATATTAATTTCTGTATTGTCATTTCCAGGTCTGAGAAGAATAATGTTGATAATTTAATGGGTATTGCATTGAATCTGTAAATTGTCTTTGGCAAGATGGACATCTTAAAAATGTTGATTCTTCCTATCCATGAACGTGGAATATTTTTCCATTTATTTGTGTTTTCTTGGATTTCTTTGAGCAGTGTTTTGTAGTTCTCATTGTAAAGGTCTTTCACTTCTCTGGTGAGGAAGATGTTGAGGTATTTTATTTTTCATTTTTGTGTGTGTATGGCTATTGTGAATGGGATTATGCTTTTTATTTGGTTCTCCGCCTGCTTTTTGTTGGTGTATAAGAATGCAACTGTCTTTCGCACATCTATTTTGTACCCTGAGGCTTTGCCAAAGTCCTTTATCAGTGCAAGCAGGTTCTTAACATATTCTCTTGGATTTTCGAGGTATAGGATCATATTGTAAGCAAAGAGGGATAACTTAACTTCCTCTTTTCCTTTTTGGATACCCCTGATTTCCTTCTCTTGTCTAATTGCTCTAGCTAGGATTTCTAACACAATGTTGAACAAGAGGGGTGAAACTGAGCAGCCTTGTCTTGTTTTAGTTTTCAGGAGAAATGTTTCCAGTTTCTGTCCATTTAGCAATATGTAGCTGTGAGTTTATCGTAGATGGCACTTACTATTTTGAGGTATGTCCCTTCTATACCTAGGTGTTTGATCAAGAAGGGATGCTGGATTTGATCAAAAGCTTTTTCTGCATCTAATGATATAATCATGTGGTTCTTGTTTTTACATCTGTTGATGTATTTAATGACATTTGTTGTTTTGTGAATTGAACCAGGCCTACATCCTAGGGATGAAGGCTCCTTGGTCATGGTGGATGAAATTTGAGATGTGATGTTGGATCCAATTTGCTAGAATCTTGTTGAGGATTTTTGCATCTATGTTCATAAGGGATATTGGCCTCTAGTTCTCTTTTTTTATTGGTTCCTTACCTGGTTTGGGTATCAGTGTGATGTTAGCTTTGTAAAATGAGTTGTTGAGAATTGCATCTTTCTCAACTGCCTGGAATACTTTCAATAGGATTGGTATCAGCTCCTCCTTGTATGTTTTGTAGAATCCTGTTGGAAGGCCTCCAGTCCAGGGCTTTATTTTTGTAGGTAGTTTTCTTATGCCACAACCAATTTCCTGGGTTGTTATTGGTCTATTTAGAGGCACAATGTCTTCTTGTTTCCACCTTGGGAGGTTGTGTGATGTCAGAAAGTCCTCCATTTCATTTAGGTTATCAAGTTTGTTTCTATACAGGTGTGCTTAGTAATCTCTGATAATCTTCTGTACTTCTTCGTGATCAGTTGTGATTTTATCTTTTCCATTTCTGACTGTGTTTATTTGGGCTTCTTCTCTCTTTTTCTCTGTCATTCTGGCTAGAGGTCCATTGATCTTATTAATTCTTTCAAAGAACCAGCTTTTTGATTTGTTGATGTTTTCTATGGTATTTTTTTGTCTTCTATATCCTGTATTTAGACTCTTACTTTGGTGATCTGGATTCTTCTGTTAAAGTTAGGGTTTTGGTGGTCTTGTCTCTCCAGCTCCCTTAGGTGATTTGTTAGGCTTTCAACTTGTGATGTTTCCATTTTCTTGATATGTGTTCGTGGAGACATAATTTCCCCTCTTAGAACTGTTTTCATGGCCTCCAAGAGATTTTGGTAAGATGTTTCTTCATTTTCATTTGTTTCCAGGAATCTTTTAATTTCTGTTTTGATTTTGGTGTTGACCTAGTAGTTATTCAGTATCATGCTGTTTAGTGTCCATGTCTTTGTGGACTTTGGGGAAGTTTTATTGGTGATGCTATTTATTTTTATTCCACTGTGGTTTGAGAAGGTGCATGGCAATATTTCAACCTTATGGAATTTGTTTATGTTTCATTTATGACAAAGGATGTGATCGATCTTGAAGTACATTCCATGAGGTGGTGAGTAGAATGTATATTCTGCGGTTGTTGGGTGGAATATTCTGTAGGTATCTATAAAGTCTATTCAGTCAAGCGTCAAATTGAGGTTCTTGATCTCCTTTTCGATTTTTTGCCTTGATGATCTATCTAGGGCTCTTAGTGGGGCATTCAAGTCCCCAGCTATAATAGTGTTAGAACAATATCTTTTTTTAATTTGCTTTGTAGTTTCTTTATAAATGCTGGTGCTCCAGTATTGGGTGCATATATGTTTAGACTAGATATTTCTTGTTGATGGATTGAACCTTTTATCATTATGTAGTGTCCTTTTGTACCTTTTAAATTTTTGATAGCTTAAAGGTGATTTTGTCTGGTATTAAGATTGTGACTCCTATCTTCTTTTGTGATGCATTTGCCTGGAAGCTCATTTTTAATCCTCTAACTTTGAGTTTGTGTGCGTCCCTTATGGTGAGATGAATTTCCTGGATGCAGCAAATAATTGGGTCATGGTTTCTTATCCAGTTTGCCATTCTGTGTCTTTTCAGTGGAGCATTGAGTCCATGCACATTCAGGCTGATTATTGAAATGTGATGGCTTTATTTCTGCCATGAGGTTCTTATAAAGTTTTTTCTTTGTTTGTTTGCTTGTTTTCTTTTAGCTTTGGGGTTGATGTATGTGTGTTTTTGCAAATTTACTGTTGCAATGAATTCTCTGTTGATTCTGTGCTCTTGGGAAGTGTGTAGTCATTCTTTTTTTTCTTTTTTTTTTTGTGCTTAAAACGTTTTTAAGTGTCTCCTGTAGAGCTGGTCTGGAAGCTGCATAATCTCTTAGAGATTGGATGTCTGGGAAGCATTTTAATTCTCCATAGCTGATGAAGCTGAGCCTGACTGGGTAGGAAATTCTTGGTTGAAATTGTTTATCTATGAGGATGTTGAATATTGGGCTCCAGTCCCTTCTTGCTTGTAGTATTTCTGCCAATAGGCAAGCTGCTATTCTGATTGATTTTCCCTGTTAGGTACTCTATCCTTTCTCTCTTACTGCCTTTAGGAGTTTTTCTTTTGTGTCTATTTTGTGTAGGCAAGTTACTATGTGTCTAGGGGTTGGTCTTATTTGATGTCTTGAGGGGGTTCTCTGTATCTCTTGTGTTTGACTGGTCACATCTGGTGAGATGGGGAAAGTTTTCTTAGATAATCTCCTGGAATACTTGCTCCAAGGTGTTCTCCATTTCCCTTTCTTGTTTGGGATACCAGTCAGGCATAGGTTCAGCCTCTTGATATAATCACACATCTCTTATAGGCTTTATTCTTTATTTTTGAGTCTTCTTTCTATGTTTTCTACAGATCAGGTTAATTCTATGTACTGGTCTTCAATTCAGAGATTCTTTCCTCTGCTTGATTGATTGTGTTTTCCATGCTTGTCATCTTGTTATTTATTTCCTGGATGAATTTTTTTATGTACAAAATCTCTGTTACAAGTTTTTTCAGTGTTGCATCTTGTCTTTCTTGAGTCTTGTTCACTTTTTCCATCCATTTCCTGATCCCTGTTGTATTCTGGGGTAAGTTGTTGATGACTTCCATTGTTTGGGCTCTGAGGTCCAATATTTTTTAGGAGTTTTCTCTTTGTTGCACTTGAAATTACCAGTGGTCTTCCGTTGGTTTTTCCTCATTTGTGACAGATCTCTTTCTTTTCTCTTTAGTTCTGTTATTTAGTGTCAGTGAGAGAGGCTTTCACTTCTGATATTTGCTCTGACCTCTATGCTTCCCTGACCCAGGCTCTGGATTTGTTCCCTGATCTCTTTGGAGTTCTTCCTCATCTTTTTCTGGTCATACCCTTTGTCCTGTGGGTAGATCAGGGTAAGGAGTGGGGCACCTGAGACTCAGCACTCCTCAGGAAACTCCAAAGTTTGTGCTTCTAGGATACTCCCTCTGTGTCATGATCATCCCCTGAATAGTTGATCCACTGGTCACAGAGATCACATGTGTTGCTCCATGGTTAGTAAGTCAGAGCACTTTCCTGTCCCATTTTCAAGATGGTAGCAGGGCACCTCTTTCATCTTCTGTGGTGGGGCTCTGCCTCTGAGCTCCCTCCACAGCTTTTGCTGCCAGTGTCCAGTCAGGCGCTGCAGTGGTGAGGCAGAGCCTGGAGCCAGCAGTCTCTCCCCACCACTTCTTCCCAGGAAGACTTTTGTCAGCTTAAAAAAATGTTGCTTGGCTTCTGCAACCCAGGAAGTGCTAGGGACCAAGCAGAGCAGCTGCAGCACCAGCTGTTTCACCAGAGGGCCCTGGTCACTTGCTTACAAGCCCCTACTTGGTCAGTCCCTCACACCATCTTCTTCCCAGGAAGGGTTTTGTTGATTTTTTTAAATTGGCACTCATCTTCTGCCTCCTGGGAATCGCTAGGGTCCAAGTCAGGCAGCTGTGGCACAAGCTGCTTCACCAGGAGAGCCCTGGTCACTTGCTCCTGAGCCCTCACTCAGTCAGCCATCACATGCCCACACACTCACCAGCATGTACACAAAATTTTCCATACACTCACTCACACTGGGACTCGCATAGTCTGACTGATTTGGCCGCCATCTTCCCACTCCTCTCCATAACGTACATTGAAATATACATTTAAATAAAGCTTATCATGTAGTAATAAACACATCTCTCCTTCCTGCAATTTAAAAAACAAGATTGAGAAAGTGTAAGTGATTAAAATGATTCTTTTTACTTTAATGTATCACTTTCTATCATGTGAGCTTAGAGACAATGGAATGTGAACACTTCAATCTTCTTAATAACAAGATTAAGAAGGAATATCCTCTTTTTAATTAAAATAATAATTAAATACACACACACAAGAGAGAGAGAGAGAGAGAAATTAAGTTGTAGTGAATTCTGTGAGTTTCACCCAGATTTCCCTTCAGGACTGACATTTTATTCTGTCAGCTGGATTGTCACCTACATGTGGTTCATAGTTGAGACTGTCCCCAGGAATTGCCCTCAACCAAAGAGAGTTAGCTCTCTCAAGGCTGTACCCCTTCCTGACTCCAAGTGGGGTTATAAAGGGTTGGCCTGTTGGGAGCCAACATCTATAGCTACATGGCTGAGGCCTGTAAAGGCCCATCTGGAAGATCGCCTCTGACATAGGATGTCAGTTATACCTATAATATTGGCGTGTGATTAGTGACCAGTGTGCATACGTGGCAGTAAAGCCTGATGCAAAGCTGCTCAGCAGAATTATCTTGTATGATTCCAAGTTGTATTTCTTTTTAGATATTTTTCAAACTTCTATTTTCTTGGTAGACTGGTGAGTCAACTCTTAAGCAGTTTCCCCTAGAGCTAAGATTAGAGACTAAATTACCATCATAGTCTTATTGCCTGGTCCCATTACAGGCTATGCATTTCCTTGTCTTTGTTTTGTTAAATACCGAAAACTGTCTGCACCCCAAAGCCATTAACTTGGCGACTATGCCTTTGTTTCATACCGAAACTCTGTCTACCTCTGTTTACCTCAGCCCGAGGCCATGTGGCCTTGCATTTCCTTACTCAGGAGTGTGAAAGCTACTATATGATTTCTAGAGTAGACTTGTTAGGATAAAAAATATATATTTATACACTTATAGTTATGTTTTAGAGTATATTTGAGTAAATTTATGCTTGCTGTTTTGTTTCTTTTGGCTACATTATTTAAATATAATAATTACTATACGATTTATAAAAGAATTAATGATATAGCATAGTATTAAAGGTCAATCACTGCAAAAATTAAAGCTTAGACATAGGAAATTCATTTAAGTCATGGTAATCTTTTACAATTTAAGAATAAGTTTTGATCGTTGTGGAATTACAGGACACTACGTTGAACCATAATAGATTAATAGAATATCTGAGTCATTTAAGTAAGCTTATAGATTATAGTATAGTGTTAAGTTGATACTATTAATCATTAAAAATATTAGGAGTCAGTAAACTTGGATTTAACTTAGAAAAGTTTTTGTATTAATCAGGGTCTGGAACAAAGAGTATAATGTGAATGATTTATTGAACATTGTGGAGAACACTTTGAACAATCTGTATTAAAATTGTATACCTGTGAATTTAATGTAAGTTTTGTGAAACACATCATGTATCATGGAATTGTAATTGTTTGCTTGGAACTTGCAAGTCTCGTGATGCGTAATTTGCATAGGAATGTGTACACCCCCAAAGTGATTGACACACTAATGGAGGGTATGGAAAAAGGTATATAGGTTGGAAGGAGTCCAAATAAAATTTGGCTTCAGTCCTGATCAGACTGTTCCCAGAAGAATGGCCTAGAGTCATTTTCTTCTCTCCATCCTGATCCACCGAAGCGGTCTAACCTTACCCTCATATAAGTCGGGGCTGCCAGAGACCCTGACATTGGCCCCTATTCAAGAGAAGCCTAAAAAGACATCCCAGATCCATAGTTCCCCTGAGATTGACTGAGGTCTCTATTGCTATTGTAACACAATTAAATTTCTCCTTCTGATCAGCCCTCTTCCTTACATGTACTCCTTCACAAGTGTGGATTCTAAGAGCACTCCCCAATAAAGTTCCCATATTGTATTCAAGTCACTGCTTTGAAGCTGTTTCCTAGGAAATATGACCTATGATCCTAAGACCACTGGTGCCAGTTGTAGTATAAGAAAGCGGACTTTAAATGGAATTTGTAAGCAGAATTCCTTACTGTTGGCACACAGTAAATATTATCTCCAATGAGAAACTGAGATATTGCAAGGGAATGGGCTAGAAATGCAATGTCTCAGGCATTTAACAAGGTTTGGGGAAACAGCAATTGTATAGTTGGCAGGATTGCATGACTCTTATATAGTTCATCCATTGTAGAAAGACACTGCAAGTCCAATGGTGATTAACCACCAATGTAAGACTTTTTGGTAACATTTTTAAATATTTCTATCTTCTGTAGCCAGAGAAAAGAAAAAGCTGAATATCAGGCTCAGGACTTAATGATAAGTGTGAAAGAGCTCTTGATAAGTTTGAATTCTCAAACCTAGCAAGTCTGTTATGTCGTGGTTAAGAGTCATGGATTGAAAGGAATAGGGTCCTGAGGTTTGGCATTGGGATATCTGGGTTGAAACACTTGAGAACTTTGACATTTCAGACCCCCTAAAACCTCTGGGCCTGTAGAAGTGGCCCATTCCCCCCCCATTAACAGTTTATAGTACTTCTCTTGTTTGAAGATGACACAGAATCCTCTACTTTACCATATGACATAAACCCCCATTGTGGCCACCAGACAAATAATTAGCATCAAATAACAAAAAAGTATATATATCTGGATTGAGAAAGCACTGTTCCTGATGTAAATGTGTGTGTGTGTGTGTGTGTGTGTGTGTGTGTGTGTGTGTGTGTGTGTATTATACCAAAAGATCTATAAAGTCTAAACACCACATAGAGGCAAGATCCAAGAAACAATGTATGGGTGTAGGTACTGAAGGTACTGGATCAAAAAGGACAGGATATAAAGTTGAAGAACTTTAATGATGTGGAGACACTCTCCCATGATAAACAAGTCAACACCCTAGTCAGAACCCTGGGGACATGGAAACATGAAAAGAGTAGTGGCCCAAACTGAAGTAGATTTTCCAGAACTCCTTTGGCACATTGTAGAAGAAAGCACAGAGAAGTAAACACACTAGATTGTATATACTATGTAAGACTGAATACAGCAATAGCTTATTATATAGTAAGTCTTCTATATATAAACAAATTCTATTCCAAGAGTGTGTTCCTATGTCTCACTTGATCGTAAGCACAACAATTAGCCTATGTACATAACTAACACAGTTGGCACTGTAATAGGGCACAAATAATACATTAAAAATGTACAGTACTGTACAGCAAACTACACAAAAGCACAATCACTTATAGAGGGTGCATGCACATGACAATGTACATCAGATACATTAACTAACTTATATGATTGGACATGGGAACACACATTTGTATCTTTAAAAGATCATAACTTGAAGGTTCATATGCAGGGGAATTCCTGTATTCTACAATATTCTCTATATCCCCGTAGGACACTGATTAGCAAAGCGATAAGATATGGCCTGATGAGGGAGTATCACTCTTTCCGAACCAGAACCATGTCTTTGGTACTACTATTCAGAAGCTCTGAAGTAGTTGTCATCTAAGGGTAGTAGTAGGGGATGCTATAAACCTGGAATTCCTAATAGTAATGGGGATGTTAGAATCTTGTTATAAGAGAGGCAAGGAGGCTATCCTTAATTGTCAGAAGCAAACTGTATGCATTGTAATGAACTACAAAGTTGAAATATTAACCAGCATAGTCCAGCCTTCAGAAGGAGTGGTGAAAAGCATATTCGAATAGCCATCAAGAGTATTTCTCAGTCTGAACAATTAAAATAAATCAAAGAAATATAATCAGGAGACTCAGATCTTTCAAAGTCTACACTCATAGCATCTACCTTTTAGAATTATGATGAACACAAAATAAAATGCTTGGAGGAATTCCTGGAATATAATAAGTACTTGATAAACATTTTCTAGTATAACAATTTTATTACTATCCCAACATCCATATTTTCTATGTATTATATTCTGTGCTGCTATATGTTTTTATTATTTTCTTAATTTTTGCACTAAAATAAGTAGGCAACAAATGTACATGGTTGTGTAAGATGTTAATATTAAAAGCCAAGCTAAAGTGTATATACTTACAGGCGCACCCTGTGGCCCGAGTCTCCCTCTTTCTCCTGGCATTCCCCTCGGACCCTGCAGACAAAAGGGAAAAAACATCTCTTAAAGCACCTAATTTGAACTATAGGGTACTTTGACAACACTACTGAATCCAATTAAGAATCAAAAGAATTGACCACCAAAAAGTAGTATTACTAGGGTCAATTTTGGGTTTGAAAACCTCTCCACCTGTGGAGATGGTAACCTAGCCCCACTTACTTAAACAGATTTCACTTAACCAACCTTATGGGCTAAATCTACAATAATCCAGATTTGATAACAGAGTACAGAAAAAGAATAAGGGCATTCAACATTAAGGAAAGCAATGAAATCCAGGTATCCTTTTCTATTAGAAAGGCTCAGTTTTCTTGGTGCATTTGTCTATTAGCTAGTAATCAATATGATTTCACCAGCTAACATACATTCTTCATATCTTTTAATGAAAGTTTAAACATTATCTTAATATAGTCTAAAAAGAAAAGTAATATAATCTTAGAAAACCAAGAAACAAGGAAATCAATACATACCAGAGGACCCATGGCACCCATTGGACCAGTAGGGCCAGCTTCACCCTAAAGCAAAAATGAGATCACATTACATACAAGAAACCTACAATTGATATTCACGTCACTTTGTTCCATGTGTGTATAATTTTAAAGGCATATTTTCAAAGAGGGTATTTGAAAGGTATACTTTCAATGAAAGATCTCATAATTGTGCTTTATTACCTTTTCTCCAAATCTATTAAAAATTTAGTTTCTGTAGGAAAAAGTCTAAAATAAAATTGGGAATTTAAACAAGATTGATTAAAACTAACACATTTTGCCACAGTAATTAGTCTTAAAAATACTTAAATGTCTATGTCTGGTATGTTCCAAGTGAAATTTGATAGAGTTATAACTGACTATAATAGTCTCTTAAGCTCTATTATAGGAGATCTAGAAATAAAAATTTTAAAGTCAGAAGCTTTTTCACATTATTGCATGCTTTCTACTAAAAGCTTCTCTCTTCTTCCTTGATGTTTTATCTCTCCCTAGAAACATAAATAAATTTTGGGAAGAAACAATGACCAGAATGTCCTAGTATTAAAAGGGTACTAAATGACACGGTTAAGGGACCATCTAAACCTCTCAAATATTTTTCAAGAAAGATAACGAGTGAATGTCTTTCAGAGGATGAATTCATAGGCTATTCTCACATAAAGACAACACCCATCCTTACATTGCCAAACACCCAGTACCACACCAGCTAATCTTGGTGGCATGGTTAGTTCATGTCACCTATCCTGGTAAGGCCATTGCCACTCTTCTATGAAAAAATATATTTTTACCTAACCATTTATCTGTATTTTTCTTTTCTCCAGAATTTAGGTAGCTCTGAAAAAATTGCAGACAGTTGAAGCAAAACTGAAATGCTATAGTGAGGTTACATTAAGGCATTATAAAATTACCTTGGAACCAAGTGCTCCAACTTCACCTTTAGGACCTTCAAGACCTTTGTGTCCCTGAGAAGAAAAAATATAAACTTGTACTTGTATACTATTTTTTTAATTCTCAAAAGCATAAAGAAGAATCAAAAACAAGCTTACAGAAAGTACCTTATAAAAATGAATCTAAAATCTAAATTTGTTGCTCAAAATATTTTCAAATTTCCATTTTTTTGTAAGTTATTCAAAGAAAATTAAAGAATTATTGGCTTTAAATAACGTTCTTAACTTGCAGTGTTCTCACCTCCAAACATTTGTGACTTAACAGCAATTTAATCTACAGCCACAAATAAAAAAAATTTGTAGTGGCTTTAGAGGAAACACATAGAGCTCACATCGTTGTAAAATACTCGTTATATTGAGGATAATAGTCAGAATATTTAATAACTAGCATAGAGGAAAGTATTCTCATCAGAAGCCCAACTACTCAAAACAGAGGCCAGCTTTGCTTTCTAAAAGACAGATAGATAGATGATAGACAAGATAGATGATAGATAGAGTCTATATGTGTATATAATATTTTATAGTTACATGTTAATTATCTTGAGTTATTAAAAAGCACCCTATTGCTTTCTTTGTCTGAGTAGACAGGACCCCTCCTGTGACCTAGTATCTCAATTTGTCTCATGTCACTATTCTACTATGCAGTCATGGCCTCTGTATTCCCTATTAACCTGAAGCTGCAGGCCAGAGACTTTTCTCATTCATTCATTCCTGTGCCCTCTTTTGTATCCAGTATCCACTACATAGTAAGAACCCAAAATAGCTTTCTTCATAAAATCAAATGAAATTCAAAGGGAATGTAAAAAAGCATTGTGATTTCAGTAAACACAAATGAATACTGTAACACAGCCAGTTAGGAACAACTGACAAATGGAACTGTCAAGATTTCCAAAGCAATGCTCTCAAGACCTTGTTCAGTGAACCACGGTATCTGAGTGGATTACAATGGGTTGAACTTACCCGGTGACCCTTCAGGCCTGGAAGACCAGGAGCCCCAGGAAAGCCCCGAGCTCCCTGCAGGGAAAAAATAGATAAGGTATTTTAGAGTCATTAATGAAAATAGGAAATTCCATAATAACTTTTTTCCCCAGAAAATATCTGGTACACAGTTTTCCACCAATTTATTAAGGAAAAACAGCAGTATACTCTTATTCATCAAAATATATCTGGGTGTCAAATATTAGAAACATAAACATACTGTTAGAAATGGAAACATGATTTACACAAGGACATGGATTAATGCCAGGTATAGATTTTATGACATTTTTAAATTTTCAAATGATATCACTGTATTATAATTAGTGTCAGGAAAAAAAGCCAAGAAAAAAAATGAATCAACATGTTTAATGTTAGCATTGAAAAGGCCAAGGTATAGGAAAAAATTTAGGAAAGAAATTTAAGAGAAAATATGCTCTTCCTATTTTATATTGTGCTTTATTCCTGGTAAAAATTAAATGCCTTTGTAGCAAACCAATGTTGTTATTGCTGCTGCTGCTTGACAGAAGAACATAATGAGAATAATTTTGTTTTAATGAAGAAACTTTGAGTATTTATGATTGTTTGGAAAACAAAGTGAAGAAATGGCCTTTCCAACAGAAAGGAAGGTCAGAAAATATAAAAATGGCTTTGGTTCCTGATTCAATAATTTCTTAATGTCTGCCAATTCTATGCAGCTTTCATTTAAGCATATTAAATTTAAAAAAACAATTGAAATACACTAGAAAATCAAATCCAATGGTATGACTATTTTGAAATGATGCTTGAAACTTGTTCTCTATACGCCCTTAAAATAGATAGCAAAACAGTGGCTTAATTATTTACCTATTCTGATTGCCTAAATTAATTTGGTTTTGCATTGAACTGCCATTTCTACTGCCACCAGTATATTGAATGACTTGATACTACTGATTGATGCTATCAATTATCAATTACTATTATTAATTTCCATATCCCTGGCACTTAGCTTTATGCCAGGTTAATGGGCACTAAAAAACAATCATTGGATAGACAACTGAATGAAGAAATGGTTTAATTGTTCTAACTCTCATAGCACTTTAAACCTTTCTTAAAAAATTTATCTCATCCTAGCACAAGTTTACACAGACGGCAAAATCCTTCCACTCTGTAAATCATAGGCTTCATTCACTAGTTACTAAATGACTGAATAAGTCACTCAATAAATGAAACTCGTATGATAAAATCAAAGCAATAATTCCTCTGTGACCTCTTGAGGGAAAATTGTTTCTCTAGTGTTTTAGGGGGTTATCTCAGTAAGGGTATAGCAAGTCATGCTTTCTGAACAAATGAAGTCCCACTAATCTTCTGTTTATACAACCCTGCTTAGGAATTCTCTCATGTCAAGAGTTCCCTCTAAGTTTTAACTGTAATGCTGACTTTTCCTGAGATTTATCTCCTCTCCATCCTGAACAGACAACTCAGCACACACCCAACTAAGCCTATAGGGGAATTACAGAGCTATGTTATTTCAAATAATTAGTTAACTTCAGTTTTTACGGTCTGCAAGGGAAATTCTCATGTGATTACATATCCCTAGTATAACAAGAAAATGAACCAGATGTCCTCATGCTCATAAAAAAATTTCATTCTGCTGACCTGGATTGTCATTACAGTGCAATCATGTGTTACACTGAGCCTGCAGAGTGCATCTGTGGTGAGCTGGCAGGGCATCGTTCCTCCCCATGGAGGTCCCATGCTGAGTATGAGCAAGAGTGCAACAGGACACGGAAGGTTCAGGCCTGGGTTGGTTGGAAAGGACATCTGTGCTAATGACTAAACCCCTTGCCTTTGTCTGCATTCACTTTTAGAATGAGGGAGGAGAAAAGGAAAGACAGCAGGGAGATAGGGGTTGGTTTATATTTACAACTAAGTAATCCTTGGAGTCTTGTAAATTCCCTTAAAAGAGAAGCGTTCATTTGTTTTAAAAAATTGCTAGCAAAGGACCTCATCAATTTTCAGAAAGTAAACAGAGAGTAATGCATTAATGTTGATTGTATCGAGGGATAGAAATATCAGGAAATTATAGAAAATACAAGTAGAAGGTTGAATGTTCAGAGGCTGTACCCTTACTATGATAACCCCCTAAAACACTAAACCAATAGTTTCTCCTCAAGAGGTCACAGAGAAATTATTGCTTTGATTTTACCATATGAATTTCATTCATTGAGTTGCCTATTCAGCCATTTAGTAAGTAGTGAATGAAGCCTATGATTTGCAGAGTGGAAAGATTTTGTCATCTGTGCAAGATTGTGCTAGGACAAGATTCCTGAACATTCCAAAGAGGAGGAATGTTTGAAGATTGCTTGCTTGTCATTCTCTAACTGCCCCATTGCCTGTGTAGCTAATTGTAAGGGAGGGCCTTGAAAAGTAATGTGAGTGATTGCAGACAAGTGGGTTCAGAGGATGGCCAAGTGGCCCAGGGCCTGAATCCTGGTGGAGTGGGTCCTGTCCTTAGTGAGCCGAGAGGGGAAGAACACAGCTGTGTTAGGAGGGGCGGCAATCAGTGTATCTGCTCGTAAGATTTTAGGACCCAGAACATTAATAAAAAATTTCAGCCAACATTAGGGTTTGGGAAGCAGCCAAAAAAGCCATCCTGTCCACAGTTTATTGTCCCTAGTGGATAAAATACAAGTCAACAAACTCTTTTCCAAGTTATTGTTTAGACATGTGGGACAACATAAAATGAAAATATTTTAAAGAAAATTTTTAAAGATAAAACAGAATTGAGATGTGAATTGTAAATAGGTCAGGCTGGTGACTTATTCTGTGAAAAAAGTTTTCTTATATTCTGAATTTTCTGAAAATTGATACACAGTTTGGAGGGTATCTATTAGGTTATTATACAATTATCTGGGTCTGAGGTGTTATTTATATGATGCCGATGCAAAGCAGCTAAGTGGAGTTAGCTATCTCTCTGGCAAAACATCCTATGACATTTTACATTTTGACAGCAGGGAACTTGCTTGGTTGTCTGTATTTACTTGGTGACCAATACATGTGCATACAATGAACTAGGAGTTAATGTCAATGTCCTTTGTTTTTGAAGCTTGTCTGCATGCCATTGTATTGAAGAGAATGAACTTACCGGAGATCCTGCAAATCCCACTTCCCCGGGATTTCCATTTCTACCAGCTTCACCCTTGATGGAGAAAATGTAAGGGGTGGAGGAGGCAAAAGAGATTAAAAGGTTCTTCTCTGAGAGTAAAAGACAAATACATCGCATATTTCTAGAGAAGTCTTCTTTAGAAAGTTCACAACAATGCTTTAAACGGTGTATAAAAATAGGCAGGCTCTATATTACTAGAGGTAATCCATTCTAGAAAGTGACTTTGTGACGCTTTCATTAACATATCCAGAAGAAGAAACAGATATAAATTATCCTGGTCTGATGTAGTTCACCATTTCATTAACATCAAAACTTACATACACAAACACACATTAAATACACATATATACTATAAAATTCTGCATGAGCACATGACACTGAATTAAAGTATTGCATCTTAAAATATTATTTTGCCATTTATTTTCTTGCAATAAGAAGAGAACTACCAGAGATATTTGCTCTATAGCTAAATTTAATATAATCTCCTTAAACAAATCTTATGACTCATAGAGAAAATTTTTACATGGTTTAGTATAACAAATTAATGACCTTCCATAATTTCATTCTCAACTTTGGTACAACTAAGAACAGTATCTACAAAAGTAAGTCTGTTCCTGTACACTGTTCTCTGACTACATGTTTTAATGTTAAAATCTGTTATGTCTTTTGAATTAATTAATAACTCAATTGAAAAATTTGTTTTTTCAGCCTTAGGGAGTCACACTGAATTTAGTATACTACTAACATGCTTTAAAAATGTTTTTAATGAAGACCTTATAATGATGCATTGCCATCAGAGTAGTGTATTTTTTCTTTCAGATCATTTCACGGTTCACTGGCAAAAATACTAGCTATTGTGACAATTCTAGCATCTCATGGAGAAATCTTTTTGCAAAACCTGGGGAACGCAAGGAGAAAAGATACTTATAATATGAACTATCAAAATTAGGAGGCCTTTTAGGTTTTTGTAAAAATTCATTCTGAGTTCTCCACTTCATACTGAAGTTAGTGGAAGCTAAAAGGCTAGGAAAATGAATCAGGAATTAGTGTGGAATGGACTTGTTAATATTGTAGCTTCTTCTTAGCCTCGTTAAAGCTTCAAAGCAAAATGAAGAAAGGTGACTTACATCTTCCCCAGGCTTCCCAGGAGGGCCCTCTGGCCCACGTGCACCAAGTGGACCCTAAAAACAAAACAACAAACAAAAAAAAAGGAAAAAAGTAACATTCAAAATCTTGTTGAAATAAGTGAAAAATATCATAGAAAACAGTTTTATTAATTATTTGAATTTATGTTGTACCCGTCAGATCATGTGCTCAACAGGAAATAAAAAGCCTAATTGCACAAATGCAAATATTTCAGCACTGTCTACTGACCATATTCAAAGCCTTTGACTTTAAATACTCTGCCACAAGAAACATATTGCATAAGTATAGTCCCGTGACCAGAACTCCCATACTGAACTGTCATTTCTTGCTACATTAGGGAGGACCTGAGAAAATAAATAACTCATTATCTGACATCATTATAATGACAGACCCATGTGTAGGTGGGTCTACATGCTTACTTGATATTTACCATTGGTCCAGGTTCACCAGGTTCACCGGGAGGTCCCGTAGGTCCTGCACCACCCTAAAATTGAGAACAAATTACAAACCCAAGTCAATGAAAAACAGAATACTAAATCCTATACTCTCTGCAATATATAGTGTAGTTGTTTAGACTGCTGGCCTGGCCATTTTCTAGACGTGTGACTTTGCTCAAGTTACTCAATCTGTCAATATCTCAGTTTCCTGATTTGTGAAATTAGAATAATAATGGTACTTACTTCATTGGACTGTCATGACTGTTTAAATAATTAATGTATGCTAAGAACCTAGGATAGTGCTGGCACAGAGTGAGTGTTCAATCAATGGTAGTTATCATCGTCATCACCATTATCGTCATTGTCTTTATCACCATCATCAACAACTACATTTTCTATTCATTAGTACCTTGAAGTGAAACTTTACACAAATGATAATGACAATGTGGTAACCTTCACTGAGCTAAAGATTGCTATTTTTCTTTTTTTAAAAAAGTTATTTCCTAAAGTCTGTTAAATTTCTGTAAATATAAAATAGCTCTACATCACCATTTTACTGGTATTTGATAGGCATAGAAGAAAAGTAGAAAGTATTATGTTCTTTCTAAAGAGTCCACGAAGCAATCACCTTGACTGTTTTTTCTAAAAACAATGCCACAATGTAATGGTCTTTATGATCTAATTTGACAGCCTCAAGATTGACACATAACTAATTATGAGAATTTTCATGACATGAGATAATGATCTGTTATTTCAGAAGCAAAGGCACATAATTTCTGGTATTAGTAGAGGTCAAATGCAAATAAAGCAGATAATAAAAATTTAGCCCCATGAAGAAACTTTGAAAAAAACACTGCATATATTTCTAAGTGAATAAAAAGTGTTTAATACAGTCCATTCAAAGTGAGCATTACAATATACAACTCAAAAGCCAGCCAAAAACAGTCATGTTATGTAGATTTGATATTAATATATACACATATATACACCTACACACATACATGCCTACAGTATGTAATTTAGTATTAAAAGTACTTACTTGCTGTCCTTGTAAACCTTGTGGCCCCCTTGGGCCAATAGGACCCTAAAAAACAAATGAGAAGAAAAGTTACATTAGTGTTCATGACAATTTGTTCAAAAATTTCAAAAATGTTAAATCATCTTTAGAATATAGAAAAATGAAGCTTTGACAGAGGGGGATGACATTCTCCATTTGTGAACATTTGAAGGGCAGCTAAATTCAGTAAGATTAAAACTTAGACAATATTTGGGATGATTTTATATATACCCTCAGTGTTGTAAAGAGAAATAAATAATATGCCTGGACACACACACCCGATGTCTTTAGGGCAGTGACATTTGCATGTTTAAAGGCTGGTTCTGTTAAACCAAACATCCACATAAAGAAAACCTTGGCAAGCATAAAGGAATTATCAAACTGTCTATTTAATTCTTCAGGTTCACAACAGATAATTCATAACTTTAATAAACAAGTTGAGAATGGTTTATGAAACCATCAACAATAATGACTAGGTCATTTTAAATGTCAGTTTAAAATGATCGTGGGCACTGAGTTTCCTGGGTTCTTTCTTTCACAACCATTGAAAGTATCCACACAGGCTTTCCTCATTTAACTACAAAATGATCACACTGAGACATAACAAAGGAAAGAATGAATTAGATATTTTAGACAGTAAGAAAACCTCTACAAAATAAATAGCAAATACACACATATGTAATTTAAACTTCAAATGGATAAAAACATATATCTCAGAAATATTTTCCAAGGTAATCATTAAATGATGCCATACCACCAGTAACTTAAACATACAAACAATGTTTATGATACTCATAACGTTCGTTGTTCTTAAGGATGGGTAGAAGAGGTGGTTATCTATGAGGTCTGATTTTACACTTCTTATTGTCTGAAATTTTATTAATCTGGAATGCTTTGAATTATGTTATAAGCAGAAAGGCATGGGGGAGGTGCTTGGAAAAGTGTTAGATTTATTCTATAATATTTTATTGCTCTGAATACCCAAGTTAAAGTACTTCCCAGAAAAAAATGGGAATCTTTCTGACTGTTGAAGAATTTCAAGAGAATAGGAATGGTGAGAAGGCCCAGTCAGAAAACCTCAGGGAATAAGACAGCCAAATAATACTGAAATAAGTAAAAAATAAAAATAGCAAAACATCTCATTTCAAAATTTTTCCAAAGCACCATTTCTAACAGTACCATGAAATATTTTTGTTTTTATTTATAAAGATATTGTTTTTGTTAGTGTGGTGGTGGTCATATTTTTTAAAAATTCTTTATTTTCTTCAAGTATTAAATGAAATATGCATTCAGACTTTATTAATGTAAAAAATTCTATGCATAGTTATGAATGAAACATGCCTGGACTTTTAACTGGTGCATAGCAGTGTTTGATAAATTATATGGATGGATAGATGGATGGATGGATGGATGGATGGATGGATGGGTGGATGTGTTTAAGAAGACACATTTTTAACTAGCTAATTCAAGCCTCTCTTTTTATAATTATTTTTCCACAAGTATTTTGGTTATCTGCAAAATTCATGCTTACCACAGAGCCAGGCATCAGTCCTACTTGACTTCCAAGTCCAGATTTTTCATCCAACCCAGCCATCTGAGCTGAAAATGGCTATAAAAGCAATGTGTTGACATTATTTCCACAGTAAAAGACATACATCAATACACTTTTTAAAATCGAGAAATGTATACTTTCTGGAATTCTTATAGAATGACTCTTCTGAGAATAATTTTAAAAGCTTGACTCTAAAGCATGGAAAATGATTCAGACTTTTTTTTTTTTTTTTTGGTTTTGGTTTGTTTGTTTTTAATTGTATGTGCTCTTGATTGACCATTCTTCCCCACAGTATTTTATAAATATGTTGCTTCAGAACATGCTGCAATGGGGCAAATGTTTAATACTCGATAAAAACCTGGATCATTCTGATAAGCACTTAGCCAGTATAATTCATTTCAGGTTTAAATCTCTTTAACAGATTTCCTCCCACAGTTGGAGCAAAGACTAAAAGCTGCCTTAAAACATGTGTCCTAAAGATTCCAGATTCCCTTTCAGACTCTTTTTTTAGATGATATGCTTCTTTCTTTGTTCATGGCCAGTAAACTTGAAACTGTATTGATGCAAGTTGATAAAAATGTATAGATCTTTTAGTGAATCACTGAATGTTCCAAGATATATAAACAGTTTTACCTATTCTCTTTCACAATTAAAACACCCTGGTAATCAAAATGGACCAAAATTGTTCATGTACATTCCAGTAACTATACTAATTTCCAAATTTTAGTGGGAAAAACTGTGTGTACTGCTTACAAATAAACTGGCAATTTCTTCCACAGTCAGTTGAAAAACAGATGTAGGAACTGTTGTAAAAAAAAAATCATATTCAGACTCCGTATGTTTCCCTGTTATTCTATCTGTCTACAGGCTTACTTCATTTTATTGTGATTCACACAGTGCGTTTCACAGATTGAAGGTCTGTGGCAGCCCTGCATTGAGCAAGTCCAAGGGCACCATTTTTTGGCAACATCATGTGATCACTTGTGACTCCATGTCACTTTTTAGTAATTTTCATAATACCTCAAACTTTATCATTATTATACTTGTTATGTCATCTGTATTCAGTGACCTTTTATGTTACCATTTTAATTGTTTTAGGGAGCCATGAACCATGCTCATATAAGACAATATACTTAACTGATAAATGTGTTTATTTTGACTTCACCAACTGGCGTTCTCCATTCTTTCCCTCTCCTTGGGTGTCCCTGCTCCCTGAGACTCAACAACATTGAAGTTAGGCCAATTAATAACTCTACAAAGGCTGCTAAGTGTCCAAGTGAAAGGAAGAGTCAGACATCTCTCACTTTAAATCAAAAGCTAAAAGTAATTAAAGTTAGTGAGGAAGGTATGTTGAAAGCCAAGATAGGCTAAAAACGGGGTCTCTTGTGTCAAGTAGACAAGTTGTGGATACAAAGAAAAAGTTCTTGGATCAAAAGTTCTTGAATGTATCATCCTCTCTTGTTGTAAAGGATATGGTACAGACTTTGCTAGCATTCTGAGTCTAGAGAACAGCAAGATAGATATATCTTCTTTTCAGTTCACGGGGGGAAAATGTTAGCGTCCTTTACAATCAACAGAAAAAACAAAGTTTATGGAATTCAGAACTGACATTGAGAAACACAAATAATTTAAAGCAGCATTTAAAAAATGCTATTGTGAATCTTCCAACAATTCTTTATGGATGTATTGGTTTCATTAGTCAAAGCTTATGTAATCACTTAACTGCTCTTGCAGTCAAGTGTCAATAGTTGAACTGACACAATTTGAAATCATAACAATATAACAATAATTTAACATATGACCTAAACATGGTACTGAACAATGCACACACTCACCCTGCTCATGCCATCTGGTCCTGGGTGGGACGGATGTCCAGGAGGCCCTGGAGAACCAGGTTGACCAGGGACACCTGGTTCTCCATCAATTCCCTGAGGACCACGAGGACCCTGGGAAAACAAGCCAGTAGAAGTTAGAACCCACTGCCAAATATGTACTTGGTAGAAAGTTAAAATAATCTACTTCTTGACGGTGATGGAGTGCTTATTATTTTAAAAATAAATGGCAATCTAGTCACCTATAGTAGTTTCATCAGCCCCATCATACTGCCAATTTCAGTGCTTCTGAATGGTCTGGGTAAGAATTGTACTTATTGTGCTAAGTCCTCAGTAATTTGCCTTCTTAAAACAATTACAAAACTGTTTTCAATTCCATAGTACTCTAGAATGAACTTCCCTATTTGGTTGAGTTTTTGCTGTTCAAGTGTATTAATCAACAATTTCTAAATACCCTTGTCTGTCTTGGATCATAGTGAACGATGTATATGCCTGCATAACCTCTCTACCCACCTCCTAAAAAATGTGCGGGCCTTTTGAGCGGAGTCTGTAGGGTTTTTCCATGTTTCTAATTGTGTAATGCTTTGCATATTTCCTGGTACATACTAAACACTCCGTAACATGCATATCACATTGTCACATTTCAGTTCTCTTTACTCCAGTACTTTAAGTCTGACACACTTTATTTTCTGCCCACCCCCAGAGGTAGACTAAACCAGTAAGAAATTAGAGGCAAAGGCACTGTGACCCAGCCAAGTCTGTTCTCAGAGAAGTGAGCAATGGTTTCTAGCTGCCAAATTCCACCCTTCTCCTAACCCACATTCTGAAGGCCGCTTGGGGAACAGCCACGTCCTCAGTTCTGGAAATGTTCCGTCCCCTAACTTCATCATTCCCACAAGGCTTGTTAAGTATTTTCTGGCTCCTTAACCCTGAAGACTCTTGAAACGATTTTTTTTCTTAAAGAAAGGACCAAAAAGTCATGAGACAATATAATTAGAAGCAGAGATCAAGAAAAATTCGGTAATGCAGTTTAGTAAAGCATGAGAATGCCTCCTGGCTCACAGGAAGCAATTCCAACAGGAGTCCATAACGCAGAAGAAATAAACACAGGAAAAGTGAGGCAGTGGCAGGGCCCGCTTGCATGTGACGGTCTATGGGAGGTGACGTAACAGCTATTCAGACACTTAATCATTTTAATATATTCAACTGTTCATAGAAGCAGGCTTACTTCGTGGAGTAGTTGGATAAGTAAGCACATTTATCATTCAAGTAGAAGTAAAGGACTTCTGAGCCTGAAAAACTCACATTTAAAAAAAAAGATTTCTTAGAAAATTCTTCTTATCTTTTAAAAATCAAAACTTTGGGCAGCCCCTTCAGGTCCCCTCCCACTGTGGAAGCTTTTCTGTTCTCTCAATAAATCCTGCTTTCAAAAAAAACAAAACAAACTTTTCTGACTTCTAAACCCCCGACAATTCACTTCATTTTCTTATTATATAGAGTGGAGGTTGATTTTAATAATTGCTATTTAGGACTACTAGCCCCTATGAACACGAACAGCATAGGAACTGGAGATATGTCAATGATCGCATAGACAAAAGGTCTGGCTTCTTCACAGAGCCTTGTGCGGAAAACTCTTCATGTGTTTTTGAAATGTTCAATTGTAATATGTAAGATTCCCAAAGGAATAAAAAAACAAACACCAAAACTCTATTTAGTGTCAATGAGAGTAAAGAGTGTTTGGTTATGTAATATTAATCCTCCAAAGAGATGGCACCCTTTTCCATTCTTCTGTGATTAATGATCATATTTCATTGATTTCATGACTGTGGCTCTGTGGAATTACCTCTAAATAGCTTATATAATTTACTGTTATATAAATGTATATAAATTTAGATTAAAATTAATAAAACATACAAAAAAATCATCCAAAACTAAGTGAACATAAACATGATTACAAGAGACAATAGGAGGAAAAAAAGGAGAATTTTTACTGATAAATATTGAAAATAAATTAAAATTTGTGAATTAATTTAGAATATATATTTTTATATCTCCAAGGGAGCAGTCATATGGTTTTTATAATAAGGTAAATGTTATATTTATTATTATTCCCTCCCACTCCCAGGTTACTCTTGAATATCTCAGGCAACAATCTACAATAAAAAGTACTTGTAGATTGCCACTAGGTGGCGACCTTTAAACGTCCACAAGTAGAAAAGAACTAATGACAGAAATTTTGTTGCTGATTGTAATAGTCTCTCTGTCTCTCTCTCTCCCTCTCCCTCTCTTTCTCTCTCTCTCTCTGTCTCACACACACACACACACACACACACACACACAAATGTTAGCGCTGGTGAGTACTGGAATAATTCCCATTTTACAGATGAGGAAACTTATACCTACAGAGGAGCGTTCCTCCCAAACTTTTTGGCATCAGGGACTGGTTTTGTTGAAGATCATTTTTCCATGGACTAGAGGAAGAGGGGAATGGTTTGGGGAGATTCAAGTGCATGACATTTATTGTGCACTTTATGAAATAATTATACAGCTCATCATAAAACAAGAGAAACGCAGACAGAAGTGGTAAATAAAATAATGGGCGGGCCACACGCAGAGTAAAATAAGTGTTGGATTCCTACTTAAGGCCAGCAACCAGATGCAGCTGTGCAATTGAAGTACATCAACTCACTTGCCACTCACTGATAGGGTTTTGATGAGTCTGCAAGCAACCGATTTATTATGGTTTCTGTGCAGTCAACCCTCACTGCTCATGTTAATCTATATTTCAGCTGCTTCCCAGCACTAGCATCACTGCCCCCGGTCCACTTCAGATCATCAGACCTTAGATTCTTATAAGGGGCATGCCACCTAGATCCCTCCATGTACAGTTCACAATCGTGTTTGCTATGAGACTCTAATGCCGCGGCTGATCTGACATAAGACAGAGCTTAAGCAATAATGAAAGTGATGGGGAGTAGCTGTAAACAGAGGAAGCTTTGCTCACTCTCAACCGCTCGCCTCCTGCAGTGCGGCCTGGGAGTTGGAGACCCCTGCTATAGAGTTAAGTGTCATGTGCAATTACAACTCAGCCCACCATTGACTGTCCATCTCCTGACACGTTGCTAGTTTTGACACTATGAAGTTACCTAGACAATGCACTTAAAACTGAGGACTTTCATTATAATGCAAGACAGTCAATGATGATCGTTGGCTAGTATTGAAGGCTTTGTGGATTATCTCTGTCAGTAGTTCTCAGTCCAGAGCAATTTTGCCTGGATTTTGCAACATCAAAATACATTTTATATTGTCACAGTTGCACAGGGATAGGAGTTGCTACTGGCATCTGGAGACCAGGGATGCTTCAAAATTTTTACAATACTTGCGGAACTGTCTGGCCCCAAATATCAACAATGTTGAGGGTAAGAAAATGTGCTGTACACTGTGAGCTTTCTGTACTGTTTGATGGTCATGGAAGTAGGGGAAAATGGTTTTTCAGGGCTGTGCCCCTCCATATTGTGACAGCCATAACTTCAGTCCAGCTAGCAGCTTCTTGAAGGCTTGGAACCTGAGGCAGAATAATCTACACATAGGTGTTCTGGGACATCAAGCCAGTAGCTTGAAATCAATCATGGGGGGTGGAGGAGATATTTAAACTAAGGAAATTATCAAAAACTACAACTTTTAAAAATCTTTCTTTTTATTTTATAAAAAGTGAGTTGTTAAAAACTCACCATCAGCCGGGCTCGGTGGCTCAGCCTGTAATCCCGCGCTTTTGGAGGCTGAGGTGAGAGGATTGCCTGAGCCCGTGGGTCTGAGACCCGCCTGGGCAACTTGGCGAGATCTCATCTCTACAATAAATCAAAAAAATTAGCCGGGCATGGTAGCACATGCCTGTAATTCCAGCTACTTGGAAGGCTGAGGCGGAAGGATCGCCGGAGCCCAGCAGGTCTGGGCAACAGAGTGAGACTCCAACTCAAAAAAAAAAACAACTCACCATCACACAACAGTTTACCAAGATTAAGATAGAAACAGATTTTTTACCTGAGTATCCGCCAGGATTGTCTCACTTCATTCCTCATAAATAACTACTTTCTCTCTCTCTCAATCTCTCTCTCTCTCTCTCTCTCCCCCCACTCCCCCCCATACCACACACCACACACACACACACACACACACACACACACACACACACACAGTTATACCCAATTTACATTGCCTAACCAAGATAGGAAATGGACCACATCACACACTAAATTAAGTAGGGAAGAGAAGAGTGTAGAGGTATAGATACAATTCTACAATTCTGGAAGTCTGGCCACTATCCCCATAGCAACTTCTGCCTAGACTCAGTATGCAACGTCATCAATTATTTACAATGTATAAGTACTGGTGCAGAATCCTTTCTACATGACCAAACACCCTCCACACATCTGAAGTCATTTTCTACCTGTCATTCTAGAAGCTGGACAAACATCTGGAGGGGCACCAGCAGTGTCTAAACTACCAAAACTGGTGAGACAGTTCAGTAGAACAACAATGAAGAATTAGGCATAAAATATTCTGATCACAGGCTTACTGCTCACCCATAGGGCTATATATGATTTCCTCAGGGCACAATCAGGCACCTGAATGCCTGCAAATACCACCCAGGCTCCACATTCATTTTCGAAAAAGTATTGACATCATGTCTATACTTGGTGAAATGAGTAGAAGCACAAAAGACTGACAAAGATGAGACTAGTGGCAATCGTTCCCAAAGACATGATCTAAAATAGGTTTTTGTCCTCATTTTGATGTTCAAAGTCATCTTTTGCTTCCTTGTTTATCTTGTCCTCTAATCATTTAGACGTGGGCAAAGGCATAATTGAAAGGCTGAAAATTCAGAGTTAGGTTTTAGTAGATATCATTAGAGAGAAAATTAAATGCTACAAACAAATTTTTTTCTGAGTGAAACATAGGATAATGATAGCAATACACAAATTTGTCATATCTGAAAGACATTAAGTTAAAACTTAATAAAAGAAAGAAAAATAATTATAACCCGAAGACTTGAGAACAACACATACTGTACAGGTAGGCAAGAAGGAAAAGAAAATCTTTGGCAATAGTATATAATATCCTCATGTTTTATTTTAAGGGTATAGAGGTGATTGTTTTAATCTAATGATATCACCTTTGGTAAGGTGGTTTTCGATTTTTTACATTACTCCTTTGATATCTCTGCAGCAGCTGCTCAGTGAAAATGGCAGAATGGTACTACCTGGGAAATAAATTTGTTTTACAAGCTCTTGAAAGAAAGTGCTATCCTCTAATAATTTCTCTTTCTTCCATCCAGCCTGGTTATTCCCATAGCAACCACAGATCACCGAACTTGGGTGTTTTATCTCAATAGTACATTCTTGACACTGTTTACTCATGAGTGACAAGTTCTGAAAACAACATAATGTATTAATTATGTGTCTTAAGTTCTACTTTATTGTAATTTGACCTCATAAAGGACAAGGAAATATGATCTGTGCTCTCTATTAAGATAATAAGCAATTATTAGCATGTCATCCTTTCTTCTGAATTAGGAGAGCCACACAATCATTTTGTGACTTGCCTTCCTTGTAACATTGAAAAGAGGTGAAAGATGAACAGTACCCACCCCCTCTTCCCGTTCCTTGCTGTGTTCAGGGAACACCGTGTAGACTGACTTGGCCCACGTTTGCAAAGAAGGAAACTCTCAGTCAACTTACAGGTCTTCCTTTTGGGCCTCGCTCTCCCCTTGGTCCTTGTGATCCCGGAGGTCCCTAAAACAGAAAATGATAACACCTGCCAAACTTGTATGTTTTTTCGTTGTTGTTGGATTTTGTAAACAGTTTGCTTGATAAAAGAAATTTGGAAAACAGAAATATCACACTTAGTTCGGTGGAAGACTCCAGAGAATAAAGCCATGTGCATATAAAAGTTCTGTACACTCATTCGGGCTGTATAATCCTGAAGTGATGCTTGGAGGTCTGGAAGGAATGAGGTGACCGTTGTAGCATCAAGGAGCTCAATGAGCTAGATAGAGTCACTTGACTAGTAATTACACATTTTAAGAATCAGTTTTGCTGTGGGTAAAGTCTTTGCCACTAAATTCTGGGCAGAAAAACTTACAGTTCTGATTTTGAAAACTACATAAATGCACAAACCCCAGATTATCAATTACTTGATGGAATGTGTGAATTTAACTGTTCATCACTGTTTGAGTTGCTGATGAAAGCAATGGAAACAAAAGCTTTTTCACTTACGACAGTCCTGCTTTATGTACATGCAAGCATTCTTGGCTTAGAATATTGTGCTATTTCCATCATATAGTTAAAATCCACTTAGGATTTTTCAAATCGAAATCACAGTTATTTTTCTCTTAAAATTACAAGTCACTATTATATTTCAAAAATGGTGTTATTATGCTGAATTCTTAAAATGGCTTTTTTTTTTTCTGGGAAAAAGCTGTTGCCAAGGGGATTTTATTTCTCTGCAAAAGAGAATTTCAATTGATTTAGGAAGATTAGATTGTGTATTTTCTCACCTCAACCTACAACACTGTTTAAAAACAAAAGCTTCAGAAGGACCAGATAAAGTCTGATAAAGCTGTATTCGTATTTTATTTAAATTGATTCGATATGATTTAAAATTGATGTGAAGTGTGTTATGTTATCCATTTAGTTACCTATGACTGCTACTAATAATCTAAACTTGAAAAATTCAGTCTTTTATGCTAAATTAGACATATGCTACCTTGATATATAATATCTCAAATCCTACTGCCATATATAATTTAATTTCATTAAGTAGCCCCCTTTAATTACAGTCAAACATCAAAAAGTATACCCAGTGAACAAGGTCAATTTAAAATTAACAAATGTAACAATCAATTGTTTTGCCTTTTACAAAACCAATGGCAACACTGACACATGAGTAACAATAAGGTTCTTCAATTTCAGAATGAAATGATCCCAGATGTGCTGTTTATGGCTGAAAAAGGAATGCCTAACTTGAAGCTGCTTGAAGACAAAATATTTCAAGAAACAAAGCATCACTGTTTTACATTCTGTTATCTTCTCATAGTTATAATACCTGTAAAATTTTTTCAGTATCTCAAAGAGCATAAGAGTACCATGAATATTGGCAGAAACTACTTACTGCTGGTCCTGGACGACCACGTATGCCTGTTACCTAAACAATAAACAGGATAATTTGTAAAGGCAAAGTTTCTACAGATATTCAGAAAAGCCAATAGTTAACACATAAAAATAACAACAAAAGCTCCAGCAATTTTTTTTAACAAATGGATGTTTTCAATTGATGCCCATTTTCTCTTTGCCTTACAACTTAAGATATTATCTAATTTTAACTCTAATATAGGGAGGCAGTACTAGTATGTGACTAAAAGCACCAAAGCTGAAGCCAAGAGGCCTGAATTCACAACCCTTTGACCAGGTGTGTGACCTCCAACTACTTACTTATCCTCTCCGTGCATAAGTTAAGAACCTAAATGGAAATTTAAATGTAAAATAGTGACGATGATTATAAAATTGCCTCCTTAACAGAGTAATGAAGACAAATAAATAAATATTTATAAAGTACTTAACGCCTGAGACATAGTAAGTACACATAAGTGGTTTTTTTTTCAATGAAACAAAATAATATGAATAATTCGTGTTTTAGATAATCTTTACTTAAAAAAAAACACACAGTCTAATTGAAGGTAAAGCAAGAATGTCAACGCTGCCAAATAAGTCAACAAACACATTCTTTTGTCTTGACAGACTGATGATATCACCTTTAAAACCTAGGAGAATGGTGGTTCACAAGCTTTAATCCTATTTAGTAATATTCTTTTTGATTATCTACAAGTCTGAAGAAGCCTTAGGAGTTCTTATGCAACATGGAATTTTGATCAGGATCAGGGCATGATATATTTCCAAAAGTGTGGAAACTACTGATACTAATGTTAACTATCACTGTATATTCACATATAATATATTCAGTTTTGCAAAACCATGACTTTCTACTTTTAGTTATTGGACTACAAAAGTCAGGAATATAGAACACCAAATATTATGTTAAATAACTAATCCAGTTTGGTTTTCCTGTGTTATACTAAAAACTTATTTATAAAATAGCATTTTTAAGACTATATGAACAATAATATACAACTATACTACAGCTAAATTTATTTAAAGTATATGAAAACAATATATACATATATGTACATATATATACTTACAACAGGCACTAACCCTGGCTCTCCTTTCTGCCCCTTTGAAGCAAAAAAAAAAAAAAAAAAGTTTAATTAACAAAATATAATGGCTTGTTAGACGTGAATATGTCACACTAGAATCATGCAAACCCTGGGAACTTCTATGTAAGAAATGAAAAAAATAAGAAAAGAAAGTAAATAATTTTGGATATTTGGTCATATTATTCATGAAAAAATTACTGTTCACCTGAAAGACATGAAAAGAAATCAGTTCAATGTGAGAAATATGTAAGACTGTTTTGCTTAATTTTTACAGAGATCAAATTCAAAGAGTTGGCTAGAGCAAGAAATAGTTGTGATGAAAAGATGTAAAGATAGCACCATGGGAAACACTACTCAAAGACTAAAAACACACAAAAAAGCCAGAAACTTTTACATTTATGAATTTTCACACTCTTAAAATATGGCACATCATTTTTGATAACTTATCAAGTGTCTTTCCTAAGCTATTTGCACCTTTGTAGTTCTCATGAAAGAACATGAAAAATAACAAAAGATCTTTTAAAAAAGAAATTATGTAATAATTCTACTCAGGTAGTTCTCAATACCTGAGGGAAAGAAATCCAGAAAAAAGATCAATCGAATAGGAAAATCAAAAATAACACAAGAAACTGTAAATAAATAAAATCAATCAGTTTGATTGTGGAATAGATGTAGCAGATATGATAGATATAGATGAAATTCCTTAGAACTTTACATTCTCAAAAATTGAACTCTCATTGCACGATATCAGGCCCCTAGGTTAGATAATATCAGATGAATTATAGCTTTATATACTTTGATTTAATCACATATTAATTTGTATACTTTGTTTCAGATTTTGTCTTCCAATAGATTTTGGTCTCCTCAAAATCATGGTTGTCTTCATCTACTTTACATCCTCAGGGTGACACTTAGATGATCTCAGTGAATTCTTCCATTAACATATTAGGAAATAATTATTTTTATTAGGCAACTGGGGAGGTCAATATGAGCTTAACAATTACATTCAAGATGTAGAAAAAGCAAGGAAATGAGTTTCCGTTTCTCTAATTTTTTCTTTTGCGTATATTATTGTTTCATCTGATTATAAAAATAATATATGTTTATAGTAGAGAATTTTGAAAATAGAGGAAATATAAGAAGCTAAATATCCTACTCAACACTCAGAGGATAACCACTGTTAACATTCTGGCATTCTTAGTTTTCCATCCAGAGTGTACATACACTCAGATTTATCTAATCAATGCTTTGTATCTTGCTCTTAAATTTTGCTTTCATTTTAAATTAAAAATAACATTACAATGAATATTCTTATTTATAAACATATACCTCTCTTATTAATGTGTTATGGGATGCTTTTAGAAGTTAAAATTACAGATTAAAGATTTTATATATTTTTAAGCTTTTTAATACAGATCACCAAATTGTACTCCTAAAAGGTAGTATCTAATTATGTCCCCCAGTAGTATCTCACACCTGACAAAATTTTGTAAAGAGAAATTTTAAAACTATTTTATAATATTGATAATGATGATGATGGGCTCAGTGGCAGAACTAAGAATAACACAATCACATTTGCTGATTTTAATGCTGAGGTAGTGAATACTCTGAAGGTCAATAATAAATTTAAAATTCTAAAGGGGAAAATGGCCCTACAGAAGCAGGAGACAATTCTATACGGTAAGTGTAAGGTAGAAACACAAGAGACTAAAAGACAACCCACAGCAAGAGACTAAAAGAGACAAGAGACTAAAAGACAAGCAAGCTTAGGGGAAAAAGTCATCCACATACATGGGCTTTGAAGTAATCAGGCTTGTTTTGGCATGTTCACATCTGCTAATTTCTAGATTGAGTCTTTTCTTTTAAAAAATGTTTAAAAATAAAAAAATTAACTTTATAGGAGATGTAATAAGACTTTCTAAAATGAATGATTTGAATTGTTTGGAAATGGTATATAAATTTGTGACGATAAATAAAGCCCTTTATTCGAATGATGTTGAAAAAAGATGTTTCTTCTAGAACAAGTCTAGAAAGATAAGTAAAAAGAGAAGACAAACTATTTCAGTTAAAATGAAAAAAAAACCAGAATAGCCTGCTGAGAATAGTTTTGACATTTCCATCCCATGAGACCCTTAAGGCAAATGCAGACTTTACTCTTAATTTGTATGCAGGGGAATAGAATTTTCTGGTATCTTCCTTAACTAAACTGTTGGCTTTTTGATATTCTATATGAGTGTTCTATCCCTCCATAATATTTAATGAGGAATTAAGTGTTCAATTATAAATTTCCATATACTTCTTATTTTGAACGTAAGTCACAGTGTAAATATTTGTTTCCACTGCTTTGGTTAATATAGACTTTGAATAAGTTAATTTATATGGACTGATCATTTGTCTAAAGTTTTTACCAAATTTAATTTTTATGTTCTCTGAGAAACATAAAATTCATGTACTCTGATTCAGATGATAAATGAAAACACATCATACAGATCATGGCCCCAAACCCGAGTCTGCTAAATGGGCAGCTGCTTTGAGTGTGTCCTTCACCCAGCTCTGCCACACAGCCTTTGGGAAAGGCAGAAAATGACGTGCCCCACCGATTGGTTGTCTCTCAGGAAGCTGGGTAATTACTAAGACAACTAAACTGATTATTTCAGAGCAGTTCTCACTGTTAGTTTGTTGTTGTTGTTGTTGTTGTTGTTGTTGTTTCCCTATTTCATCTATCTATCTTTCTATATCTATATCCATATCTATCTGTCTATCCATCCATCTATCCATCTATCTGTAAAGTTTGTTTAAGGTTCAGCCTAACCTTTTAAGTTTCCATTTATTTTAGTTTTCGGAATAAATTAAATGTGAGCCACTACTTGTAGTTCTTCTTCGACATGTATTCAAATCTAGATAGCTTCGCCTACATTTATTCCAAATAAGACAAATGTATGATATTGTCCTCTGTCCCCAACAGTTTAAAACTGGCCAGAACAGCCCCTTGATAGCATCACTCTCATTTATCATGAAGGGTATAGCATCACTTTATCTGATTATCTGATTATTGGAGTTCCAATGTTTGCAAAAGAAAATAAAATTCATAAATATTGGGATCACTGCGCATGTTCACTCTCTTGGTTTCTGTGCCCATTCAATTGGCATAGGATTGAAGCAAAGATCATAATTTTTAAGATAACCAGAAAACTGAATTCGTCAAGGGGAAAATAATTCCCTTTGCTCAGGGAGAAGGTCCATGTCCATATTACAGATAGCCAAGCTGGCTAGCTATACCAGGGTCCTAAATATATAACTACCTTGTCCCCTTGATTATAATGCTTATCCAGTAATAGTTTTTAAGCTCCCTGAAGGCGGGCAGAAGGAGGAAAGGGCAAGCAATGGGCGTTTGGGAAAAAGTTCAATTAATTCTGGATCTTTACTTCCCAGTCAACGGGAGAGGGACCACAATCCCATTGACATTGAACTGTTGTTCTTTATTCCTTCCTTTCTTCTTTCCTTTCTTCCTATCCTTCCTTCTTTTGTTCTGTCAAATGTGTATTGCACTTCTAATATGTGTAAGATATATACTAAGCAGCAATAAATGCAAGGAATCCAAAATTTATTAAGATACACCCTCAATCTCTAAAGAGTTCACAACTTTCTGACAGAGATGTGGAAAAGAAAATTAATCACAAAGTGAGTAGAATAACAGTGTTTGTCCTCTAAAAGCACAGTAGCTGAAATGTGCTTATAGATATGGTTTTTGTACTTTTCAAAAACTTTCTAGAATTTCAGAGCACAATTTTATGTGGAGAGTATTAGAAATAATTCTGCTTATGAAAAAGAAACCATGCAAAATAAAACTTACCTTTCTTCCTCTGCCTAAAAAAAAAAAGAATACATATGTTATTTATAAAGAAATTATTTTTAAGAATCTGCCAAAATATTTATAATTGCAATAATGGTTTCTTGTGGAGTCAGAATTTAGCTTAACCAAATTACCCTATCAGTTGGCAGAACTCAAAAAATGTTTTAAATGAATAATTCCATAACAATCAAAATAATGTATCTCTTTGGAAAATTCTGACATGGTTGTATTACTCTTCACAGTATTTTATAACATTTAAAATTCATTAAATTATAAAATAAGCTATCAAAGTTATAGCAAATTATCTTTATTTTCTGTTTTTCTTTTTCATACTTTTCTTGAGTAAGGCTTTTAGTCATATGGCTCAAAAGCAAAAAAATGTATTAAAGATATACAATTATACAGTGAACAATCTCATTCCATCTTGTCCCATTTTTCCTGTTTCCATTTCATACCCCACAGGATGCTACTATTAGTGGTTTCTTGTATATGCCCTCAAGTTTAGTTTTGCGTATGTAAGAAAATACTATTATAGACTCATTTTCTACTTTTTCCATACTGTTCACATATGTATATATCTGACAGAGCTTTAAATCTTAGAGCTCTTTGCCAATCGGTATATTGCTTCTTTATTGCTTTATATATATATATATATATATATATTATATATATATATATCTTTTTAACAAATATATATGTATCTTTTTTAACAAAATTCCATTGTATGAATCTACCACAATCTATTTAATTCATCTTCAACTTTAGCTATGATAGACATTTATATTATTTCTAATCTTTTGCTGTTACTATAGTTGAGCACCTACCAATACATTTTTTAGAATGAACATTAGTGCTATTGTTTATTATGCTGAGAAACTTGGTGTAATTTGGAATTTTCTTGGGTGAGCTGGGATGGATGGTCATACTAGCTATTAATAGTTACATATAAGTCTACATGTATAATATACATATAAGTATATTTGTAGGATAAATTACCCAATATCCTTTTGGAGTTGAAGGGTATAGGCCTCTATAATTTGATATCTATTACCAATATCCCATCATGGAGATTATACCACATTACATTCCCACCTTCATTTTTTTTTCCTAGGTGACTGCCAATCCACTCCAACAAGACTTATAAAAATAATTATTATTTTATTACCACTATGATGTCATCTTTATCATATTCAATCTGAACATGTATATTTGTATCTAATTCCCATCTTTCTATTTTATTCCTTTGAAGTCTATCTATTCATGAATCTGAAACACATTTTTTAAACAAATGAATCCTAATATACTTTAATACCTTACAGGGCTAGTCATCACTAAACTGCACTTCTTAAGAGTTTGCCTGACTAACTTTTTTTTGTTTATTGTATACAAATTTTTACTTATAACATATTGAATTCTAAAAGAATGTATGCCATGTTAAAATCATTAATAACTAAACAAGAATATAATAGAACATTCGATTTGTTAAGTACTATATTTGAATGAGTGGTATTTTAAAGCTTTCCTCAGATAGATCTCATACATTTTATGTTAAGTTTATCTTTAGGCATTTGTTGCTATTATAAATGAGGTAGTTTTCATTCCCATTATTTATTCCATGATGTAATTGTTTATACATAGTAAATCTATTAATTTCTGTTTGTTGATTTTGCACTGTCCAACCTTGCTAAATTCTTTCATTTTTTATAGTAAATTTTACCCAAATCCTTACTTTTTATAAGTGCAAAATTGTATTTTCTGCAAGTAGGTAGATTCTTCCACCTCAGCCTTCCAAGTAGCCGGAACTACAGTTGCGCGCCACCACAACTGGCTAATTTTTTGATTTATTGTAGAGACTAGGACTTGCCAAGTTGCCCAGGCAATCCATTTGCCTCAGTATCCCAAAGTACTGGGATTACAAACTAAGCCACCGAGCCCAGCCAACAGCTTTCTTAATACTGAATTATTCTTGCAGTTGTGGAAAACCCTCCACTTGTTTGTGACTAATTTTCTGTTAGTATGCTAATAAATTTAATGTTTATTTAGAACTTTAAACAAATATTTATAAGATCAGTCCATAGTTTTTTTGAGTGTGCAATCATTATTGCTTTTGCTCTCAGTGACATATTTCCTTCATAGCAAAATTTTGAAAGTGTGCCTTCTCTTGCAATGCTCAAGAAGAGTTTTAAAAAACATTAAAATCATCGGATTATTTTTTTAAGCTCTTAACTGTTTGGTACAACTGTGAAAATGCGAGACTTTGGGGAATCTTCCTGCTTTACAAATTTCAGTTTCCTCTAAGAAAATTCATGTGTTCACATTTTCTCTTTCTACCAGGGATAGTCTTAGGACACTATATTTTCCTACAAAATTACCCATTTCATATTGGTTTTCAAGTTTATCAAGATACAGCTGTGTAAAGAGGCCTCTTTATATATGCATGTTCTTTTATTTTCTCTTTATCATGTCTTGTTTTATGTTAGTTTATTTGGCTGGGTTTTATAGAACCATGCTTTGAATTTACATATTATTTCTATTTCTATTTCAGTTTTGTCACTTTTCGACTTGGGTTTTTTCTTTAGGCTTTTTACTCTACTTATTTTCAGTTTGTTTTGTTGATCCTTTTTTAACTTTTTGAGATGGATGCCAAATGCACACATTTTTATTTTTATTTTGTATTTATGTGAGCACAGCGCTATAATTTTTCATTACCTTTTTAAAACCAAAATAATTCACCATGTCTTCAAAAATCTTTTTTTTTTGTTTTGAGTGTTAGCCTTTCTTATATTTAAAAAGATTTATATATTGGCTTTACCGGTTATGGTGTATATAGTGTTAACTTATCTTAACATTATTCTTCTACATTCCTTTAGTCCTATATTTGTTTAGGCAGTTTCTATTAGTTCCACTAAAATAAGCAATGATAAAAATGACAGCCTTTCCTATTTCTTACATACCCTCACCTTTTCTTCTAGCATTCAAATTCAAACAAGAAAATGATCTTTTCTAGTATTTATCTTTGCAGTGTTAAATGTGCTACTGCTTCATCTATGTGATTCATCTATGTAATTTTCAGGATTTTCCCTTAAAGATGAGAAATTAGCAAGCTCATGCTAGTTCACACCTTTTTTTATCTTCTCCTTTTATTATATATTAATTTTATACTTATTTCTATATTTTTAAAATCAATATTTAAGCCGGCTCAGTGGCTCAGCCTGTAATCCCGCACCTTGGGAGGCTGAGGTGAGTGGATTGCCTGAGCCCGTGGGTTCGAGACCCGCCTGGGCAGCGTAGACCTCATCTCTACAATAAATTAAAAAAAAAAAAAATCAGCCGAGCATGGTAGCGCATGCCTGTAATTCTGGCTACTTGGAAGGCTGAGGCGGAAGGATTGCCGGAACCCAGCAGGTCGAGGCTGCGGTGGCCAGGAGCGGCCACTGCCCTCCAGTCTGGGCGACAGAGTGAGACTCCAACTCAAGAAAAAAAAATCAGTGTTTACTTTCCCATCTGTCACCTGAACTCATACTTTTGTTTTAGTCTTTTGGTAGCTCAAAAAACAACAGATGCTGGAGAGGCTGCAAGGAAAATGGAACACTTCTGCACTGTTGGTGGGAGTGTACCTTGTACAACCTCTGTGAACACAGTGTGGTGATTCCTAAAAGATCTAAAATTGACCTTCCATGAGACCCAGCAATCTCCCTTCTGGGAATATACCTGGAAGAACTCAAATCACTCTATGAAAAAGATACCTACACATGCATGTTTATTGCAGTGCTATTCACAATAGCAAAAACATGGAACCAATCATGCTGCCCATCAAAAGTGGACTGGATTTTTAAAATGTGTTACATATACGCAGCCATAAAAAAGGACAAAATTATGAACTTCGCAGCAACTTGGTTGGATTTAGAGTCTATAACACTCAGTGATCTATCACAGAAACAAAAAACTGAGCACCACATGTTCTCACTCAAAAAGAGACCCCGAACAATTATCATAATACTATAAAAAAGTGATTGGCAGTAGTGGGAAACAGTTGGGGAGGGGAGATATTTCATCTATAAGGGTACCTGTTCTCAAACCAGGTGAAGTGGGGACCAAAGTGAGGCCTAAACTTTATCTGTACAATGTCCATTTATATATCTAATCCTGAATTGTAGCCTGCATCCTTAAAACAAATAAATAAATAATACATAAACAAATAAATAATCAATGCTTGCATAAGTTCTTTGACAATTTCCCCCAATTAACTTTTGGTTGCCTTGGATTTGGCCCATAGTAGCTTCCCTAAGAAATTTATAGAAAAATTATCCCCAGAGTTCCTGTGTGGTCCAAAATATTTTCTGTAGCTTTTATACTTGAAGAAAAGAATGAATATATATTTAAAGTTTAACTCACCTATTTGTTTCCTGGAGAAATATATATATACATATTGCTCCACTGTCTTCTGGCATTGGAGAAATTGTGACTAGTCTGAATATTTTTCTCTTTGGAAATAACCTGTTCTTCTCTGAATTCCAAAGACGTCTGTCTTTGTTTTTACACTTAAAGATTTTACTAAGTGAGATATGTCTTTATGTGGACTCCTTTAGGTTAACTTTTTCAGACATATGATTGCCACTTCAAAATTGAAATTAAAGTTACATTTTACTTCAAAAAGTTTTTTGTATTATATTATGATTTGTTCTACTTCATTGCATTAATTTCTTCTTCGAGGAAGACTTCAGAGTTATCCTTTGCCTGACTTCTACAGCTATTATTTTCTTTCTAATTCTTTTAAATTATTTTTAAATTTTATTCATTATTTTCATTTTCTCATGTCTGTTACCTGTCTCTTACTTCATTTCATGCAATATCAACTCTCCTAGTGCTCCTTTCTATTTCATCTTCATTTCCCTATGATGGTTTTAGTTTTTCTGCTAATTTTTTCATGGTCATTACTTATTTTGTTCTGCTTTATGATCTTCTTTCTTAGATACAATTCCTTTTTTAAGTTTTCTTTAGTTCATGGTAAAATATTTGGTCAGATTTTTAGCTGGTCTATGGCACATACTATTCTTGTATTCTTTATCTCATAAAGTTAGCTGAACACTCCTACCTTTTTTCTGATAGTATCCTTGTATAATGTTGTTGCCCGTTCCTTTTTCATTATTCATCTTAGAATGAGTTGCACTTTCCTCGACAGCCTATTTGCAAGAGGTCGCATATTTTGCTGTGTTTTATAACATTTGTCACCATTGTTCCCAATTACCTTTCAGACATACCTCACAGATTTAATTTTACTTTATTCCTGGGATTTATTGAAGATTGTATCTGCTTTGAGAAGCCCTCACATGTTTTGTTTTTAATTCTTTCTTTTATACTTTCCTTATCATAATGCTGAAAATTGAGTTTAAGTATTTACTTAAGGCACATTTTACTGTTGAATGGTCTCCAAACTGAGAAGAGGTGACTTGCTGTCTGGTGTTTCCATGTACATATTGTTGAGCACTTCATTGTATTTGTTATTGGTAATAAAATTTTGAAAAAAATAAAGCCTTAAATTAGGAATAATTATTCCATTCCCTAGGGCAAAGTTGACACCAATAGATAGATAAATGTATTTTCTAGATCTTCTCTCAGGCATCAGTGGACTTATATAAAACCAAAAATACCTTGGAGCATCTGTCAGCGATATGGTAACAAATGGCCAACTTAAGTGGTACAAGAAATTCTCAAATGAGCCATAACCACTCAAAATTCAGCAAATTCCTCTGATATTCAGCAAGACAGGAAATTACTGTCTGCTGCTCTCTAATGTTAGATAAAATGGGTGAGCAAAATCATTAACCCCAAAGGCCATGGAAAAAGCTGCTTAATTGTCTCGGGTTGAAAACACTGCAACTTTAAAGGTGAGTCATTGGGTCAATTCTGAGTTGACCCTAAACATTCTTACCAAAATTGGTATTGCCACCTCCAGGTGTTTGTGAACAGACAGGACAGCATTCCCCAGAGGGAGTTACAGGGTCGGCACAATCAAGCACCTCCTGGCACTCTATCTTGTCACAAAGAATGGCTCCGTTGTCACAGACACAGATCTGGCAAGGGGCAGGTTTCCAAATATCCCTGTTTAAGTACATCTGGCCGTTTTGAGTGCAGGCTATTTCTTCACCATATCCTTCTAAAATAAGAAAAAAAGAGGTTAGTAATCTGAAATTTTGGAATTTGGAAAATATTTAAGCAGGTGAGTCATCTTGTGGGTTCTCAAAAATTCTGGGCTAAGAAGTAACCTCCCAATTGCCAAACACTGGTGAACTTATTGCATTTAGTATTTTTCACAAAATTATATGTGATGCACCATGAAATTATTATAATAATTATATCCTCGCATGATCAGGGGAAAAAAAAAAGCTGATCCAACAGAAATACACTTTTTAACCAGAGAATGTTTCCTACAAGATTTTATTCTTGAAGGCATGAATGACCAAACATGAGATGATCAGTAAAGAGGAATAAAAGTAAACCACTTTAAAATGGGGGTAAAATAAATAGCTCGAAAGAAAATATATGGTTTTAGTGTTTGACGAGCTCCATGTGACTTTCAGCTCACAAAAAGCTTTGGATTAGTAAATATCACAAGAGGAGACAATAAGTATTCAAATACCATGAAAAAAATGTGAAAAAAGGGTATATGGGTTATTAAAATTATTTGTAAATATAAATAAAAAAGAAGAACTTTGTCCCATTTCATGGAGTAATATCTATTAGACTTTCTAAACTAAAGGTGCTTCCTAAACTGTAGCAGAAATGCAAAACTTACACAGGTAATGAGTTAGTCTTACATCAAAATTAACTAAAGAAAGCCATAACCAAAACAATATAGTGAGTTATTATACAATATTGACCAAATGTTTTTCTATGTTTAGATACAAATTAAGGAAGACTGGGAAAATATATACACATATGTGCACAATATCAGATAAACATATATATTACATCTTTAACTTTGTGATTTTATAAAAAACAAAAGAAATTACCCTTGCTTAAATACTTCAGGAATGCCTCAGCTACATAAATGTAAAATTCCTTTATAAGCAGAAGAGCTTGCCTCCCAATTCTGGCAAAACTTGACTACTTTGTCTGGCTCTCTCTCCCTTCTTCTTCTGAAACTCTCAAGGGTAGCTATCGTGGTTTGCTTAATTATCATCACCCCCTAAAATTCTTTTGTGACTACCCTGTAAAAATTAGACTCCCTTTACCCATATTTCACAGAACTCTTTCAATAACTCTTTCATTCAGTCATTCATTCATTCGCTATGTGTGTATTAAATGCAAGGTCATTGAAGAGTTACTAAAATCTGAACAGATAGGCAAAAATCACTGCCCTCAGGAAATTTCTTACAATTAATATTACTTTTTAAACTTTGGGTTATTTTCTTATCTCCTCCATTAGACAGTAACTCCTTTAAAGTAAAGACTAGGTATGTCTTGTTCATAATTGTATTTCTAAAAATTGATGTTATGCCTTTTATAAAGCTGCCATTCAAAAAATACCTGTTGAGAGACTAGATATTATGAGTGAGTCTAAACTATGGTTGACTAACTTAATTGCAGAGCATTCACTTTGTATTTTGTAAAAACCAAAATTAAAAATGTATTTGTAATTAGCTTAAGGAAAATATTATCATCTAGCATATAAATATAGTCAAATAATAATGCAAAACCACAGATGAAAATGATTTTAGCTTAGAATAAATATACTAATCAAATAACCTACTTTAAATAATTTTATTTATCACTTATACTTCAATAAAGCTCAAATCATAACAATTTTTTTACTTTTCTATGCAACGCATTGCTTCACATATTTAGTTTTTCATCACAGATATTTGGCAAATGGAAAACTGTCTTCAGAGCATAACACCACATCCCAATGGTTTGTGTGCTACTTTATAATATGAGGGCTAATTTTTCCAATCTATGTAATCTTCATTAAAAGACTTATCACATGATACACAGATAATCAATAAAACAATATTAACTATAGGTACACAGTGCTATTACAGTCATTAAAACCAAGGAGAAAATAGGACTTATGTTTTTATATGCTTTTCTGAAAGACTTTTTTAAAATGAGAAACGTGTACTCTAAATAAAGAGTGTAGTTCCATGATAAACATTTCCAAAGACACAACCTGTACAAAAGTGGGCTTATTTCCATAACTCATAGAACAATTTCATTAAGTAGATAAATTAACTTTGTTAGGTTTTATGATTGAGAAGAAAATATCCAATCACAAGTGTTAAACAATATTGCCTAAAAATGAGATACAAGTTTAGTAGCTTGTTTATTTTTCTCTACCCTCTGGGGAGTTAGAGTGGGGGTTCAGCATTCAAATGTATTTACTGAGGATTAAATGCATATGTGTCTAGTATTGAAGGTGTGAAATATTGAAAGCATTGTGTTCTGTCCTCAAAATATATATCATCATTGTAGAGTATTATATATGTAATATACGTTATACATATATGATAGCATAATATATATGTTATGTATATAATATGGTGTGTTTATATTTATGTATTTATCACATAAATAAATACAATATAAATCCTAAAGGAGCCATAGAGAACAGGATAAGCTCTTAACCCTGAGATTTTATAAAATATATAAGTTATAATAATGCTGTACGGATTATCATTGGAAATATATACGAGGATATAGACTATATCGCTAATGAAATAATTCAATATTTGGAAGTAGGGAATATGAAAAAAAAGCAAAATGGCATGCAATACTGTTGTCACTTAAATATGATCAGACTGTGTGAGGGATGCTTCAGGGAATGACTTATCCTACTCTTTGTGGCTCCTTCAGGGTTGGAATAAAAAGAAACATTCTCTCAGTCCTGTTTTAACACATAGAAGAGCAGTTTCTTTTTGCAAGTTTAAGACAACATGACCTCAACTCAAGGGGCAAAGAAGTGGGCTACTGTATTACTTTCTTTAAATGATAATGTTAAAAGCTAGTTTTATATTCTGAGTCATCACTGGTTCTTTTCTCCCGAGAATTTATAATTAAATTTAAGATGATGTGGAAAGTTAGTTGGAATGCTTTTAAATGGCAAGGAGATGAAAAACCACATTCGCTGCTAAACCCGTCTCTTCACTCAGACAAGAAATGGTACACATCACAGAGGGCTCAAAAACTCAGTGAACTCTCGTTGTTCATGTCTGAATGAAAGACATGTACAAAGAAACAGTGGGTGGAAAATAGAGGGTGTCCTGCAGTTTTCATGTATCTACATGGTAGTTGCATACCATATGATTAAGGTGTCCCTTCTGTTTTCTACATAGATGTTTACGTAAATGAAAAGTAAAATAGAAAGCAAAATTGCAGCCAATTTGTTGAAAAATCTTGCAGTGAAGCTGTCATAACATAATTATTTTATGAATGACTATAATAAAAAATAACTAAAGAATTTTCAAATGACATACTGTCCTCCTGACTTTTCTGCCCAAACAATAAAATTAACCCAGGCTGATATCTAAGGCCTAGGTCCAAGGCCCAGAACTTGGAAAAAATATGTATATATATATATGTATATATATATTTTATATATGTATAAAATATATATATACATATATATACATATTTTTCAGTACTTAGGCAAACAATTTATTTCAATATAATCTGAAAAATCCTCTCACAGTGTAATTTTGTATTACTTGCATTTTTTGCTATTTGTTTCTTTAACTTTCCTAAGATTAAGAAGGACTGGTAGAAATCTGTTAAAATCGTCACTATTTTGTAATTTTCATGGTGTTTTAATTACCAAAATTTTAATCTCCTAAACTACAAAATTATTCTACCCTTACCAAATGTTCCAGCAAATTGAATTCATTGTGAGGCCATTCCCAGAAAAGCCCTGGCACTGATATACAGAAAAGAGTTGTGTTTTATCTGACCACATTTTATTAGAAATATACTCAATTGTTCTATGTTTCTCACATATCCTAGTAGATATTTCTTCTCATAAATCTTAAATTATTAATTGTAAGAATTCAGTTCTTAATCACTAGATGGCAGACCAAATCCGCCATCTTATTGTAACAGGCCATTAGAAACTAAGCTATCAGCACTGCTGCTTGCCAACCATAGGTCATGCCCTGTATCCACATTTCTTCATCCAACTATATTGTGCAAAAAAAAAGAGGCTGTGATCAAAATAGCCCTGTTGAACCTTTTGGCTGGCCAAGAGAGATGTGACTGTATTTGTATATTAAATGTTTGAAGTCTACTTAAGGAATTTGAAAAATATATAAAACAAAAGCCACTAAAACTATGCTGGTTATTCTCTAGGCATTAACTAAAGTTCTTCCTTGCAGAAACAATGTAGAATACCCATGTATTACAAAAATTGTAAGTCTCTTATTCAAACAAGTGTTTGTTCCAATCATTTTCCTCTGCTGAACTGTGAGCCCTTGAGAGCCAGGGCTGTGTTCATCCCACAACCTTCATGCTTAATGTCATGTGACCATTTTAGCGTGGATGAATGAAGACTCGAATGAAGAAAGGAAGAAACTAGTCCAATGTTACGCCTAACAAAAATATGGTACATGTAGCGCTCTTTCCTCCTTCCCTAATCTTCTCAGAGAATGTGTTCTTAGGACCCTTATTTTGATGAAAGGGAAATGGGTCACTTGGTGGTATCTTGCCAGTTGTGCACCTAACATCCAGTCCTCCGTATGGCCAAAAGGAAGAAGACTGTGTTAGTCACAGCAGCTCATACTTTAGAACAATCTTCAGAAAGCTACAGCAACCCCTTGACTATCCTGACCCAGCTGATTTAGGTCCCTTCTGGGATTGTGAAGGTCTGGGCTAACATTATTTAAAGTTTCTCTGAGTTAAAAGTTCTTGAAGGACTTATAATTACAGCACTGTCAGCTGGTGGCCTCATGGAGTGGACAGAGACAACCTCATGGGACAACGGAGGATGCAGCAAAGCAGCCCCATGTGTCCCTCTAGGCCAAACCACAGCCTTGGCAATGCACAGCATGGCCCTAGATGCTGGACATGGTTCCAGAGAGTCCTCCAAGGAAATCCATCCCTTCCTTGTGCTCTAGGGCACTGTTTATAATTAGAAGGGGAAGACAGAGGGAGAGCATTTGATTCTTTCTTTAGACCCTGCAGAATAAATGCCAAACATTCCACATTCATCATTTCTCTTTCCTTATCCGATTTCCAAAGTTTTAAAAGTTAGATATATATGAAGCCACCAGACACAGTTGAAGGGGTCCTATTACATATTTCGACTATCTTTTTATACCTCAGCCTCAGGATCTATAGGATGGTGAGTGGATAAGAAGTACGGAGCAGGTCTGTGGGATTTTACATCTTGTGTTCTTCACTCCACTGCAGACTTTTACTTATTAATGAGTCACCTGAATTTAAATATATTTTGGGGATGGCTATCCAAATTGTTATTTTTTTCTGTACCCTCTCTTTCACTGTACCAACCAAACAAGAATAGACATTCAGTGATTACTTGAGCTGAGTGAAATTCTATTACACTAAGGACAGTCATGTTTTATATTCTAAAGCAAGATAATAACAATTTTGAAGATTTTTTTTCTGTAAATCTGAGAAATTAAAATGGGGACAACTCATATACAGTATTTTAGAACAGCATACAAATAAAACTAGTTTAGATAAACTGTCTACTGCTTTCTGATCTCATATGCAAAAGTTTTTCAGTTAACTAGTAAAACTGCTGTTTCTACTTTACTTAAAATGGAAAAACTAAAAAGGAAAAACTCTCACATTAGGCACTACTTAAGTTTTTTCCATCTGTCATTGGGAAATCTAAATGACTGTGGCCAAAATGTGAAACGAAGACTACACGTATTGCACATGCAATGCTCATCTACAATCCTGTCTGGAACTTGCAGTCTGCTAATACATTTGACTTCTTTTTATTTTTCCAAACACATAGCTCAGACTACTGAACAGTTGCAAAACATTGCAAAGAGAATGGAACCCACCTTACAATGTATACACTAGAAATTTCACTAATAATTTCTATAGCAAAATGTAGTTAATTAATTAAATGTAATTAATCGCTTAGTAAGTTAGGTTAAAGTGCTATGCCAAATGTGTCTTCCTACCTAAATACATAAAGAATTTCAAATAGTTTTGAATGAGTTATGTCTACTTAATTTCTCCTAGCATAACATTGCTTGAGATAAATTAGAGAGCCAAAAATCTGCACGGTGATTTTTCTTTCAAATGTATGTATGTATGTATGTACATTTTCTTTCAAATGTAGTATGACTTTTATGAAGGAAAGAGATGAATTAAGTTAGTAACAAACACTCAGCAATATATAGTAACTACATTCCAGGTTTCCTTCATCTCAAGTCTTACCTCAAATGTTATCTTCTCCATCAAGCACATTCTGACCATCTTACAAAAAACTGTATATTACCACACACATATACAGCCATGTTACCCTCAATTCACCAATTCTTACTCTATTTTTTTTTAATGTACTTTCAAACCACTATATTATTGAATTTATTGTTTATTGCTTGTCACCCATGTAGAATTATAGTTCTATAAGGACAGATATAATGTATTTTGCTTTCTGCACTAACATAGTCTGATATCCTAAAATAGCATCAGGATCGTAGTAAATGCTCAGTAAATATCTGTTGAATATTGGTTGTATGTTTTAAAAACTTTAGATGATGAAGTCACTCTGTAATGACTTATACAGTATTTGGGCACTTTTATATTTGAAGCCATTTGTAAGAATACTAAGATCTAGACCAAAATGATTTGCTTCAATCCCTAGCTACTACATGATTTTTAAAGAAGCCTCATTCTAGCTGTTTATTTAAATGTGTGTCACACCTACAGGGATTTAAAGTACCTGAGATTGTGGGAATATTATGTATTGTCATTCATTCCAGATATTACATCCTAAGAATAACATATATTTTTATGCATTTGTGTAACTGAAAAGAGTTATATTTCAAGAAAATATTCAGTATGGGATACTCAGATGAGTATAAAGTTAAATATTTTACATAAAATATTTTAGAATCAGTTTAACTCTGTATTTTATTATTTATTTGCAGCTACATTTTGCCTTCTTTCCCCATCTTCCCCGAAACAAAAGAACATTTAGGGCCTCTAGAGAAAATCCAGATGTTGTAGTCAGTTTATTCCTTCCAATTCATTCTTTATTCACTGCCCTTGCCTTGAGCAAGTTGAATTTATTTTTTATAATTAACTAAACATTCCACAGTTCTCAATGGCTCTTTGATCCCATTCACTTCACTACCAAGGATTCTAAAATATTTTGAAGACAGTTTCTAAAAGGAATTTAATGGGTTGCCTCTTCCCTGTTCCCTCTGGAGCTCAGTTCTGGAGGCTAGTCCGGAGGGGGACACTAAGTGCTTTCATTCTAAAGGAATAATTTCTAACCTTCTCCACTTGATACATCTAAAGCCCTGAAGTAATACTCAGCTTTGTTCTAATCTATATATTTAATTTACATTTATTTTTTAACTGTTAAAACTAAGGTGATTCTTCTGAAGAACAGAACTAAAAAATAGATTTTACCCTTCTTTCTGGCATTTTCAGAGCAGGTAATGGACTGTTTAAATAAGATTGTCATCACTATTTCAGAACCTAAATCCATCTCTCATTCTGTATATTCACTTTATCACTTAGAGTGTGTTCATGATCGTCTAGAAGTTCATTTATTTATTGTATGTTTAAGGTCAGGACTCCATATGCACTGAATTTCAAAGCCAGCCAATGTGGTGGCGATACTTGTTGGGGAAAGAGAAGCTGTTGCCTTTACTGGGTAGTTATATTAATAGCTTTCTAGATGCACAGCGAAGCTATTCATTGGGAAATTTCTGTGCTTGTAGGGAGAACAAAAGACAAGAAAGCAAAGGGAGGAGGAAGAAAGAAGGCAGGAGAGGGATGGGGGAAGAAGGCTGAAAAGACCAACAATCAAGTCAGTAATTTTCTTTCCAGTTAATTTTACCACATTGAGAAGGAGGATTTACAAGTGTCTCTAGCTGACAGCAGAATGGTTAGGATAAAGAAATAAAACCCATAATTTTGAACTGCAAATGCATGCGCTTCTGAAGAGAAGTTGCTATTTTCCTTAATAAATAAATAAATAAAGGCCAAATTAAAAGTCTCTTACATTAAGGAAATGTGAACATGGACAGGCTTTAATAGAATTTCAAAAGCTTTAGGTAATTAAAAATTACCTAATGTTGTTCATTTTCTTTAAATTCTGAATTTTATCATTGTTTAATTCATATTTTAATTCCTTAGAACATGGTGACTATGAAGAAAATATCTATAAAGAGAAAGAACACTCTAGTCATCTTCTTTGAATATCTGCGGAAAGATTCAGAGTTTTTAAAAACTTGTAATGATTTGTTTAATACCAAATATGATGATGAAGCCATTCTGTAATGACTTATATACTATAAGAACACTTACTTTGTGCTAACATAGTAGTTAGCAGGTATTGAGATCAGAGAAGAATATAGAACATTTGATAATCGAAGAATGATAAAATTTAGTTTGGACAAAAAGACAGATGAACTAAGTTGCTTACTAGTTAACTAGTTATTACTAAGTTAATAAATAAAAAGTATGCCTCAATTTCTCTACTTATTAATGTATAGAAAAAGATAAAATATGAGACTTTACTTTTGGGGGGAAGAGAAGTATTCAAAAATCCCACAAATAAGTTTGCCTTAAAGTACTGCTGAAAGTTAATCCCAGTAAATTAGTCAATCTGGCAAAAGGAATAGAAGCAATTAATTAATATATTTTGTCAATATTTATTTAGCAAATAATATCCATTTTATTGAATACTTGTACAGTATAAAAGCACACTTTGGACCAGAGATTGAAACATTTGTAGTTCAGCTTCCTTGCCAAAACAATCAAAATATACAGAGGCTATAAAAGGTAATAAAATGTTCTTGGAGGAAACTAACTTTGTATATATGTATATTTCAGTAGTACATTCTGGAAAATTTAAATGCACATTGAAATTTTAGAAATTCTGTCCTATTTTTTCCTTAACCTGTATGTATACTTGGGCCTTTTGAATTATTGCTTCTAATCTTAGAAATTTTCCTCTGTGTTGTGAGAGCCCCTTGCCTAGTGCTGTTTATTTTCATTAATTACAACTAAGTCTTGAGAACATCAACCTGAAGATTTCCTAGAATCCAAAACAAAAACAGCCTTCAATCATTATGGAAACATAATGTTGTGCTTATAAAAGCAGTGTTCACATTAGCAAGAAGTGAAAGTAATGTAGAATAGCACCAAATTCCCTTAAGAATATACCCCCTAAGCTGGGCTCGGTGGCTCAGCCTGTAATCCCGCGCCTTTGGGAGGCTGAGGTGAGTGGATTGCCTCAGCCCCGCGGGTTCGAGACCCGCCTGGGCAGCGAGACCTCATCTTTACAATAAATCAAAAAATCAGCCGGGGCGTGGTAGCGCAAGCCTGTAGTTCCGGCTACTCGGAAGGCTGAGGCGGAAGGATCGCCGGAGCCCAGCAGGCGAGGCTGCGGTGGCCGGGAGCGGCCGCTGCACTCCAGTCTGGGCGACAGAGTGAGACTCCAACTCCAAAAAAAAAAAAAGAATATACCCCCTATTGACTGTCCATCAGTGTCCTATTTTAATGAAAACTTTAAAACCATAGGACAGCAAAGCAGTCTGGGTACACAGCAAGGAGAGAGGGGAAACTCATACATGAGCATCATCCATGGAGCCTTCAGGACGCAGCCACAAGAATAGCAAAAACCAGTTTTGAGATTCCAAAACTCAGTTCCTTTTGCTGTGTGAGTTTCAGTCCTTCTTGGATGTTTGAGTCTTACAACACTTTTGGCATTAAGAATGTTTTCAAAGCATAAAATAAATGCACTTACTCGTGAAGCAAATATGAAAACAATATAATGTGTGCATTTTGATATTATTTATTTATTCAATGACTTTTTATTATCTATTATTTTGCTAAGCATTGATGATACAGAGTTAAGGTAATAAATTCCTCCCTACTTTCTTTTTTTTTTTTTTTTGAGTTGGAGTCTCACCCTGTCGCCCAGACTGGAGTGCAGTGGCCGCTCCCGGCAACCGCAGCCTCGACCTGCTGGGCCCCGGCGATCCTTCCGCCTCAGCCTTCCAAGCAGCTGGAACTACAGGCGCACGCTACCACACCCGGCTCATTTTTGATTTATTGTAGAGATGAGGTCTCGCCAAGTTGCCCAGGCAAGTCCTCCCTACTTTCAAAGAGCTTAGAAACTAGTGATTATTAGAATATAGTTCTTTAAATATGGAAGTATAGGCAAACCCAGGTTGTTGTGGGAATACTTAGGAAGGGCACCTCCTCTAGGCTGGAGGTCAGTGAAATCAGAAGAGTTCAGTGATTTTAGTTCTTTAATTTCCTTATTTCCTTTCTTTATTGGGGGTTCATATTTTTACGTGAGAAAATTAAAATCCAAAGTGATTTCTTCCACAAATTTATTTCTAAGCTGTATAATATTGTTACTCCTGGCTCAGTGCTGGTCATTGGCAACAGACTTCTCCTGTCTGCCAACTGGCTGGGATGGATCTGAAGGAGCCCAGGTACACCCTCTCACCCTTTACTCCTATTTTAACTTTTCAACCATCTCTTTCTTTACCTGAGGGTGTAAACAGCACTCTTGTTTCTAACCAACTACTGTGTCCATGGATAGGTGCCCTCAAGTAGGGGTGCAGCTTTTGGGTGGGTGGCACAAGCCAGCAGTCCAGGAGCCAAGACAACAGTGCACAGCCACACACAGGACCATTTGTTGCCAATGACTAACTGTAGCAACACTGGGATAAATTATAAATGTGTTTTTCTAGATCCAATGCCACAGCCTTTCTTCCCCCCCCCACTTCAAATTTAGATACACAATTCTGGATTATATTGCCTTGACAATTTAAGAAGCTAAAAAAAAAAATTGTATAATGTCTAGTTTTAGAGAAGCTGAGTTTCTCATTCATGGATGCCAGTTTATAATTTAGAAAAAAACTGTGAAATAAGGTATCAAATACCTGTACTGAAAGTTCACTTAAATTTTATACTTAGCACATCCATTTATACTCATTTTCGTAGATTATTTAAGTATTTATCAGGAGTCTATTAGACATATGTTTGACTATATCCACAATAGAAAGACACACAAACTACTCAAGAAGAACTTAGAGGGAAGTTTATAAAATCAAACTTTTAGCAAATATTTACTAAGAATTTTGCAAATATTTATTTTATCCAGTTATTTTTTTCTATTACCACAATTAGTTAAGGCAGCAAATAGTTTTATAGAAGATACTAGGTTGAAGGAATTACTAATAAAAAAATCTGAAAATAAGGGATCATTGAAAGCTGACAATATCTGAAGGGGGTGAATAGAAGTTGGTTCTTAAGCAGGCCTTGAAAAATTCAAGGTATTAAGATGGTGGACGTGAGGAAGACTACCTGGGAAGGAGGCAAAAACCACCTAAAAGAGGCATGGAGAAGAGTGAAAAAAATGTCATATATGCAGGATCAGGAGGAATGGTTTAATTTATAGAGAAAAAATGGTGATGTGAACTCTTGATAAAAGTGATACTGCCACCTCTAGAAAGGTTTTTGTGACTTGTCAACATGGAACTTGGCCATTTTCCTCTCTGTACCCTGATTTTACCTGGTCCATACGAATGAAATATACCTGTAACATTCTATTACACTTCAAATGTTACATGTAAACTCTACTGGGTTGCACATTTCCTGAGGGTGAAAAACATTTAATTTCTCTCTATATCGTGTGTCCAACAGTGCCTAAAACGTAGAAGACATCTAATGGATGATTGTCAAATAAATGAATAAAGCTAATAAACAGGAGAATATATAAGTGGCTTTCAGGAATATTAATCCAGCAACAGAATTAAAAATGAATTGGAAGTAAATGAGACAAAAGATCACTAGTTAAAATGTTATATTAGTTGTAGAAGAAATAGTTCCAGAATTGAAAAGACAGGGGTAAATCCATGAGACACCAGTCAGAAATTATGCAGGGTTTGACTACGTATAAGAGGGATAAGAATTTAATTTTTTTAAAATAGTAACTTTGGAGATTCAGAAACGAAGGTAGGAAAAAATATTTATTGGGTGGTTATGAGTTGAATTGTGTCCGCTCAAAAGATATGTTGAAGTCCTAACCCTCAGTATCTCAGAATGTGACATTAATTGGAAATAAGGTCATTGAAAATGTAATTAGTTAAGATGAGGTCATCCTGGAGTATGGTGGGCTCCTAATCCAACATATTTCCATTGTTTTAAGCCACTCAGGTTGTGGTACTTTGTTACATAGCAGCCCTAGAAAGCTAATACAGAGACCTACAGGGTAGGTATATGGCCTGGATATCGAATGAAAGAAAGGTTTGGTAAAGATAAATAAATTTAATTGGAAAAATTCTAAACTTTACTTCAGGCATTTGGGGGTGAATATTAAGGAAGTACAAGTGAGTAGAAATATTGATGGCTGTTATTTTTGTGGTATCAGAGTTATGCCAAGTGCTTTATGAAAATTTTCTACTTAATCCTAACAACCATCCTGGCAGAGGCTTGGAATCAACCATGATTACAAAGCTAGTGAGTGACAGAGCCAATATTTGTACCCTCTTAGCCATTATACCCCATGCTAGACTGCTACATAAGAGAGAGAACAAGGAAGACAAGTTTTCATGTAAATCATCTTTAAGTCACCCTCTAAGTGTGGATTTTGAATAAGTGAGAATGGTAAACTGACTAAAGAGCCCACATGAAGGATGAAGGGCAAGAAGAACCTACAATAATTTGAAAGAAAACACAAAACAGGTAAAGTATAACTTACCTTACAGATTTTTTAAAAAGGAGCAATTAAGATGGATGTTTTTACACGGAAATTTGACATCAAATGGAAGCAATTAAAGTATACCAAGTACGTGAGCCCCAGTCCATCCTTCTATTCACCTCTCAACTCTAAATAGTCCATATTTCATTTCCTGGTGTTTTGCCTGTGCAGCCACCAAATGTTACCATTCTAATATCCGGTGAAATTTCCTTTAGCTTTCCTGAGGCCTCACAGGATATTGATGGGGGAAAGCTATCTCCATGACATGAATAAGCCTCCAGGTATTTTAATGAGTACAGATAGTAAATGATTGCATACCAACTATTATTTAGTCCTTTTTTAGATTAGTTTATAGGGCACAGGAAATGAAATTTTTCCCCAGAATATTCAGCTTACATTATATAAATATGACTTCTCTCATCGCAAACAAACAAAAAAAAAACCCAAACCTATGCTATTTTATCTAAACTAAACAGGGGATACTGCAAAAGCCACTGGGGAAAAATTCTAGACAATTCAACCCTATAAAATACAATTTAAAACAAAATAGCAATTGCTTGCTTTTTAAATTACATCATATTAAACTCTTTATTTTCTTTCCTTTTTCTGAAGTTTGAACTAGTCTTTACAAAAGTTCTTAACTGTGTTTTGCTTTTTTTTTTTTTTTTTGAGTTGGAGTCTCACTCTGTCGCCCAGACTGGAGTGCAGTGGCCGCTCCCGGCCACCGCAGCCTTGACCGGCTGGGCCTCTGGCGATCCTTCCACCTCAGCCTTCCAAGGAGCTGGAACTACAGGCGCGCACTACCACGCCTGGCTAATTTTTGATTTATTGTAGCGATGAGGTCTCGCCAAGTTGCCCAGGCAGGTCTCGAACCCACAGGCTCAGGCAATCCACTCACCTCAGCCTCCCAAAGGCACAGGATTACAGGCTGAGCCACCGAGCCTGGTTCATTTCATTTTTTAAGTTAATCTTTGCTAAGGGATTTGAAAATAGAATCTCCTTCCAAGTACCATGTTGTAACAGCTATTTCTTTCTGTTTAGTAACTGTCAGGTAGTCACAATAGACTTGACTGGCAATAAGGATTAGAAACAAGAGCAAATACTGAGATAAATACAATTGCTCACTTTGTTTTACAGTAATAAAAGGGCATATACTCTAATTTTAAAAAATCTAAACCCAATTCATTTGAATACTGATTTAATGGAAGATAATGGAATGACTCTGGATAGTCTTATGATGTTAATGGAATAGCAATGACTAAAAGTTATATAATGAAATTTTACTGGCTAAATGTCAAGTATAAATGTTGATAGGATTTATTGTGAGTTCAACCAAACTTTCATGACTGGACCGACCATATTATAAAATGAGATGACAAGATGGGCTGGACACAAAAAGAAACTCAAAGTATATATTCACCAATAGAAACCTCTCTGATGTAAAATCCCAACTATAGTGAATAAGGGCATTTGAAGCAACTAGGTTAATAAACAGAACTATCAGTAGATTTAAAAGCATTATTTTATGCTCATCAACATTTTCCAATGACTTCCCTGGAGTTAGGAATTCTAAGGTAAAGACAAAATTATTCTCCATGTCCACACCAAATTGCATGCATAGCAGCATTTATATACAGTTGGTCCTTGAACAACACAAGTTTGGACTGCATGGGTCCACTTATAAGTGGATTTTCTTTCACTTTTGCCACCCCTGAGACAGCAAGATAAATCTCTTCTCTTCCTCTTCTTTCTCGGCCTATTCAACATGAAGACAATAAAAATGAGAACCTTTATGAAGAAGATCTATTTTCACAAATGAATATAAATATATACTCTCTTCCTTGTGATTTTCTTAATAACATTTTCTTTTCTCTGCCTTAATTTACTGTATGTAATACATACAACTAACAAAATATGTTTTATTCATTTGTTTATGTTATAGGTAAAACTGGTTAACAGTAAACTATTAGTAAAGTTTGAGACAAAGGTTATATATGAATTTTTGACCATGCAAGAGGTTAGCACCTCTATCCCCTCTCTGTGTTGTTCAATTGTCAACTGTATTTAACATTATTCTTCCTCACATCATAAAATTAAGAGAAAGTTGTTTATTCCTTAGGGGCCCACTCTTTGGACTCCTTTATTGTACATTGAGTAAGTAAAGGGTATAGCAATGAAACCAGCAATGATAACCCTCTCCCAGTCATAACTTTAAGATAATTTACGCCAGACTCTATATGATAAGCTATAAATTTTGCTATTTACATCTCCAAAAATGTCAGAAATTTTAAAATTGATTTTGTATAGGAACTATGTTATACTTAAATTTATTGGAGGTTAATTTTGCTTAACAATCATTCAGCTTATTTGTCTTAAGAGTTAAATAATCAGAAATATTAGAAAAAGCCAATGTAATAAGGGAGAAAAATGTATATCATCTAAAAGTCAGCATATATGGATTATTTACAATGGTGATATTTTATGTAATGAGAAAAGTTTATGAAAAATTCCCTTCAGTTATGATTATTAATACCAAAGTAATATTTTAATTTAAAAATACTGTTAATATTTTGTTTTGTTATCAAGTGAAATTATTTCTTTTTCTTAAAATTAAAAATTTTCATTTATTTTCATGCTACTAAACAAGAGTGAATTTCAAAAATAGTGATAGGGCACTTGGGGGTACATCAAGTGGAATATTTTGTAGAATTTCTTAAGAGGAAAGAAGAAATCAATACTTTGGCTCCTGCGACTCAGGAGGAATAAATTATGTTTCTTACTAAAGCACATACATAAAATAATGTAAGCCAAGTCTAATTTCCCTTACAGAGTTAGCATTATAACAATAAAATGCATTCTTTACCAAGGCACTAATAACAGCAGTAATAAAAATGGCCACATATAATAATGAAATACACTCAATCCAGTGTGCTGTGTAAGGTCTTGAAATGATCTGAGCAAGGTGAGGGGGGATTGGGGTCTCCAAAGAAACATCCACAGAAATACTCCATGGAATGTTAACGCCATGAGCAGAGAAAATAGGTGGTGGTCTTTATCCATCCGACAAATACTGAGCACCTACTATGTGCTATTTCTTTAGGTACAAGAGCTGAACAAAAGATACTCTTCTAATTCCAAGTAGCTACAGCCTAATCAGGAAGACAATCAGATAATCAAGCAACTAAAGTACATAATGAGACATATCTTGTTAGAAATATCTTGACAAAATGCTAAGGAAGCATATACAAGCACTGTTTAAGGCATTTTGTGGAGGATTAGGTTAGCTTTTCTGGTGGAAAGGATGTATCAACTGATAACTGAGAAAGAAGTAGATCCATCTGTAATTTGTTATGATTAAAAGTAAGACAGGGAAAGAAAGGAGAAAAGAGAAATTGAATGGGGGAAAAGGAAGGGTTAGAAAGAATGGCACAGATTTCTTCTTTTGATGTACTTCTGTCTACCTTCTTTGGCTCTGCCTTCTCAGTGTGAGTAGGATTCTGCCAACCCAAATTAATAAATAAGGAATAGAAGAAAAGAAAGCAAACTTGCAACTCTAACTAATAAGCCTTTCAAATGTATTTTGACTCAGTCTAGTTGTTGGAAACCCCTAAGAGGCAAAGTGATACAAGAGAAATGGAAATTGAGAAGTTGGGGAAACCTAGACTTTTTGTTTTATTTTACTTTTTTTTTACACTAGTGCTGAAAATTGCTTGCTATGTAAACTTTGGCAAACCACAACTTTTTTTGAACCTCATATTTTAAATCTAAGCAATAGGGATAAACTATCCTTCTCCCAAGGTTATCCTCAGAATCAAATAGATGTGAGAGTGCTTTGAAAAATCAGCATGTGTTATTCAAACACAGACCATTATTATTTAGCACACAGGTTCCGTTTCTCTTGCTCCATTTACATGTATATAAAATGAAGATTCATGCTTATCTATCCTCCCCCTTATGGGGTCCATCAGAATCTGAAGTAGGGTAAGAGAAAATAGAGAGACCATATATTATATTATATTGGCAGAAATCCACTCATATGGGGCTATGAGGACAGTGGAGGAGTCCTTCTTCTTTCACAAAAATGCTCCAAGGTCGAGTCTATCCATATAAATGGTATCACAAAACAGAAATGCACTCAGATTTCAAGAACAGCAATCAGAAGCGTAGGGAAGAGGGGAAAGGTGATTTCTGCAGGGCAAGATAAATGTTTCTGAGTTAGTCTATGATGCTGCACAAAGCCACTATAGCAATTAGTGGGGCCTGTTAATGCTACAATACCTGAGCTACGTGCCCACAGCAATACACCTGTGTTTAATATAATCACAGCTGGAAAATTTTTTAAGCTAATTATATGACTCCTTGACAAGAAGCATTTTAAGCCATTGAAGAATGCCTTGTGATTTCTGCCAATATAATCCATACCTTGCCAGTTATGCTTTTTAAAAGCAGGTGGCATTTTTCTTGCAGTATTGGGAGGCAGATCGCCATTTAAAGTTTCCGGTTACTTTAACAGTCATATATTTATGATCTTTCAGTTCTTCTTAATTCAATGATTTGACCCAAAATCAGTCTCATAAAAATTATATTTGCCTTGCGATTTTAAATGCTGTGTATCCCTCATATGGAGAAATTTTTCATTTTTTTATTTTAATTTCAGCCTTGGTTTTTGTTTAAAGTTTGTGCTTCTCAAACCTGGTTTGCATCAGAATCACTCAAAAATGTTTAAACATTGACTTCTAGGCCCTACTTTTGGTGACTGATTTTGTTTTGAAACTGAAAATCCATATTCTTTGGAAGTTTCTCTAGTATTTTGATGCCAGATTCAGGAATAATTACTGTCATCGTCACAACAGGCATGTCCAATGATGCGCTTTCTTTAAATGGAGGTAAGAAAAAGAAAACAATCGTTACTTAGTGTGATCATTTCCATTTAGGATCTTTCCTTCTTTATGTCCAGTTGTTAGAGGAGAATATAGTTTCTGCTTCTCCCTTGCAACAACACAGATAAGAGCTAAATGGTGCTCACCTCCTGAGGAGAGCTTACCACTGAGATTACCACAGTCCCAAATGTTTTTCAATAATCATTTATTTTAAGGTTTAAACACCCTTAAATTGAAATTGCTTTAATCAATTAGGACCCTTTGGTATTTTAATAATGAATCTCCCTGGAAAAGGATCGAATTAAGATCAGAGTATAGTGAGATTCTGGTGTTGAACATAAGAAGCTGCAAAGCTCTCCTAGAATTCAATTGTGCCTTTGTGGTCCCCTGGAGAGTTTTATCACTCGGTAGAATTCACAAACCAAAAAAAGAAATCTCAAGAAAAACATCTCACATGGGGAATTTAACAAGAAAAAACAACTACCTTATAGAAAACAGATGGCTAGTGTTACTAAAGCCGAAAGGTTGTCAGCTGTGTCTTCAGCCTGTTTTTCTATGCTTTTATAAATTGGCAGGAAAAATCCCTTACATTTTACCAAAAACAGCCTAGCCCATAAATGATTTGCTAAAGAAATATGAAAATTCATGTTTTTCAATATGAAATATGTAAAATGTTTGAAGAATGGCTTTTTCAATCAAGGCTTTTCAAACTTGTATTTGGAGAGATGATTCTGGGACATTCCTTAAATTATTCAGAAATAAAGAGAAAATGGTGTGGATAAAATAATAGTTTTATGTCAAATTTCATTTTTTCTCATATTTTGAAACGCTCTTCTCTCTTTTACATGCAAAAGCTTCTAGGTGCTAAGTGAAATTTACTTTCATAAATAACCTGTTTGATTCTAAAATTGACAATTTATAGTATGTAGCTTAGGAAATTATTTTCAAATTAGGAATCAGAAAGCAACTTTTCTATATCATACATTCATTTGATCTTTATTCATGCTAAGATTTAGGAGAAGAGGTTGGATTCTAATTTAGCTATTTATCAAAAAAAAAACCCATCATGTGGTTATATTCATGACAGTGTACTGGGAGGTTTCTAGTAATATAGAATTCATACCCTCATATGGCTTACATTTTAGTTGTCTGAAATTGTGATGTTTTAAGGGGTCTGCCTGAAGCAGTTATAAATTCTATGGTCAAAAGTGACCTGGAAGCAAAAAAAAGATGAAAGAAATTACTAGTTAACTAAAGTAATATGACTGCATTGTGGTATTCTAGAAACCTTTTGGTCACTGAACTAAAATATTTTCCCTCATTGTGTTTCATCAGTTAAATTAAACAAAAATACGTGTTCTATCTTCTCTGTGCCTGACCCTACCCTGGATACTGGTGGTACAGCAATGGACAAACACATTCCTAAAGACTTTTATTTCTGAAAGAAACAGTCTTGTCTGGTTTCACATGAGAATTTTCCTTCCTCAAGTAATTCATGGGAAGATGGAAGTATTTTGCGGTACAACATATGTGAGTGCTTTTGCACAATTTACTCCAAATCCTTTTAGTCACTGAGATATTTATTGAGGTGAATTGATGAAATAGACTTATAGAAATGAGCGAAAGAGATTAAGTTTTGATTTATAACATTTTTTACCAATTCATTTACTCATTTATTTCTAAATAATTTATTGAACACCTAATATGGTCTCAACTTCAAATGAATGCTTACTTCTAAAAACACTGATCGTATTAATCCCTAATTTTTCTCTAGTATCTAGACTATACTCTCTGCTGAGGCAAGGTGTTAATTGCTGTATTGCTGCTATCTAGTAGGGCATCTGGGACACAGCAGATGTCCCTCATAGCCACATGAACTGAAAGAAAAAAATGAAATCAGAGGATTGCCATAATATTTAAATAGTCAGTTTTGACTCTGAAAGGATTTCAAATAGTTCTACCATCTTTTCTATACAGATAAGTTTCCATTTTATTTTATGAATGAAGAAACATTCAGAGGACAAACTAATCTACAAACCTCCCCTTTGCACAAATGATTGTGGAAAAAAATCCAGTTTATAAAGCCCATGTCATATTTTTTAAAAAGCTCAATATATTTCTTTTCATTCATTCAACACATATATTGAATATCTTCTATGTGTTAGGCACCATACCAACATTTGGAATGTTAAGTTTGAACAGATGGGAAAAAAAGCCTAGTTTCAAAGAACTTACACACCAGTGGAGGGAAGCAGAAAATAAGCAAATAAACATATATAACCATATAGCATGGATAATAGTGACAAGTGCCACCGAAAATAACAATAATAAATGCAGCAAGGTAAAGACAGGTAGTGCCAAGAGAAAAATGAATTGAGTGGGCAGGGGAGACTGGGTTTAAATCTGAATAATCAGAGATGTGCTCACAGTTAAAGTAAAATTTCAGTAGAGACCTGAAGGAAATAACATAGTATTTTCAAATGATGATTCATATTAGAAAAAATGTCACCTTTAAGTACTATCATAAAAAGCGACTCCAAGTTCTTTCTTGGTTTACAGGAAACAACTTTGACAGCTAAGTGAATTATACAGTTCATATGGTGGGATGATGGGCTGTTTTGCCTATGTAATTTCCCAGCAAATAAAACACAAAGCATTACAAAGTATTCCTTTTTGCCATTAAACTGTTCAAGTCATTTTTTTAAATGTCATGAAAATATGGCAATTCACTGAGAAGATTTAATTTTTGCTTAAAGAGTTCTCAGCTGAAAAAAATTAACGAATTAGATTTTTTTAACACACTAAGATAGACAGTTTTAGGATACTTTTTTGGGTAAAACTGTTAGGGTCAAAGATCAGCTTTGAGTTGCCATTGGACACTGAGGATTTATGTTGAGCAAAAATAGTCACTAGGCCTGGAACTCTATAACAAGACATTATGTCTGCCTGGACCTTGGGGAAGGAAAATATATGATGATTTTTTTTTTTTTTTGTACAATGGGGCTTCAGGAGAACACATTCATGGTACCCTCTTTTGTCCAAAAATGTAAAATCTAGCAACTGCAGTGAAATGTGCATTAAAGAACTAAATTGTTGACAAAAATAAATACTTCAGTATGATTCAATCTGTTTTAGAGTCCCTCCAAGAAAATTTTATCATATATAATATATGACCTATAACACATGATATTTATATATGATATATATAAAATGTATAATTTTATAATATACAACATATATCATAAAATTTTATCATATACATATAACTTTTAGTTAAATTAACCTCATAGACTCAATAAAACAAACTAGAGAAAAGGAGAGAGAAATTCTATGTGTAAATTATTAATTCTATGTTTCTCATAATAATATTTGACTATTTCAAGAAGACAATTCTATGTAATATAATTGATAGAATAAAATAGAACTCGAAGGATAATAGATTTTCATTATAAGGTATCTCTTCATTCATATGAGGCTCATATTTAGATTTTTTTCTCGTATTGAAACATCTGTAATTTGACAGAAATAAGTCATTGAGATATAGGAACTTTGCTCATGGCAAAGTTCTCTGACCTTAAGAGACCAGAATAGCCACGTCTTGCATCTATTTTTATGATATGTAATCATGGCCTAGTTTTTAGAGACGTAAGTAGAAGTTTCCTACAACATCAACATTCCAGAATAAAGTATCATTTTGGTACAGACAACTTCAGAAAATCAGAGAAAGAAAAAGGGAACTGGTTTTTGGAAAGGTTACAAATCTAATTACATATATTTTTAAACTTTTGTAAGTTAGAGAAAATAAATTATATGCACTAAGGGAGTTATATAAATAACCCTATTAGCACTAGCTTCAAATATTAAATAAAAACTATCCTAACTTTCTAATTATTTAGCTGTACTTTTATGTAAACTAAGTATCATTAACAGTTTGGAAAAAATAATAGAATTGAAAAACAAGGAGTGAAATTCAAAAGTCAAATCACAATGTATACAAATAAAAGATGTACTTCATGTAAGTTTTAACTATCCATCAAATTCATTGTCAAAATTAATTAAAGCAATATGAATTTACTCCCTGTGAATGCCAGGCTGGGTGTCTTTGAAATAACAATTGGGGAAATAAAAGTAATTACTCAGAGATAAAGAATTTGAATCTAGGATGTCCTTGGGCAGCAGCACAGAGATTGGTTTGTCTGATATTGAACATTCCAACTAGGGCCCAGTGGAAGAAATGTCAGAAGGTGGGGGCTGCCTCCAATCATAGAAACCCTAGACACCAACTGACAATGTTGTATTTAACTTGGTTGATGGTGAAGGGATGGCACTGAAATCATTTCCTTCACTGAGCTTCAGAATGAAAGAATGAAGAGTGAATCTCCTGACACCACAGAATGAACTAAGAGAGTCAGATAACAGGGAAAGATTCCTCCCAGCAAGCCAAGTCGTGGTCATTACTCTGGGCATGCCAGAATTAAGAAAGGTCCACCCCAAAGACAGAGAGAATGAAAAGAGGAAGAAGCTAAAGAGACCATGTCACCAACCAAGTATTGCTGACAGAATCAGAGGAGTTCAGAAGTTATGCTTCAGACAAGAAAATGATTGTTTGGGGCAGCTTGTCCCCTTGAAGAGAGGATGACTATCTGTTTTCCATTAGGCTTATTTCTGAACGAAGGACTAGGGATATGTACATGAAATGACTGCCCTACCCTCACAGACCTTATAGTCAAGTGAGAACACAGCCAAATAGAATTGCTTCACCTTTCATGAAAGCTATTCTTTCACTAATAAAAAAAATTTTTAAATACTAAAAATGACATATTGACCAATATTCTTTGGAATTAAAACAGGTTGCAAAATGCAGCATCTTCATGCCACTCTGAGAGTGATCAGTTCCCCTTAAACTCCGTTCTATTTCAAAATCAGTCACATAGCATATTATAATTCTCTTACCAGCCAGAATTGATAGCAATTATAACTTGAACCTGAAAATTCCTCTAAGGTAGTTAACCATATAAACATAACCTCTTGGCAGTTTGCTAGACTGCGTTGGAGTACATCATTGTCAACAGTTTTACATAAAGCAAATTCAAAACTGATTAACTAAGAGTAAAAAATTCTACATAAAAAGACTTTTGTGAAATTTTAAAGTTAACAAGCCCAAGCCAAGGATGAATTCCAGAAAAATGAATCAAATTATATCACAAACAGTAATGCAAAAAAGTTCCATGTACCTTCATTAAACTTACTAAAAGGAGAGAGTTAGGATGGATAATCAGTTTTAAGACTTACAAAACAAAATCCTTCAAATCCCAATTAATCCTTCAATAGTGATAACACTAGCTCCTGCATGCCTCATTAACACATGAGATTAGTATGGACTGAGAAATTATAAGAAGCATTAATTTTAAAGTTCTGGAAAGTCATCTTGCCCATAAGGACAGAATCCATATCTGTTAAATATATAAATATATCCACACTCTTATTTTAGCTGGAATATATACAACAAATGTAATAAATCTTCAGTTCCAGTCACAATTTTCTTCTTGTTATCTTTCTATTTCTGTTTTCCTTTTCAGTTTACACTTATGGCTGAAGTCAAATAATGAAAAAGGACAGGGTAATTTAAAACCACCATAAATTATAATTCAATCCAACCAAACAACAAAAACAGTACCTGCCACAGATGGTTATGGATTACTGGACTATTACCTCAACCCCATTAGCAACATTTTTCGTTCTAACCTGGATGTTTAAGTAATAAGTAATTTATGATGGAAATATTTTTCTGACAAAATATTACCACACAGGCAGTTGTGTGTTATTAACAGTAACACGGGTGCTTTAAATGCTCCATGAATATGCAGGGTAACTATCTGGTAAAAGAAATACTGCCTAAGCTTGAAAATGAGATATTGTAATAGTTTCTGACAAATCCTCTGTCCAATAATTTCTAATAAATCCAATAAATATTGGTTACACACAGTGAACTGAAAAACAAAAGACTGTGCTTTACTTGGCAGTTAGTTTATAATCTGTAGGCTAATGTCTTTCAACCATTTCAGCTCCAAACAGTTGCAAACACTATGTCCATATCTACACACTTAGGAAATCTCCAGGTTAATGATAGAGAACCGGAGACTTGGCATTCAGATGTTGGTCTTTTTTTATTTTATAAAAGATAGTAAAATAAAATAATTCATTTTTAAAGAGGTTTTGCTTAAATTGGTAATAATAATAATCGTGGTAGAAGTAGAAATAAAAGCTTACATTTATTGAATACTTAATATGTGCTAAGTATCATCCTGTTTTATATTCTCGAATCACTTAATCTTCAATAAGCATAGTATCACCCCTGTGAGGCAACTGATAATAGCTCGCAACGATTTCCACATCTCTTAAGTGATAGGCCCTGAACAGGTGACATTACTGCAGGTGTAAGCTTTTTCATCAGTAAGAAACATCAACAGAGAAAGAAGTCCATCAGTCATTCATTCCCTGGAAGGGCTGTGGTCACTGAGTGTTAGAGTAAAATGCTTGCTAATTAGTGTGGAACCTACTGAGCTAGGGACCTAACTCAAACTCTAGATTTTCATCACTGAAAGTGCAAAAACTTATTAGTTACCTCAACCTGTGATCATCAGATTTCTTTCTTCTTGTTTTTGAATCAGAGTCTCACCGTCACCCAGGCTGGAGTGCAGTAGCACACTCACAGCCACCACAGCCTCGACCTACTGGTCTCAGGTGATCTTTCCGCTTTAGCCTTCCAAGTAACTGGAACTACAGGTGTACACCACCATGCCCAACTAATTATTTTGATTTTTTCTTTTGTTATAAATATAAATATATACATTAAAGGTCATACATATATAACCATTGTGAAATCTCGTGTTAGTATATTTATATAAACATAAACACTATGAGATTTTATGATGCTGGCGATGATATGAGGGATGAGGAAAGGAAGATTTTGTTGAAGTATCAGGAAGGAAGACAAATTCTGATCACCATTGGATAACCAAGGACTAGGGAAGAAGTCCAAATTTAGTGGGCTGGGTTTATTTTATACTGAAATTTAAAGTAGTATTCTTTTGAAGCAATCACATGTTGTGTACTAAACAAATAGGTGCATTTGTCACTAAGAGAAAAATGCTTTCTCTCATTTATTCTGATTTGTTAGCCATGGCTTCAGGAAATATTTTCCTTTCTTCTTTTCTATAGGAAAACCCACAGTGTATATGAGACGAAACCTGAGTTGGTTTCTCAGTGTCCAGGAGACAGTGTACATAGGAACAGCCCCTGAGAGATGGGGGCAGGACCAGGGAAGTGGGGGCGGGGCTGCTGAACCGGAGCTTGTGCGGTCCTCGTGGAGGTTTGAACCACCACCGTTCAGTGCAAGGCAACGAGTGCATGCATGATGTGGGTACAGGCTGTCTCAGACCTGACAAGTTTTAAAGAGAATCTAGAAACCAATATTTGCAATTAACATCTCTCATTTTCTAAGGGTGTGTAATGTGATTCAAATAGTTTTTTAAAAAGGCATAATGTGAACCAAGCAAAATATATGTGTAGCCTAATTCAACTCGGGATGCTAGGCTTAGGGTGTATTTTTAAGGTATTGTTTCCAGCCTCTGTTTAGCTCTACCCTTTTCCTGTTCAGTAATATGCTTTGATTTGCTTGTTTTGTATGATATCACATAAGTGAAAAGTTTGAGAAGAAATGCTGCAAAAGCCAAAAAAAGCCAAAAAAAGCCCAAAAAAGTCAAAAAAGCCAAAGTTTTACTGCCTCTACTTTCAAAATATTAACAAACTACTAACAAAATATTTCAAGATTTCACTGAAATATTTATAGCTATGTGCATATATACCTGTCAGTAAACATGCATGTTATTTCTTTGCTCTGTCAGCTGAGATGGTACAGAAGCAATGTCTATTGCATGACAACAAACACACCCACAGACTGTGGTTTCTGATAACGTTCTCCAATAAAAGGAATAAGGGCTCTTTTACTAAATAACTGATACTAGGACTGAGCCAAGAAATACACAAAATGAGCCTGGAAAATCTTACAGTGACAGGAAGTAAAAAAGTACACACACCAAAAAAAATCCACATAATGGGGATATATCAAAAGGACACAGGTGCCAACTGCAGGAGCTTCCAATGACCAAAGCTGGAAAATTTTGACCAATAAAATAAGAAAAGTAGCATTTGATTATACTCAAAAGTATGAATTAAAAAAATCTAGCAGTCTATACTGAAATAAATACATAAATGCATACAATAGCATCGCATATTATAGCAAAGAATAGACAAATCTATGCAAAATTACAAATGACTAATGTAGATACTCCACCCTCAAGGAGATGGAGAGTAGCTCCCCACTCCTTAAGTGTGGTCTGCACATAGTGACTTCCTTCCAAAGAGTATAAAATGAAAGAAAGTAAAAATAGTAAATTTACTGTGCAGACACTGGCAAACACTACCTTACACAGCTGAGACCAAGTATAACATCAGTGGTGACAAATCATGTTGATAGCTGAGAATGAAACTTTACCTCTGAGAGCTTCCTCCCAACACCCATAACCCCAGTCTAATCATAAAAAAAGATAATTATACAAATCTGAATTGAGGAACATTCTACCAAAATACCTGATCAGTTCTCCTTAAAACAGTCAAGGTCATAAAAAACAGGGAAAGTCTGGGAAACTGTCACAGCCAAGAGAAGTCTTAGGAGACATGCCAAGTAAATGTAATACTGTATCCTGTATGGGATCCTGGAATGGCAAAATGTCATTAGGTAACGACTTAGAAAATCTGAATAAAGGATGGACTTTAGTTAATAATAAAATACCAATATTGGCTCACTAGTTATGAATGTAGGATGTTAGAAAGACAGAAAATTGGGTCTGGAGTATTTGAGAATCCTTTGTAATATCTGTACCATTTTTTGGTGATTCTAAAATTTAAAAGTGTACTTAAAAAATATCCAGATGTTAAGGCCTCTTCAAGTACAATTGTAGCACTTTGCAATTATCCGGTCATAAAAGCAAGAATTTAAAAAAATCAAAGTCTAAAAAATCATTTATAGCAAAATAATCTCCCTTTAACATTGTACATATGCCATATAATTCCATATAGAGCAAAAAACAAAACCAAAATTTTCCAGCACTTTTAAACACACACAAAAAAACATGCCTAAGGTCTCAGTGCTGAACAGAGCCCTCTGATTCCCATCCCAGAGCCCTTTCCTGGCTGCTACAGGACTTTATTTCCCTTTATTCTGTTTTACACGGATTAAAGAACTCTTCTGAATGTTAATACATTGTAAGCCGGAGGCACATTTGGTACTTTATTATGAAACAAAGATATGTTTATAGAATAGAAAGTTAAACATAGAGATACCACTACACTTCAACAAGGCTAATGATGAAGATACAGAAAATGTATGTGCGTGTTTCTGTATATATAATATATATATATATATACACACACACAAAGAGAATGAGGCAGTTTATCTTTGCTCCAAATATATAATACTATAGTCAGAGCTTTAAATTTCCATATTTTCTTTTTAGATTATTATCTTTAATCTCCCCTTTTTAAAATTAAGTCTGATTTCCCACCATTGAGGCTTAATATATGTACACTGGGGGGAAAAATATAGTTTCTGGTATCAGAAGACCCAGTTCTAGTAACTATCATAAGGGAGAACTTGAGTAAGTCATTTATTATTGAAGACTCAGTTCTTTCAATTTGAAAGATATTTTAAGATAAAAAAATTTTAAGATAAAAATTTTAAGATAAAAAATTATCTCAAATGAAATGAGATAAATTACACAAAAAAGCATTTTAAATTATTAAACCCTACAAAAATATTCTTTGTTAGTTGTTCTAGATTCAAATATTTTATTCTAAAATGTACTAAAATTTTTACCATGCCCATTTAGATTTAAAAATATTTCAATGACAAATCATCATTCTTTTATTAAAAGGAACTGTAAAACAGCCAGATGTATTCCTTTTAACAGAGATGTGCTGAAAGTGAGGTATTCTGGGAAGTGAAGCAGGACTTTGACAGGCAGAAATGGGGAATGGGTAACATTAGCTAAGGATTCCCTATGGTCTGGTATGGAGACTGAGTTGGAAATTAGCCAGAAATACAGCGTGCAACAGAGCAATAAAAACATTGGTGAGTTAATATGTTTAAGGTCGCCAGCAATAATAATAAGGACCACTTAGTGTTTACTTTGTACAAGGCAATCTTCAGATGTTTTGTGATAAATACTCACAACTCTTTAAGGAAGGAATTCTTTTTAAAAAAATTAGACCATGCTGTTGATACATAATGGAGTACCCATATGGCTGGCATGATTTATTTCTGGCTCTAGTTAGAGATCTCTTCTTACCCATTAAGATAAAATAAGTTTATCTTGTCACATGAGTCACACGATCAATGCTAGATTTAAGGTTAGCTTACTCTTATCTTTCAACTATCCCTTACATTCTTGAAACTGGTCAATGCTACAACAAAATGGTAAACTGCACTGCCTAATTTTCTTTGGATTCTTAAGATCTCTTCCAATCTGTAAATAAAGTTAACTGCTCAGCTAATTGGATCAAGGAGATTATAGAATTTAATAGTGAAGTCATCTCTTTTACACTTGAAGAAATCCAGTTGTTTAATATATTTCAGATATTTAATTTCATAATGAAGTTTATGTCAAGCACCACAGACTAAAAAGTTAAACTTCATCAATCAAAGGAAAAATATTTGAGATGTTTTAGGAAAAGTCATTTTATAAATAGTCAAATTAATTTCGGGAATTTCTTAAGTCTATGGGAAAAGATAAAATCTGATAAATGAAGAACTAGATTTTTCCCTGTTCTATGTAAATATTACAAACATTGCATAGGCATGATAAACTATAATTGGAATAGATATAGACTATTCTAAAAGATTTAAGTCAAAACTATGTGTAGGAAACACTTCTATGCCATTGGTGGAATGTAAACTAATACAATCTCTGTGGAAAACAGTTTGGCAATTCCTAAAAGACCTAAAGTCTTCCATATGACCCTGCAATCCCCCTACTGGGAAAATACCCGGAGAACTCAAAGCACTCTGTGCAAAAGATACCTGCACATGTATGTTTATTACAGCATAGCTCACAATTGTTCACATTGAGCCAACTGTGAGGACTGGATCAAAAGAGGACTGGATAAAAAAATGTGGTATATATACATGATGGAATATTACGCAGCCATATAAAAGGACAAAATTATGAATTTCACAACTTGCATGGACTTAGAGTCTATAATACTGAGTGATCTATCACAGAAACGAAGAACTGAGTATCACATGTTCTCACGCATAAGTGGACCTTGAACAATTATCATAATACTATAAGAAAAGGATTGGCAGTAGGGGGACACTGCCGGGGGGCGGGTGGGAGGGAGTCGGGATTGGCAGTAGTGGGAATCTGCCAGGGGGAGGGGGGCACGCCTCATTAACAAGGGAAAGTGCATAATGAACATCTGTACCACATATCTTTAAAATTAAAAAAATAATACTTTTTAAAAATTTTAAATAAAATACTTTCTAGTGTGAAACAATTTTACTCTTTGAATTAGATCTATCTAAACATCTATAATTTCCTCCAAAATCCATGTTTTTTTATTTTTAAGATAACTGTATAACATTTATAATATACAGACTGTAGATTAGTATTTCCCATACTGTAGTCAACTAGTTCACCAAAATTATAAATTGTTTATATCTGTGCATATCACTTACCGTCATTTATGTGCATTTTTATTTAAAATCTATTTTGTGTTGAATCTTCCCTTTTTGAATCCTAACTTAGTTCAGATTTGATAAGCTATATAGTTTTTCCTTTATACATATAATCATATAACTTACAAATATAAAATGTTGAGTGCCACTAGTGACTAATGTCCTATACTTTAGGATACACTCATATATCAAATAATTTCAGAGTGTGAGTAATTTCTAAAGCTACCTTATGCCATAAAAATTATAAGTAGATTATAAATAGAGGAAATCAGATGATCCTATGGTGAAAAATTAATTGAAACTATACTGAGAGGAAAATTTTAATGCCACTTAACACTTCATTTCATGATGAAGTTTATGTCAAGAATCAAAAACTAAAAGTTAAGTTTCAACAAACTAAGGAAAAATATTTGGGATATTTTGTGATAGTCATTCTATAAATACTGTCAAATTCTTTTCAGGAATTCCTTATGTCTATGGTAAGAAATAGTAAAATCTGATATAATTGAGAACTAGATTTTGCCCTAGTCTAGGTAAATAATACAAACATTCCATGGACTTGATAAGCTATAATTGGAATGGATATAGACTATTTTAAAAGATTTAAGTTAAAACTATATGTTTTGATGCTATGATTGGAAATAATTTTAAACAAAATTACTTGCTTTATAAGATCTACTTTACAAAGGCTTCACACTATACAAAGACTTCGCATTTATTAAGCGCTCAATAGGTGGTAGCCTCAAAATAATTATTACAATTCTATTAATGAACACCCAGTAAAGAATAATTGTTTAAATCATTATTATTCATCCTGCCTAGTTAACTTCCAGAGCATACTTCCTCAGGTTTTATGCCCACTGTTTCATAGAGTCGGCCAGAAATTTCTCAGCATATTTTACCTTAATCATTCCCCCTTTCAGTTCTGCTTTCAATACCACAGACATCCTGCAGATTTCTTTCTACTATTACTACCCTGCAATCTATTTCAACTATAGCTACTAAACCTTCTTTTTAACAGCCCCTCATCCACGTCACATTCCTCGAACCTCAGCAATTGTCCTGCTGTACTTTGGACCAATAACTAATCTGTCCTCACCTATAGAATGGTGTCATTCTTTTACTCTGGTTGTTGTTCACACCTTATAATCACATCTAGTGCTTTCTAACCTACCTGCCCATTCCCTGACCTATTCATTGTCTTAAATATTATTTTCATATATCAATTAAAAGCCTATATTCTTAAATAAATCTTTTAAATATCAGCCATGACTATTCCATCTCTCTCCCAATGTATAACACATATAGTTTCTAGGTGCCGTCTAGCCTCACGCCACACAGAGTATGCAGTCTGAGCTACTTCCTATGCCACCAAGCCTTTGCCTTCAAGCCTACTTGCATGTGCCATCAGTGTCACTGTTTAGGGGGTGGTGCTGTGTATTGGTTCAGTTTGTATACTTCACAAAGACACCAATTGAGGGGACCAGTAGCAGCTGACATTCAATCCGAGCTCTCTTTGTCATATTGTGAGCCCTTGTTTGGGACTTCACCTACTGTCATACTATGAGCCCCAGTTTGGGGCTTCACCTATTCGAGAAAGGGTTGCCTTTTTGTTTACCTAGAGTCATCCAGAGATGACACAATTTTCTATTTAAGACCAAACCTGTGTAAAGGCCCACACTGGCCCAGAAATTGAAATTAACATTTCTCATTGTCGATTTTTTTCCTAACTTAATCACATCTTAATATAATCTCATATTCTCTATTAGAATGAGTCTTCTTCAATGGCATTAATGACGAATTCATTCAGCAACTAGGTCCTAAACATCCATTGTGTTCAGTACACTGTGATTACAAAAACTTACCAAAAAAGTATGTTATCAAAGAACTCGCACTCTGATATGTGGGCCAAGCTCACACACAAAACATTTAAACAAATATACACTTGGCTTTGGTGTCAAGACAAGTGCTCCAAACAAGGAAAGAGAGATGCATGGAGTTTATACTAACTAGAAAAGCATTCACAGAGGAAGCAGGTCTTAAACTAGGCTTTGAAAAAGGAGCAAGACATGGCTGAGGTTGTGGGAGGAATGAAGACATTATAGCAACACAGAAAACATCCTATATGTGATATATGATAGGTATTATATGTTCAGTCTTTGAATTATGTATACCTGCAGAATTAAATCTTGAAGAACTAGACATGGAAATGAAGATTAATATGTTAGGGATTACTAGGGTGGAATTGGAAGTCCAATCTGTTTCCCAGATCTTGAGGGAAAAAACCCCAACGACGTAGTGTTTATATTTATCATCTGCAAACCAGATGGTCATGGGAAGGGGTGTGGACACTCAAAGGCATTCTTTCTCTGCAAGCAACCATGTTTCTGTGATGTAAGACTCCCGAGCCTCTCATAACAGTGAACTCAAAAGCACTTGAGGGTTTTCTGAACAATTCAAAAGTTGTAAAGATAGACAAATAAAAGAAGGAAAAAAAGATACACGTTGACACACATTGGAAATAGGAATCTCAGTTTCAGTAAACAAGTACATAGTTGGAAATTTGTTTAACCTAGTTAGGAGAGCAAAAGTTTTATTTCTGAGCAATAATCTTCTCAAAGAAGAGGGTGGAAAAACAATCAGTCCTTGTTTATTATAAATTTTGAATTAAAAAACTGGACTATGTCTTTATAGTGAAATATTTTAGCTTCATAAAGACACCATAGGATGCAATATCCTTATTATAACCATATAATATTGAAAGAATAAGATCAAACAAAATATATGTGCATACCAACCCACATATGTGTTATATGCATATGACTTTTTTTCAAGAATTTTCAAATGCTATGACTGAAAAATCTACTAGCCATCTTCTTAAATTAAAACATACATACACTTTTATCAGAATTTTTTAATCCTAATGACTTTGAGAAGATTTTAGATGATTATAATTCTGACAAATAATGTGAAACACCAGATGTACTAACTGATCTGAATGAGTAGACTATCCTGAATAGTAAGTACAGTTTGAGCACTAAGAAAGCCTGACTTGCTAATGTGGATGAAGAATCCTCCATTTGGTTCTGAGTAGGAACAGATGCCTTATATCTTTTAGAAAGGAAATTACATTCTACAGAAGAGGAACTCAGCACTGCCAAATTAATAAGATAAGAGGTTTCATCATCTCCTGGAATACATTAGCATGCAATTTTCCTCTTATGCCAGTGATCCTTTCTGAACTGGACCTTCTTTGAGTTTGGAACCTCATGGAAAGCTGAATTAACCTAGCCCCCAGCCAGAATTGCCTTCAGAGCATTGCAAAATTCTTTGTTACTTCCTACACGTATGGAATAGTAAAAACCATGAAAGTTTCTGTGTTCTCATAAACACTTCCTTACTACAGACTTTGAATAAGTGGATGTAAGAGGATATAAGGATTCTTGTGTTCATAAAGGGCTAGAAATATGACATGAGAACTATGCATCCAATAGCAATTTTACTTAAATGAGTGAAAAAAAATCACATCCATTAGGAGTTAAGAATATATCACTTGAGGATCTTTTCCTTGTTTATTTTTTACATAGATTCAGGGCAGTGTTGATTAAGTTTGCTATTTAAATAGTAAAATAAAGTGATGCAAATATACTACAGTTTACTAAAATGATGCCAAACAATGTAAAAGATTCATTCATATAACCAAAAATCTTTTGAACACCTAGTACAGTCAAGCATACTGGGTGCACTTGACTCCAAGAGCACAAAGTGACATAAGACATCATTCCTCCTTTGAGAGCCTAACAGAGAAATCTTACAAAAAGCCAACTGTAATAGTAATGCATGATTATGTGCAAGAATAGGAATATATACTGGATGCTATGATAGCACATAAGAATGAGATCCAAGTCAAATTGGGGATCCAAATGAAATAATTTACCATTAGGTATTGCTGTTAGGATCACACACTGAATTAGAAATCTTATGAATACAAAAACCTTATATGCAGTTTTCTCACTATATAATCAGTGTCTGTTATTGGAACCTAGATCATTGTGGGCTCTTTAAAAATTATTGTAAAGTAATCAGTTGAAGAAGATTTTATTCTGTAGGATTTCTAATTAAGCAAGTACAATATAAAGTATATACTTTGCTAAGCTGCTTAAAGTATTGGTGAAAACCTGTATGAAAGGTGAGACCAGGCTACAAAAGTATATAAAATAAGAAATGGTTTTTTTCTTGAGAGGAAGGAAATGGAGAAAATAGATAGTTCTTAGTGCTGTGACCCTCCCTCAGAATCCTAAATCTCCAGTAAATTATTAAATCCCTAACGACGACATAGGCTCTGTTATGTATATGAGTGAGGCAATGACTCTCACATCTGGACTCACACAGAGAGAGAAAGTAGAATTACATGGAAAGCAAAGGACAAAAAATTCAGAGGAAGTTAAATGCAACTTAACCAGAGAGGGGCTTACAACTAACATCTTGGTTACACAAAAGACATCTTGATGACATTTGAATAGATGAACAATGAAGGACATGGGAAGAATATTCCAGGAAGAACGGAGAAAAGTTGCAAATTCATGAAGCAATACCATTTGGAAAGAACTGTACTGCAAAAGAAAAGACAGAGTTCAATGGGAAGTGAATGAAGATAGGGTAATTAGGGATAATTAATAAAAGGCCTTCATTGTTAAACTAAATATTATGAACCTTATTCTACAGGCTGGACCTTTTTTAAACAAGAAAATCTGAATTGTGTATAATGATTTAAAAAGTGAAAACATTTGATAAAGTATTAATAATGTGAATTTATATTATAATCCTGTCAGATATATAGAATGCACATTGGAATGCATGAATACAGGTGATTACAGACATCTGTTTGCTAAAATTGGATTTTCAGAGCCTAGACAGAGTTGAGCAGGAATTGATGCAGGCTGTATCATGGATACTCATTTCTGTCTATTTACTATTCTCAATGATTAAGCCCAGCATTTGACAAAAGAAAGAATGCCATATAACATAATTTAATTTTAGCAAAGGGAGCTTAGGAAATTGTGGCCGTTATTTTAAAAAAAGAAAAAGAAATAGTTTAAAATAAAATAAACCACAGAATGTCTGGAGACTATTTTTAAATACACCATTAGAAGTCCAAGACGAATTTTTTATCATGAATCATAAAAACAAGCCAGATGCATTAAAAAATGCTTTCACAGCAAACTCTTATAGTAAAAACTGCCTTCATGGAGAGAAATGGGCATCTAACTCAAATCTTCTCAAATCAAGGGAATAAAGGGAAGTCTCCAAAGTGTGACATATCAACTACAACTAGAAATTACTCAGACCAGAAAAAATATTTGTGAAACTGTTTTACAAGGAACTTCAATGCCAATAATGAGGGGCCCCTTTAAAATGTCAAAGAGAGGGAGAAATCCAACCACAGAATACAAAGGAAGCCTAAATATAAAATGTATTATTTGGGGACTACTCAGAGAATGGTTTGCTCTTTTCTGTATTAGTGCAGTTGTTGATGATTTCAACACTTAAACTGTATATTGAAGTAGGCATACCAGAAGAACAAATCAATAGCCAAAAACACATTGTTTTACTCATTAGATAAATACCTGAAATGCTATAACACCTATGCAAAAATTATGAAAGAATTTAAGGGTGAAATGCAGAATAGTGAGCCAAAGACATGTGACCTGTCTGTCAATAACAAATTAACCAAGCCAGAAAAGAAAAATTCACAGTATTATCCCCATTCATAAGCACAGAATCCAGTAAAGACCCCGGGAATCTAAGACCTACTTCCAACCAGGTGATTGGGTGGAATCTGTTAAAAAGGGAAGAATAACTATGTTCTTAATACAACAGAACTCAAAAGGAAACACAATCCTGGAAGGGGAAGTGATGCTTGACTAACCTATTAGAGTTGTCAAGCTAAGTAAGCATTTGGACAGGAGAAAACTAGTGGATGTCGTTGATTTACATTTTCAGAATGTCTCTGACTAGGTTTACACAAATACTACTTGAAGATTGAGTCACCATGCGATTTAGGAAGATGTTTTAACATGCACAAGAAGCTGGCTTAGAGTCAGGAAACAAGTAGAGACCAAAAAGTATTTCTTCAGGTGGAAAAGTTCAAACACTGAGGCCTTTCAAGGACTAGAGTACTATACTTCTCTAGGAACAAAGAGCCTGGAAAACTCTCTGGACTTACAGATAATATGAGTGGTTCTTCTTCTCCTTACCTCAGAATCCATCTATATGCCTTCATTAATATTAGACCCAGCAAAGTCCCATGAGTAAGGAGATAAGAGGAGAGGAAGGAAGAGAAGTTGAACCTCATCTTGGTTGATTTTGGCCCTCTGGGCCTCTAGCAAATCAGCTGGTGGAGAGTTCTTGAGCATTTTATCACAAATCCTTGGAATCACCTCTGCATAATTCTAAACTCTGGGAATTCAAAAATATATGTATATTAAAAAGCTCTGAGATGCTCTTGGTAGATATATAAAGGACTAACGAACTTTTTTGTGGAAAATGTTTTTGCATTCACACACATAAAAAATATTTTTCTATTCATTGAGGAAAGGGCAATCCAAATTTCACTTCGATGACAAACTATATCATGATGGGAAGACCCGGAAAAATGATTTCAGGGTTTTTGCACAGTTCTCCTTGAATATAGATACTAGTTTTAAAAGTCAACATATCTGTCAAGAGAAAAAAGTACACACACACACACACACACACACACACACACACACACACATATAAAACAATATCTGACAAAGTCATAATATGGCTAGATCTGGAATATGCCATGTAGCTTAGGCTGCCATGTCCAAGAAAAGATACAAAGAAGCCGAGCATGGTGGCTCATGCCTATAATTCCAGCACTTCAGGAGATGGAGGAGGGAGGATTGCCCAAGCCCAAAGGTTTCAGACCAGCCTGGGCAACTAGGCAAGACCTCATCACTACAATAAGTTAAAAAACCAGCCAGGTGTGGTGGTGTGCACCTGTAGTTCCAGCTACTTGGAAGACTGAGGTGGAAGGATCCCCTGAGCCCAGCAGATTGAGGTTGTGTTGGCAGTAAGCGTGCCACTACACTCCAGCCTGGGTGATAGAGTGAAACTCAGAGTTAAAAAAAAAAAAAAGGAAAAGATACATAGAGGTAGAAAGAATCCAGAAAAGAGCAACCACAGAGACAAGGAAGGTGAGGACTCTGGATGAATCCATGCAGAAGATGTGGGGTTCCTGGCTTGTAAGATGAAACCAAGAAGAGTGTGATAGTCCAGTGAAGTCTGCTAAGCCATGAAGATGTGAATTGAAACTTGGAAGATTCAAAAACAGGATTTGAATGACATGAAAATTACAAAGTTAGTAATAAACATAAATTTATGTTGCCCTCCAATAAAATGGTGTCAGAAAATTACAAAACATTGCAACAGTCAAAAAGATTTAGCTAAACCTAGGAATTCTAGACAAGATATAAAGATATTAGGCAGTACCTTCAGAAGTCTTTTACTCTGACATATTTTAGATTCATAGATTTAGCTGAATTTTCATTTTTCCAAAAGAAAACTTTATTGTACAAATTTGATCCCACATATAGAATTATAGATCATTACCTTAAACAAAAATGGGAATTCCTAAAATATATGAGTGGTCATTAAGTTCATTTTAATTCTGACATAGACTTCAACAAAGAATAATGGTTGTATTCCAATAAAAGACTAGAAAAATGCAAGATGTTATCTCTCCAGCCAAGGCCATCTCAACTTTATATATTTCTAAAACTTTATATATATTTGCATATGTGTGTATATATATATACATATATATATATAAAACTTGATTTATTAATGTTAGCTGAAGATTTTCCCACAATAACATTTTATGTTGCTTTAAAACATACAAATCTAGTTGTGAAGATTTCTAGAACTAAGTTTCTACAAACTTCAAACAAAATTGTTTTAGAATGTGAAATAAATGCAGTAATACTTGCTGACTAATAATATTGGGTCATTAATATCTGACTGATAACTAAAACTTTTGGCCCTCTATAATCTAAAGTAAATTATTTATAAATATCTTTAAAATATATTGACTCTAAACTCCATTAAGTCCTGAAAGTTTATTTCCTCCAACTCCAACAGACCAAGGTGGCGCCATATAGTAGAAAGTAAAGATAGGTCAATTTTGTCTGCAAGGTAATCCATGATATAGTCATTGAATTACATTAGAGAAAACTCTGCTGCTCTGCTTCATAATGTTTTAAATATTCACAGAGAATCCAATTTCATTTGCAGAGGCTTTGTGAATACTTAACTTTAAAAAGATGATATTCTACTATACTATTAACACAAAAAATATGAAAAAGGTTAATTGTAAAGTAAAACTGGACTTTGCTAAATATCAACATAGTCTAATATTGTAAGAATCAAGAAACTATGAACACATTAAAAATGGCATATCTTTTCAGGGAGTTAAGATCTAAATTCTACATTTCCATTTTCTGTTTAAAGTGTTTAGTGGAGGCCGGGTTCGGTGGCTAGCCTGTAATCCCAGTACTTTGGGAGGCTGAGGCGAGTGGATTGCCTGAGCCTGCAAGTTCAAGACCCACCCGGGCAACTTGGCAAGACCTTCTCTCTACAATAAATCAAAAATTAGCCGGGCGTGGTAGTTCTGGCTACTTGGAAGACTGAGGCAGAAGGATCGCTGGAGCGCAGGGCTGTGGTGGCCGGGAGCATGCCACTGCACTCCAGTCTGGGTGACAGAGTGAGACTCCAACTCAAAAAATAAATAAATAAATAATAAAAAGTGTTTAGTGGTTTTAAGACAGTTGGAAGCCTAGAATTAAAATTTTCTATCAAGTCATTAACCTCCAGAATGAAAACACTGGCAATCCTCTTCCTTAGCCACATTTTTCTAGAGAAAAACCCCATGGTAATGCTTATTAAAATAGAACCTTTTATTTAGTGTGCTTTGTAAAGTCTTAGTAGAAACTTAAACATACACTTTTCAAAAATGATATATGTCTTTTATGGCTATGTAATTTCAAGTTTAGTGCAATACAAAAACGTTAAAACCTCTCTGTGAAGTGTATTTTATGTGTTCCCTCAGTTGTTATGGTTTGCTTTAATTTATGTAATTATGTATGAGGTCAATATGGAAAACTAGCCCTCACTCATTGCTGGCAAACATTCCTGAACAATGTGTGTGCCTTCAGGAATCAAACAGGCTCACAGTCTATAACAAGGTCAAATGAAAGCAACCAATTGTTCAGCCACTAAACAGTTGTGATTGTTTACTATATTACAATCATACTTTGGAGATGGTTTAACAGGCACTAAATTATATCTAGAATGCTCTCAGATGACAACTGAGCACACGAAGCAAGCAGAGCTCATGTTAATTGTCACATACCAGGACACAAATGCAACTCTCGTTCTGTCACATCAATACAAAAATCCTTGGGACACAGTGCATAGAAGGGATTACTGCTTGAAATGTAGTCAACTAAAGTCCTCTTGAACACATACATTTTTGAGGGTGTAAATTTTAAAGTTTGTAGAAAGTTTTTTTAAATCTCAAAGATTGAAGTTTTAGTGTAAAATGCCAGTGTTTCTGTGGGCTACCATTATTTTCCATCTTATAAGAAAATCTATCTAAACCAGGCTTGGATTTCTTTACCTCCCATTTTTAAAAATCCTTGAAAGATAAAAAGTTTTTTGTATACAATAAATGCTCTCTGATATTTATTGGAACCTCTATTGTCCTCAGATCTTTGTCCTGGAATGACCTTAGGGAGCTTATCTTCAGTTCGTCAAACACTAAATTCCTTTATACAGAGCATCAGAAAAGAACAAGAAGCTATTTGTCTACTTTCATAGGAATCTATAACACCCATAAGTGGCTACAAAGCCTCTGCTTGGTTACTTCCAGAGATGGAGAATGCATTACCTCAAAGGGAGCTCATTGTATTTTCAGTTAAGACAAAGCGTTAAAAAAGCTCTTCTGTAAGGAATCCCACATGGGTATTTTAGAGATTGTTTCAATGCATAAAAATGGAGGGAAGTAACAGAGTAGTTACTCAATGAATATGCCATGTATAATGTAACTCAATGGATTACCTGGCAGCCAAGATTGGCCAATCATTATTCTCTATGATATGGAGCTACCTTGGCCTGTTATAAGAAATAAATCTAATGCATTTCCACACAGATAATCACTTCAAACATTTTAAGATACACTAATACAGTCTCTCTTACCTCACTTTGTTATTATCTTCCCTAATATAAATTTATGCCCTTCACCCATTCCATTACAATAGAATTACCATACTGTTCCCTGGCATACTTCCAAAATGTACTTTCTTTAAAGTAAACTAATTTCTATGAAAAAATGGTGTTATAATAGGTATTAAAATAGTATTATGCTTTATACTTAATAAAGTCATAATGAAAAATGAAATAACCTTCAGAGTAAAGCCACTCAACGTAGATAACTGATCCTCTCAAGAAAAGCAATAGTGAAAATAAATAGGTTTTGACAGTCTTTATTGTATCCATGACTGAAAACATCAATGCATGATAAATACTTAAAGAGAGGTGATGATTGAGATAATCTGCAAATTAGAAAAATACTTGACATTTAGCTTCTGCTTCTATAATATTCCATTTCAGTTGGCTTACCCCTCTTCCACAATAAGTTGCCAAGTTATGTTTAAATGGATACCTAAGCAAGACCATGAAAACACATATTCCTCTGTAACCTTTTCTTACATTCTTTACTATAAAATCCACTAAAGTACCTTCTCTAATTTTATTCTCTATAAGTATTCTTTAACTCTGTTGTAATTGATCCTCTTCAACTGACTGCATACACCTTACCTAGTTCACAATAGCTTTGATGAATCTATATCCTAGTAAGAAACTATATAACATCTAAATTTATTTTAAAAACCAGTTTGTCTCTTTTTAAAAAATTACATAACTATGGCGTTCACTTCAAGTTGTGTTGTTGGGTCTAAGAACTTAGTATTATATTAGAAAGAGAACCATGGTGTTCCTTTATTTACTTAAGAGCTTAGGAAGAAGTAAAAATAATCTCTGTTTTGGGGCCAGCAAAGGGAAACAGTCAAATAATTACAATGCAATGTGAACAGGATTCTTCAAAACCTCAGAGGAGAACTGGGAAGGGATTCATCTACTCTGCTTTAAGTACTTCAACACACATGATTTTATTCAACCCTCACACACTACGAAGTAATCAGAGCAAGTATTCTCATCACTTTGTTTAGTAGCTATAGAACCTGAAACATGTGTGTATGATTTAAAATACAAGATTATGCAGCTAGTAACTGAGAAATCTAGGATTTAAGATGAAAGTTTCTAACTTTGAGTATAATACTAGGAAAAAGGTCAGCACTCTATAGTTTACAGGCTACAATTTATGATATCAGAAATTCTGAATTGTATCTCTATGATGTTCATCAGAGAAGTTAGGATGGCAAAGGGAATCAACAGCTAATGTGGGAAGTTGAAGTGGTAGGATAGCCAACATACCATGTGGCTCAACTCAAAATATAGACTTCAAAAGCTTCCCCAGCAAATTCACAGTGGAACACAGCCAGGTGTCCAGGTGTGAGATGAGCTAGTTCCCTACATCGGTCTCTTCCTGTTATCCTGGCTCCTGTTGCTCCACACCTTGGGGAAATAGTTGAAGGATGAATTAGGTTTTTAGGTTCCAATTCCTGCAGAGACTGGCTTTTTAGAAGAGCCTGACTTTTTCTGACCCATTACCAGGCTTAGCACAGATATGGGGGGGGGGAGTCTCCTTTTTAGGAAGGAGCTGTGGTGAAGAGCATTATGGAGGGAAAAGGGGGAAAACAAGATGATTTAGAAATAAAAGCCAAAAATCTCACCAAGATGTTAAGGGAGCTAGAGAATTTTTATTTTGAACTGCTTGGACCTGGTTGACTGGTTTGGTATGCCAGTTAATAGTCTCCACTGTAAAATCAATACGTAGATTAAAAAGAAACCTTGGAGGCAAGAAGCACCTCATGGAAGGCTAAGGCAGAAGAATCACAGGATCCCAGCAGGTCGATGCTGGGATGGAGTGGCCATGGGTGTGCCACTGCACTCCAGCAAAAAAAAAAGTACTTCAGACGTTCCATGCGTAAAAGGAAATATTCAATCAAGAATTTTACTTTTGTAGTTTCTTCATCTTTAAGGAAATAATCCCTAGAGCGTACTGATTTGTAGACAAAATACCTGGTTGCCTATGTGACTCTATACAAAGAGCCTACAAAAATTTACCCTAGTCAAACATAGCAATCTGTGAGTCTCCCAACACTACATTCAGCTCTCAGTTGTCTTCTGAAAATATGTTTTTCCCAAATGGACAAAAACATAAAGTTAGTTCTGGAGGTTGGTTGGAGCAAGTCGAATGGGAGAAGAAACACATTTGTGCATACACTTCACAGATACTATTTCATTTGGTTCTTGCAACATCCCTTTGGCAATGACCTTATAACCTCCATTCTACAGATAAACTGAACTGTCTCTAGAGCAGACATGTCCAACCCATGGCCCACAGACCACATGCAGCCCAGAATAGCTAGTAATGTGGCCTACAAAATCTTTTAACATCATGTGTTTTTAGCATTTATTTTCTTTCTAACCCCATGCATAGTTCCACTTTTGAAGTTCATACTCACATCTTATTCATGGCATCACTTTTTGACAGTGCATACATTTGTGAGCTGTTTTCAGTTATGAAGCACATGAATAGAAAAATTTGAATAAACATTTTTGACAAGCACCTTGAGAACTCACTAAGAATTGTGACCACTTCCACCAAACTAGGCATTGATAGATTAATTTTACAAAAACAATGTCAAATTTCCCACTAGTTTTATATTGTTCTCATTTTTCTAAACTTTATAATAAAAATATATAAAAATAAAAGAAGTCTTATTATGTATATATGCTAACTATATTATATAATGTATGGATAGCCCAAGACAATTCTTTACTTGATGCTGCTCAGGGAAGCCAAAAGTTACTCAGTGTGGCCCAGGGAAGCCAAAAGGTTGGACGCCCCTGATACAGAGGCTAAGTGACTCAGTCATGACCATCCTGGTAATTAATAATGAGCTCAGGATTTGAAGACAAAACTGCGTGACTCCAATAAGACATGAATCACTAACCCTCTAACATCTAACAAACATATTAGCCAGGAAATTCCCCTGCTTAACATAATGACACCACTAGGGAAGGTAGAGGAAGGGTTTAGAGGCATGCACACCATTAATAAGCTTGGGTGTGTATCCTAGTACACAGGCACCTGTGCTTTTGCTACATACAATTGCAAGAGCTCCAACATTTGTTCTCTTGGCTCAACTCTCTCTCCTGCATCTATGCTTTCTAGGTTCTGCTTGCCTTGCTTTCCATGCATCTGATCCCTCTGACATCAGTGCTTCACATGCCTTCTGGTTGTTCTAGCAACACATTTCAGTTTTCTGTAGCTGCTGCCAAAACAAGCATATGAACATCTGGAAATCATCCTCCATCACTTTCACCGGTAAGATGCATTTGCCTTAAAAGGTAGTTCCCATATAGAACCCCTAAGATTCTGCATTACCTTTGAGTAACAGCTTTCCAATATTCTGCAGCTATGGGAAATTGCAACCCACCAACTGCAAACTCTGGCACTTTCAATCACATTAATAACAACATATTGAATGAGTCAGCATTATAGTTTCCTGAAGTAACATATTTTAAAAGAAAAAAAATCAAAGCAAATAATCAAGCAAACGAAAAGGGCACACACACACATAATTCACAATTTTCTGGATTCCTTAAAGGAGATGACTATACCAGAAATATTGTTTTTTATTCTCTAAGATGGAAAGTCAATATTATTTAAACATAAACTAAAAAACAACAATTAAATGAATGCATAACAGCAACAACAATACCCTTTTAAGATAAAGTTCTAGTCCAAGACTTTTTGGCGTGACTTAACAAGGTTTAATACAGATGCTGTCCATTTGCTAGGGGAGCCATAACTCATGACTCCTACTTCTGCTTCTTAGCCTGATATGTTGTGTATTGTTGCTAGAAGTGAATCAGTTCCACAAAATGAACAGAAAATGTCATTGGTACTGGACAAGTGGGCAGTCCCCAGTGTAGCAGAATCTTGCGAATTCCGCTTCTTTCACCCTTCCTGGCATGATGCAAAATTGCCGTGTGATTCTCCACTTATAGGATCAATGGCCTCTGAAACCATCAGAATGAATCCTAGGTTCTAAAAGGAGATTTGTACCAGACTTTGGGTTCCATGAGTTTGTCACTTCTGTCACAGTCACTTTTGTATATATTTTACCTGGCACAAAATTAGGCTGTCAGTAAATGCTTGATGAATAAATGAATGAATGTTTCTGAGTACCTTACAAAGTCTGACAATTAAGTACATGAACTTGCCACCATGCACTTACATTGGCAGCACTGTACAAACACCTTGGTAAGGTTTCATAACCTTGGCATATCAGTGTCTCTCAGTTGTGTTCATGTCAATGTTTCGCTGAGTGGCATTCATTATTGTTGCTGTATGTTTTTGCATGCCATCATGAGAACGTCAGAGCTTGAATTAGAGCAGTGAACAAACATTAAATTTCTTGTTAAACTTGGCAAGAGTAGAAGTGAAATCAGGGACATGTTAGTCCAAGTTTATACAGATAATCCTATAAATAAAACAGCAGTGTACAAGTGTATTAAACTATTTTTCTGAGGCGAGAGAAAGCATCACTGATGAAGAGAGATCAGGACAACTAGTAATAAGCAGAACTGATAAAAACATTGTAAAAATGAGTCAAATTGTGTGTCAAAATTATTGGTTGACTGTGAAGAGCACAGCGAACCAAATAAACATCAACAGAGAAACAGGAAAATCTTAACTGAAAATCTTGGCAGGAGAAACACAAAAGGTCCCAAAAGAGCTTTTGCATCACGATAGTGCACCACTAGCTCACACAGCATCGTCTGTGAGGGAATTTTAGCCAGTCAACAAACAGCTGTATTGTAACACCCTCCCTACTCACCTAATCTGGCCTCAAATGAATTTTTTCTACCTGAAGATAAAGGAATATTGAAAGGAAGACATTTTGATGATATTCGGGACACCAAGGGTAATATGACAACAGCTCTGATGGCCATTCGAGAAAAAGAGTTCCAAAATTGCTTTGATGGATGGACTAGGTGCTGATGTGGGTACATAGCTTCCCAAAGGGAGTACTTTGAAGGTGACCATAGTGATATTCAGCAACGAGGTATGTAGCGCTTTTTCTAGGATGAGTTTTCAAACTTAATTGACAGACCTCGGATGTCCCTAAATCACTCTGGGAGATTATTAAAGGCTCTATATCACATCTGTCTGTTTTATCTGTTTTACAGCATGTGTTGCTGTACATTTGGCTTCTTTGGCCTGGAATGTCTTTCCCTTGGCTATTCACTTGCCTGATTCCTTCTTCTCAGATCTTCACACAAACTGAATCCGCTCTGTGTAAAGTAGTGCCACTCTCCAGAATAGCACTGTCCAAGACAGGTTTCTGTAATAACGGAAATGTTCTATCGCCTGCACTGTCCAATACAGTAGTTACTAGCCATACTAGTAGCACTTAGATTATAATTAATTTAAATTTAAATAGCTCCATTGCTAAGTGGATATAATATTGGACAGCACACTTTCAGAATCCACTTCTATTTTAATTTTTTGCTTGTATCTAAAATTATCTTTTTAAAATCACACATATTTTATATAGAAAAATATGTATATTTCATTATTGTTTTATTTCTCTGTATTAGTTTCTCACTGCTGCTGTAACAAACTAGCCAACACCTAATGGCTTAAAACAACAAAATGTGTTATCTTATAGTTCGGAAGTTCAGAAGCCCAAAATGGGTTTCACTGGGTTAAAATCCAGGTATTGACAGGGCATGCCCCACCCCCACTCCACCCTATAAGAGAATCCATTTTCTTTGTCTTTTCCAGGTTTCAGAAGTCAATGGAAGTGTTTTACTTGTGGCTCCTTCTTCATTTTCAAAACCAGAAAAGTAGCATCTTCAAGTCTTCAAGTCTCTCTCTGGTTCTGACACCTGCTTTCTTTTCTTCTGTTTTTTTTTTTGTTTTTTGTTTTTTGTTTTGATCTGAAGTCTCACTCCATCACCCAGGCTGGAGTGCAGTGGCATCCTCACAGCCACTCCAGCAATGATCTGCTGGACTCAGGTGATCCTTCCGCCTCAGACTTCCAAGCAGCTGGAACTACAGGAGTGCACTACCACATCCAGCTAATTTTTTCATTTTTTATTGTAGAAAGGAGGTCTCGCCAAGTTGCCCAGGCTGGTCTCAAACCCCTGGACTCAGGTAATCCTCTCACCTTGGCCTCCCAAAGTGCTGGGATTACAGATCTGAGTCACCACACCCAACCTGACACCTGCTTTCATGGGAACATCATCTGCCTCCTTCTTTGTATAATAATGACAGTTGTGATGACTGGGATCAACCAGATAATCCAGGATAATTGCCCTATTCAAAAGTCAGCTAATTAGCATCATAATGTCATCTACACACCTAATTCTTTTTTTTTTTTTTTAACCTGAGGCAATATACCCACAGGTTTCAGAGATTAGAGCATGAACATCTTTGGAGGTCCATGGTTTGCCATTCACACCCTGCAATAGAATTCAAGTTCCGTGTGCTAAATTCCATGTGCTCAGAGACTTGCTCATGACTAGATCCTCAGAGCCATGAATTGTGTCACATTGCACTCAATAAATAAATATTTGTTGAATAAATGAATTTTGAAATTTCTTTTTTGAAAAACAATTTTTGGTGTATATTGAGGATTACGGAATTTTTAAAATAAAAGAATATAAAACTATAATTTATATTATACTTAAACCAATATATGAAATTGTTCTGTACAATATATTCTCCTTTCACAAGGCCTTGTCAAAACTTGAAAGTTTCAAGTATGCTCCCTTTTCTGATGTATATTGATCAATGAATTTAAAAAGAGTCAAGTTATTCTGCTTTGTTAGAGAGACTGCACCAGAGACACAGATTTATATGAGCAGAATATTATCACATATTGATGCTTTAATACAAAAAATTAATGTCATTTTTACATACCCCAAAACATGTACTGACATCTTTCAACTATGTTTCTGTGCTGAATATTTGAGTCTATTATCTGACCATAAGTTCCATTAAACTCACAAGGTAAAATTACATTATCTTCTGAAAGCTTCAAAATAGCTAGCACAAAATCCACTGTCAATTCACACCAGGGAATATAATACTCATATGATCTACTAAATTACTCTAATAATTTACAGTAAAATCATGAAAATATAACTGAAGATTAGTTGCTATGGTAGCTGAAAAATAATATCTTGTAAAAAATGGAAAAATTAAGCCTAGGCAATTGTTAATATGACTATATAATAGTTCTAACTACCTGTCTGTATTTTTTTTACCCATCTCCATAATAGAGAGCACTCAAGCTATACTGAAGCAAGTAAATATTCTGTGCAGTTTAATGAGACTTTCAACTGGGCAATACATACATATATATGTGTGTAAATATACATACAGAGCACAATAAAATATTCTAAATGAACTTTGTTAGATGTATGAAGCCTCAAAATACAAATAATGCCAAGACTATTAGATCCTATTAAAAGTGAAATTGTATAAATTTGCTTTCTTTTATTAATGTATTTCTTCCAAGAGTATTAAAACATGTAGAAATAATCACACAAAGTTTAACCCAAAACAAAGGCAAAGATAAAAAACAAAACATTGGTACAGAAGAATCTAAAATATTCATTGAGTAACAGGCCATGCTAAGAACATTTAAATTAAAAAGTCTGAATAAAAGCAAGAATATAATTTCATCATATATCTTTAACATTAATTATAAACACATGATTCTGTTATCTTCTAGAGGAAATGATATTTGAACTACTTTGCGAAACTGACTGGACATAGTAGAGTACCTGGAATCCCAATCTAGACTATTGTCTACTTCAAAGTGTTTTTCACACATACCAGTAAAAAAGAGATTGGAATGTAATGTGCTTTGGATAACAAAAATAAAATGTGGGCTTATTCATCAGTGGAACTAAATGTTTTGTGGTATTCTTGTTTGAAATAAAACTTTGCCAAGGGTTTGGTCAAAATGCCCTACTTCCTCTGGTATGTCCTGGTTTGAAGAAACAACTTAATATTTTAACCATCAATGAAATCACTGAAATAATAAACTACAGCATTTTTAATCTGATATCAGTCATACATATATCACTTGTTCATGACCTACATAGGAAATGATATTTTTTTGTGGCAATCAAATTTTGTAAACATTTCCTTTCTACACATCTGTTTCTGTTTCTCTAGATAGAATATAAATTCAGTGAAGGCAGGAACTGTGTCATACACTGTGGTACCCCTACAGCCTGGGACTATACCTGGAACATAGCACATCTCCAAAAAACATTTGCTGAATTTTAATTACAAAGTCACAGTTTTAAGTAATCATCCAGTAATTAGTAGATGAGTTAGTGAGAATTATCATAATAATATCTGAAAGTATGTACAATGACTGACCCTGCAATAATGACTTCATGAGTAATTTATGGAAATGTGTGACTTTTATAGTAACAACAAATATCACATACAGATTAAATATCAATCCAGGGATCTTATGAAACTCTTAATTAAGTCTACTGATCACAGTCCTCTTCTTTTACATAATATCTTACTAGCCCTATAAAAATTTCCTAACACTAAAAGAAATTAACACAGTATAAACACCAAGAGATCATATTTATCTTTTCATTAATATTTAAAAGGTGTCTAAGATTAGAAAACAATATGGAACTAAAATAAATTAGCTAAACAAAATTTAAGTAAAAATATGCCCTAAATGGCTATTATATGAAATTAGTTCAGAAATCAATGTATGTAAGAGATCTAAACCCTGGAAATTCTACTTTAGTTCTTAACTGTATGGACAACTATTCTCAGATGTTATCAGAAAACTCCACACTGCCAGATTCAATAGCTTTTCTTCATCATTTTTCTTTGGATCTCTGTGACACAGACACCATTGGTCTCTTCCATGAATCCATTTGATGACTTTTATAGCACCCTATACTATCTCTTTTCTCTCTGAAATCTTCACTCGTATCCTGAAGTCTACATTTGATTTCTGCCTTTCCTGAACTGATTCTAAGCTTATTTCTAAAAGATTGACATCTTTTTTGTCCAGTGCTTATATATTTTATTTGTTAGCCAAATTACCTCAAGTGTTTACTTTGCAACAAAATTCGAAACATCCTAAGGTCAGGACCCAAAGATTGTATTTTGTTTCAAAATATATAGGCTGAGCACCACAGCACTTGGTTTGGTGTACAATAATTCACACGAATTTCTGTTATTGGTGGATTGATTGATTATAGATGGGCAGCAATCTCACAAATTGGAAAATCTTTTCTGCAGGTGATTAAATATGTAATTTGTAACTACTTTAATGGAAACTTGAATAAATGTGTTAATTGAGTATGTCACTACAGCATGAAGAAAAATATTTTCTTAGCAAACAAATGTTTTCATTAGAGAGCCTTCACCAAAAATGTTTGGTTCAGAAGTCTGTCATTGCTTATGCAGGTCTGCATGCATGTACCCCTGGGTTTTCCCTACAAAAACCTATAGCTAGTTGTGTCTCTTATATTGGGTTTCTAGATAAGACCATTTCTTTTTTTTCTTTCTTTCTTTTTTCTTTTTTTTTTTTTTTTTTTTGAGTTGGAGTCTCACTCTGTCGCCCAGACTGGAGTGCAGTGGCGGCTCCCGGCCACCGCAGCCTCGACCTGCTGGGCTCCGGCGATCCTTCCGCTCAGCCTTCCGAGTAGCGGAAATTATAGGTGTGCGCTACCACGCCCGGCTGATTTTTTGATTTATTGTAGATATGAAGTCTCGCTGCCCAGGCAGGTCTCCAACCCGCGGGCTCAGGCAATCCACTCACCTCAGCCTCCCAAGGCGCAGGATTATAGGCTGAACCATTTCTAATTCTTTCTACTTCCAATAACTAACGTTGTGCTTGGAGTCCAGGGATCCAGGAAGATCTCAATAAATATTTGGCCAACAACTGTTTCATTAATTTTCTAATCGGCGTAGTATATTAAGCTAAGGCAGAAAATTTAATGACTAGGAGTGTCTCACTGAATACTAAACAAGTATTCCTCCCCCCCAGAAGTCGGTTTTGGCACTTGCCCTGTCACCCAGCCCATGGTTGCATTTGTTTTCATCTCCATATAAGTTCTAAGGACAAGGATGCTGATTTTATTGCAAATAAAAATTTTAGTTGGGCAAATAAAAATTTGTGTGATGTTTCCTCCTCACTATAGTTCTTTGTGTAAATCTGCAACCTCCAGAGCAAAAATAAAACTTAAAAAAACAAACTAAGCTTTGAAAACATTGAATTATACTTTTCCTAATTATTGTCTGTCACAGGTTTGGTGTCACTAAAATCTCTAAGAAGGAAGAACTAAACACAAATTATTTTATATAGTGTGAAGTGTTCTTCTTAGTGACTAAAATTGTCTTTTTTTTTTTTTTTCTTTTGAGTTGGAGTCTCACTCTGTCACCCAGACTGGAGTGCAGTGGCGCTCCTGGCCACAGCAGCCTCGACCTGCTGGGCTCTGGCGATCCTTTTGCCTCAGCCTTCCAAGTATTTTTTTTTTTTAATCTACTCAGTGAGATACAATTGAAAGAGCCCTGGACTAAAAGCCAGAAAACCTAGGTTTTATACATCTTTCTATCATCCTCTGCATCATTTATCTTTTGTAAATCTGTTTCCTTTTCTATAATCTAAGCTTCTTAGAATATACGCATAAAGTGGATATACTTTGTGAATTATATAACACTAATTACATATGGTATGATATTATTTGTAGAGACAGAAAACTCTAAAAATAAATGTCAACAAAGTATAGACCAATATCCAGCTAGCTTTTCCTCTGTGAAAGAAATTTGTTTTTATTGAAGTCATTTGGTAACCCCTGACCTCTTCCAGAAGGAGTTAGGGACAGATGGAAGGTTGAAGCTGACTTTATCCAAAAGAGCAACACGTTTTCTAGTAGGAAAAGAAACATTATATATCATGATGAAGGTGCATTTTGAGCAACTGTTTGACTATGTAATCAACTTTTCCAATAAGAATAAATGATTTATTAATAATTTTCATATTCAAATATCTTCATGTTAGAAAAGAGCAATAGAGTAGAACAATTGGTCTCAAAAGACATCCTGATACATATAATTTAATATAATTGGTGCGATCGATTAAATAAAGCAATGAAATAGTTGATGTATCCCAGTATGAACTTTCCTAACCTCCCATCCTCATCCCTTGTAGTCCAAACATATCGCTTTCACCTGACATGACATCTGCATCTCTACCTCTGGCATCTAGGGTCAAAATATAATAGCCAGTCTTCTCATTGATTGAAACCCCTCTGCCTTTACACCCAACATTGTGTCTTTCCATGTCCTGGTCAATCTTTATGCCCCTTTCTCTCTGTATCTTCAACTTCCTTCTCTCTATGTGGTTCTTTCTTGAAGCCTATTAACATCCCACTCTGCCATCTGAAAACAAAATAAAACAAAAATTCTCACTTGACTCTGCATCTTGTTCCAACCATGGTCCTATATATCTCTTCTGCCCTTCACAACTCAGTTTCTTAGTGGACAGGGGAGGAAAAAATAATAGTCTATACTCGCTGTCTTAACTACCACTAAATACTGAGTTATTTAGTAACCAATTGATACTAAATTATCAATCAATAGATTCTCCAATATTCAAGACTGCAATAATAAAAATGTCTTCCTACCTCCTACCTTCCAGTGTATGCTCTAAGATATAGTAGTTGTAATTTCCAGCAAAATAATGCTAATTAATGTTCCTAAGAATTTCATCTTTTTTTTTTCTTATCTAGAAACCATACTCTTGATCCTCCTCTCATCTAATGTCTACTAGTTACTGTAAATCTGTCATTTATGTTTTGGGTCCATCTTCTGCAAGAAAACAACCCATATTCTCAAAGGTGGGTGGGATACTCCTCCTATGCCATTCATTTTTGTTATATTTATTACGTTGTGTTCTAGTGTGTTTTGGGGGAGGTTGTTCATTTATTCATATGTCTATTCCTCTCCTTATGTATTCCTTAAATACAGGATAGTGTATTAATCATCTTTGTGTCCCTATAGTCTGACTAGAGTCACTATAAATAAAGTAGGTATGATATAAAATTAACTTTTGTTCCCATTATGTTACAGTGCTTTGATGCATGTATTTTTATAAGACTTTAGACAAAAAGGCACTTAATACAGCTGACCTGTATATAAAAGTTGATTCTATGTTTTTAAGTTCGTTGCTACACATATAAAAACATAGGCAAGGTTGAACAATATATTTAGACAACAATTTGACCACTGACAAAGAGAATGCACATGAATTCGAAACATCAAGGTAAGAGAAATACATTTTGCTTGAAATATCAGTTACAACACTTACTGAGTACCTACTAAATGCATAGCATAGTGTGACTCTACATCTGACTTTCTGAGTTTGAGAGAGAGCCTTTTCCCTCAAGAAGCATGTGCTATGACTAGGAAATTAATATGACATAATAGGTGAATCTAAAACAACAAACAAGGTATAAAGGGATTTATCAAGTGCTAAATGTGCTACAGGAATAGGAAGCGTTATAGTTTAGAGAAAAGAGAAAAAGATGCCTGGGATATTCAAAAGGGTATCAAAGCGGATACCCATTAGACTTGATGGAGGACTTAAAGGATTTGGATGTGAAGAAGAAGATACAATACAGATAAAAAAAGAGTCAGTGCAGAGGAATAGCTACTCTGGAGTGCCTTCCCTGGAGACCTTCCCTAAGCTTCCATCCTGGGCCTCCTCCTCTCAGGCAGTGTATGACAGGGAAGTCTTGGGCTCCGCTGGCGTTCTTTGCTTCAGCCACAGCACAGACCACCAAGTATTATTCTTGTTTTATTTGTCCCATCCCCACTAAACAGTTAACTCTCTGGAAGCAAGGACAAAATATGTGTTTCTGTGTCAACCAGTAGAATGCCTGATAAATGGTAGTATGTGTTTACCAAATTAATGAATAAATGAAAGTAACTGTTCCATAGGTTTATGGTGGCGATACACTTCTCTGTGGAGAAAAGTGAGTTGAGTTAACCATTTGAGATCAGAGCATCATTTTGTTTCATAAAATGACAAAATTTTCAGAATCTTCCAAAGCATATTCTAATGTCACTGACACTTTCATAATAGTTTTGAGGAGGAAAGAATGATATTTATATTCCTCACAGTAGTAAATTACTGCCAAGTGCTTTAAGATGACAAAGTATATCTCACTTATTAGACAGTCCATTAAGCTAGAACCTAACAGTTTTCTTCCACTGGAATCTCGGATTTAAACATGGACGTAAGCATTTGTAAATAGGTTTTTTAAAATCGTAAAAGACTTTTAATCTGATGTTTCAAGCACTTGCATTAAACACATACACTTCTTATAAAGACATTTTAAAAATAGAGTCTTTTTTCCTGCCCAGAAGACCTGGGAGTGAAATTCTTGGAGAACTTGAGAAGATCAATGTTTACAAGACTCAGTATCAGTGAAGAAGGTAAATGGGGGGAAAAAACACAGGAGTGGAGTCTCATTTTTTTAATCTGAAAGTAAAGGAGGACAAGAACCATGTTCCAAAAAAGTCCTGTGCTCAAGAAACACCAATAGTAAATCAAACCTTCTAAATATTCAGACTAAACGATTATATACCTCCAAGCAAGCATTATTGTAAAGAAAAATAAGAAATAAATAAGAGGAATAAAATAAGAAATCAAGAACAAGTATGACAGTTTCATGATCTACTCCTGAGGTAAAAGTCCACAACCAAATAATAATAACAACAACAACAACAACTACAACAATTCTTCTTCTCCTCCCTCTTCCCATCCTTCTCCTCATCTTTCTCCTTATCATTCTCATTATTTTACTATTATTCTTATTCGGGATAGAATAGAAGTTTAGTAGGCTCAAAGGTTGTTGGGAAAAACAAGCACTGCAAAAACACACCCATTAGCTAGAAGACAAGAAAGCATGCAGCTACACTTGATACCCATCTCACTAAAAACATTTAGAGAACACTGTGTCTTTGGTTGTAATAGAGTAAGGCAACACATGATACATTTACATATTTTCTCTCTCATTGGAAAATTAATTATTAATATGAAATCTCTAAAATTCGACATCAGATTATTTTTATTTTTTTTTACAATCATCTTTTTACAAGTATGTAGAAACTTTGTTGTAGAGTCATTTACTAACAAAAAAAAAAGATCATTTTACAAAGTTATAAATTGGGAGCTGTGTTCCCTGGGGTGGGGGGGAATAACATAGTTATGGAAATAACCATAAACATGGATCAAAACTTCATATCCAAATTTAAAAGTACAGAAATATCTTGCCCACAGAAATAGATCATATGTGATGCTGCCATCTACCATATTAGATACATGAGACGTTCCACACTATTATAGTACAAATCTAACCTAAGTGAAGTAACTTTATGTAAGTATTCTATAGTTGTAGATTTTCAAAGCAGACATTGGCCTTGGATAACATATCACAGGTTTTACAACAGAGGAAACTGAGGCTCAGACAATTTAAATCACTTCCACAAAATCACCAAGTTAGCCCATGACACAGCTGCAATTAGGACGCAGATATCCTGTGTCCTGATTCAGATTTAATTTAGAAGCTTTTCTTTAGAATTATTTCAACAATTCATTCATGAAAGAAAGTAACAGCCTATTTAGTTGAGGCCCTCATCTCTTTAACTGCATGTTTCTCTCTGTACAAGTAGAAAGTCTTAAAATACACCAGAAAGTAGACAGTCCTGAGGGATGATGGAACCTTTCTCTAAACATTTGGCTTGAATTGCTGTGGATATTTGTCACCAGTTTAAACTTCTACTTCCAAGTCACCTTCTGACCCAGGGAAATGGGATACCATGCTACAAACAGGACTTTAGAGCTTCACTTTGATTCAAGACAGGCTTCCCAATGAGAGATGAATAAAGAAAAAGCAATAATATTAGTGATTCAGTCTTCTGCCAGGAAGTTACATTTTTGCTTGTAGAGAGACTGTAGTCCACTTATATTAGAAAAATCACATTTTGTTTTTCCATCTGTTCTGTTTATCCTCAAGGCAAAGTCGCTATTCTTATTTTTTCCTTTTTAATTCCTATTTTGGTGTTCTGGGAGATGTTCTAGATAGTTATATAAGCAGGTCATTTTACTTTCCTAAATTCAAGAGTTTAAATTATGAAAAAACAACTTTATTTTATTTCAGTGAAGAGTCTTATTTTCCTTTGCATTGTTATCATTATCACTTACTTAAAAGAAAAATCTCATTTTGCATTTTAGCTAACTGTTCATTACAGTAAAAGTATGCTAAAATAACAACATTTTTATGTAATGTAATATACCCTTATGTAATAAGGCTTTACTGCTGACAAAAAAAAATTCCACAGATATTATGAACTCTTTCTTTTGAATCTATAAAGTGAAAAAATATAAAGTATTGTCCTTGTTTTATAAATGAGAGAATTAAGACTCCAACGTATTATATTTGTAAGGAATTTATAAGGAAAGAGTCAGGAATTTATTCCAGTCCTCTGTCTCAGAGCCAGTGCTGTCTGAATCCTGTCCATGTTGAGTTTGTAGAAGCTAAGCGAGCTCAGGCAGCTGCTTTCTCCTCATTGACTACTCAGGCAAGGTGCATGCCTTTCTTCACAAAAACACTGCCCAAGGGTACAAATCAGCCTGTCCTGACATTAGTCAAATAATAGGAAACTAAGCAGATGTTTAATGTATTGAGCATACTTCCACTTTCCTCAAACAACTCTATCTAAACCAAATATGCAAACAATTGCCAAAATCTTTATATCAGAAAAAGAGAATGAAACTAGATGAGTATATTCACCACCAAATTTGTGAAATGCGTTCTAATACTATAGTGTAGCTTTCAGGGTTTTTGCTCGCTTGCTTTTGCTAACTCGCTTTTTGAATAGTCAAGAAGTGAACACAAACCTGACCCAAGGGGAAATCATGAGATAAACAAAAATGTATTATTGTCATTTCAAATCTCCCAATTATACATTTCCCCCTTCTGACCCCTCCCCAATTTTGTCCCAGGTATCTAAGATTCACTGCTCCCCTGTCTTCCTCCCCTTCCTACCCTGTCAAACCTGATATCTGGAAACGGTCTGGAACAAAATGTTTGTTATAGAGGAAACAATCTGTAATGAACCAATCAGGAAATCCATCCTAAAACTACTAGCAACACCCACATCTCTCTGGTGCCCATTAAGTGCCAAGCATTTTTATTTAGCTCTTCAGTATGCAGATGAGGAAATTGAATCTTAAAGAAGGTCAGTAACTTGCTCAAGATCTCTAGGTTAGCAAGGGGCAGTCAGAACTCAAAGGAGGGACTCCAAAGACCCTTATTTTCTTAATTGCTTATTAAAAGGTAACGGAAAAGAACTGTAAAACTGAAAAAAGACTCTACATGTAGAAAAATAACAATAGTTAGGAACTCTAGAGAACCTTCCAGAATCAAAACTATCTCATTGCAGAGTCAATGTTCTACTTCTACTGCTTATAGACCTAAATGACAGAATATGTACTGTTAACCCAAAAGAGGAAAGGTTTAGTATTGAGGCACAGTTTATTTGTATATTTATCTATTAATTCTAAAATGACTATGTTTTAGGGCTAAAAAAAATACAAGAGTCAAAGGGCAAAAACTGAGAGGGACCATATACTTCTCTAAATTTTTTGAAATTTTCTAAATAACTCCTACAAGATATCATACAGGTATGTTCATAACAAATTAGCATAGAACGTTTCATTTTAGTGTATTTCAGTGAGGTCATTGAGCCAACACTCAACTGGTATCACTTGCATCCTCTCAGAGAACCCTTCTTCCTGAGAACCTAATGCTTTCCAAAGCCTCTTTCCTGTCCTCAACATTCTGCTGACAGGCACAGAGGCATAAGGTTTACTCGAGTGTGACTTGAAACTTGCTATTGAAGGTTTTTAGAAAGAAAAGATAGATTTAGTTTTTTAAAAAATCACTGTCAGCAAGAAAGGGAAGACATTGCAGACAGAAAAGTTCTCATTCTGAAATAGTATTTCAGAATTTGTTATTTTTGAAAGCATCTTCCTGATATTCTGTTGGCCGTGTTGGGTCACATTGGACATATATAATGAGGCAGCCTAAAGAAACTTAAAAATCCTCTTCAGAGACACTGAAGAGCAAATTCTGGGGGGAAAATTTCCATTTGGATTATATCAAGTAATTTTCATTTCTATCAGAATAAAGCTCATGTGACTTTTTTTATTGTGAACCTTCCAGGGGCAAGTAAAGTGTCTATGACAGCTGAATTTTATCCTCCTATAGCCTGAGTCACAGAAAAACACTGGGATTTTTCAATCAGAGCCACTACCTCAGCTAATTCTCATGGCCAGAAAATAATGAGGAAAAGATCTTAGAAGACAAATCACCAATAATGAGCTCCCATTAAAAGGGCATAAAGTTATTAAACCTGTGCACGAGAACAGTAAGCAGAAGGGTCTATGGAGTGCTCCCTATGGAGCTGGAAAGAAGACAAACAGGTTACATTTAATAAGAAGTCAGGCTAGAAGGTAAAAGTTTGCAATTTGAAGTAAAGTTTGGGAAGGTGACATCCAGAGGGAGCTGCAGGGTGAGGCCCTGGAGAGGCAAGGATGGCCCTAGAATCCTTTCCTTCAAACACAAAGGAGGTTGAAAGCATATTTCCCTTAAAAAATAAAAGTAAACTACAATAAGTCAGCATTTCACAGCAATCGTTTCATCCAAATTGGGCCTGCTCTTGTTCCTTGGACTTTAGCATTACTGTACCCCAAAAAAGCACAGGACACAAGGTAGCTCAAGTGAACTGTACATTTGGCAAGTTTATGAAACATACTTATTTATATGCTGAGTATACTAAAATATACTAATTTAATTTTGTTATCTTCCATATACCCAAACACAAACATCCACAGTTGAACTTGGAGTATATTCACTGATTTACCTCTATAGATCTTGCTCTATTTCAATATAATATCATCCTTTACATAAAGGAATACCCTCCCCGACTTTTTTCTTTTAAATTAAACAGAGTCTAAGTAATACATAATAAAATCTTCCAGAACTAATGAGAATGCCAATAGTTCAGAAATCTATGGACTAATTTGTTTTTAAGCAAAAATCAGTTCAATTATATTATTCTTAAAGGAGAAAAAATAATACTCGCAAATGAAAAGTATGCCTAATCTAATCCACAGATATCAAGATTTAAGGAGAAATAGAGAAGCACTGGAGAAAGAAATGACTTTTTTTAACAAACACCTAGAAAGAACTAACACTGGAGTACCTTAAGGCTTAAACAAAACTTCCCTGGTAGAATTTTCATTTGTTCCTTATTCTTCAGACTCAAATCTTTTTTTTTCCCTAGTACAAACTGCATTTATGTATGTACATTTTTAATCTAATAGAATCTTTCACTTGCCTTGGAATGCCCAATGCTGTTTTGTGTTTATAGTCAAATATCAGAAAACTAGGAATTTCTTTATAGTTCATTTTCCCTTATAGTTAGTTTTTCTCACTGTCCACTGGTACACCTCACCAGAAGTTCTAGCTAAAGAAATTTATCTCTAACATGAGAAGCATGATGCCCTAAATTAAACTGTGACCTTCCATTTCTTCACTATAAAAGATCTGAAAGAATAAGAAACAAAAGACTTAAAAATTCTTTCAAACTGGCATAAGTGAATCTGATAAGTTCTTCTATCTCAGAAACAACTAAGCATATAACTGCTATGGAAGATACATGAAAATATTAAATCTCTAAAAAATAACATATTTTCTATAGGAACAATTTATATGTTCAGAATTCCATACGGATGACCACAAACCACCTCTCTGAATATCAAAATTTTAATTAAAGAATTTCATAGCTACAAAATATTTGGTTAAAAAATGTACATTTCTCCATACAAGTTAAATCATCAGGTTTTTTGTTATTTTTTTTCTTTTGTTTTGTTTTTGGTTTGAAAAGCTAAGCAGAAAGGAAAAAGCAAAGTAAGGAAAGTGTGAGTATGAACAATATGTGTATTTCCCACACGAGTTTCTGCTTTTTCTGGAGTCAATTTCACAAACATCTCTTGGGAGTGAAGGGAGTGAGGTAAATTAACAGTCTTTGGAAAAATGAAGAGACTTACTGCAGCATCTGGGAAAAGATGATCACCCCCACTACTGTATCCAAATAGTCCTGGGAGCTGCCTTGTAAATCCCTGTACAGTGAAGCAATTCCTCTCATTCCAGATGCAAACTCAGAGCAATGCAGAGTGGAAAATAAGCTTCTAAATTTTAAAAGAGACTTTTATGACAATCATACTTTCAGAAAATAAGCTCTGAAACAGACAGGCATGAGGTGGCACTGGGGCATAGAATGGATCGTGCTTGGCTTGTTCATCCTGGGAACCATCACTGAGATTTAAATGTATGCGGGCTGTGAAATAGGAGAAGGACACTGAGGATTCAAATCCTGAGGCCATTAGAAAGTGTCCAATGGGAAGTGGCTTTTGTTTTTACTTCCTTTCGCTTTGTCCAAGAGTAAACCTACAAAAGGAGACAATTCAGTGCAGCCCTTTTATTTGAACAGCACATTGTTTAAATGGGTTTAAAAGAGTTCATTAACACATAGACAAAATTATTGACATATTATTAAAATGATCATTGTAGAATAGTATTTAAAATTTCCATGTCAAGTTTTACACTAGACTTGATCTCTTTGAAGACAAAAGTTGTTTATTTCTACAAACATCTAACATCTTGGTTATCATAATTAACCAATTAGCATTTATTATTACTATTATTATTAAATAGTAATACAATAAAAATAATATTACTTATCACTATACGAGCCCTACAATTTGTTGGGAGTCATGCTACCATGTAGGTGTTTCATATACGTTATAGCATTCATCATAATTATTTGAGGGAAATATCATTATTCCAATTTGATAGATAAAGAAACTGAGACACAGAAACATCAAGAAAATGACCCAAGAATATGCAAATATAATTTGCAGAACCTGAATTTGGATTCGGTTCACTCATATTTGAATGAGTGAATGGTGGGAAAATTTTATTTAAGATTTTCACAAATAGCAATCAATTGGCAAAGATGCATAGATGTACCTGATACATGAAATGAGTTTATGACATGGCCCCAATCTCCCTGGTTAACAACAACACACTTGAAACACTTAAGAAGATACATTGAAAGGAAAGGGGATATTTACTGTAAACAACTATCTCCCAATTTCTTAAGGGATATAAAATTTGAAATAGAATTTGAAGAAAAATGCCAAAAGACAAAAGATAAAAGGTGAAGCACAGAAATACCTAAATCACAAAAATTAAATGTGGGAATAGTAAAAAGTTAAATATGACCTGAGAAAGGATGCTACATGGTGTACAGCAATCAATAGTATTGAGTGGCAATAACAAAAATAATAGTAGTTGTTTAGATAAAGTGGAGAAGACCACGAGTAGCCTTCCAAGTCAGCAGGATAATTTTGGCATTCTTCGCTTGTTGTTGTTGCTGTTGTTGTTGTTTTTAAAGATACACAGAGTTCAAGTCAATATGATGTGTTAAGTGTGATGCAATACTCAATGGCAAGTCACAGTAAATGGGTAGACTGGAGAGTGATATGATAAAAATAGGACTTAGGAAAACTGGCAGGAATATGCAAAATGGATTGAAGAAAGCATTCTCAATATGATGCAGTTCATGCATGGCAGAGTGTATTTACTAAGTGTTGTGAAATGACTAAGTAGGAGAACTTAGCTCAACTAATGAGAAAGCGTGAGTTCTGGGTGGAATCCAGACAGTAGAGATAAAAAAGGAGGAAGTATGTGTGTGTCTGTGTGTGTGTGTGTGTGTGTGTGTGTGTGTGTGTGTGTGTGTGTGTGTGTGTATACACACACATGTCTACGTTCATGTGATGGAGGGTGGGAGCCACAAGTAATTTCTTATTTTAAGGCAGAGAATGACAGCTGATGTGACTTAAATTCTAGGAACAGGCTAGATCAGCAAGGTCTTGTATTCCATGCTATGAAACTTGAACTTTGTTCTTTCTTCAAGTCTTGAGAGCCAGTGGAAGGTTATAAGATAGCTAAAAACATGATTAGATTTAATTTTATGTCACACTGGCAAGAGGGGATCTATAGATGTGTGGATGGGAAGCAGACATGATAAGAAGATGAATTTAGATGCTATTGCAGTCATCCAAGGGTAGATGATGAGGGCCTGAACTGAGGCACTTGTAGTAGAGAAGAAGAGATATATTTGAGAAATATTGAACAGGTAAAATGATAGATCTCAGTGACGGAATTTTGCAGATTGAATGACTGATTGTATATTCAGGTAGGGTGATTTTGCCATTAACTGACATAAGGAGAACTGCATAAGACAAATGACCCAGTGTTGCAGGGAAGAGAACGAACTGAGTTGTGGATACACTGACTCTGAAGTCGTTCTAGGCCACCCAAGGGCTAGCTGAATATACACCTCTGAAGTTCACATGAAAGATCAGGGTTGGAGAGAGAGATTTGAGAAGTATCAGCTGAAGACACTAAACAGAGAGAACTGGTGAACTAAATCCTATAAGAACAGAGTGCAAGAGAGAAAAGAGGAGAAGGAGTCCATGAATGAAGCTGAGAGGGAAAGGTCAGAGAGGTGAAAAACCTTCGGTAGGTAGCATTTCAGGAAAGTTGGAGTGATCAACTGTATCCACTAAAAGGGAAAGGTCTGATAAAATGAGGTGAAAGTGGTCCACTGGCACATCGCACATTTTAATCCTCATCTTACCAGACCATCTTAAGTGGAATGGAGGCGCCAAATGAGGACATGGGAGGCAGAGACAGAAAACCATACTGCTCCTTTAAAGCAGCTGGGCTAATAGTAAAGACAGGTAGGAGCTAGACATGGGCCCTGGGAAAGAGCTGAGCTTGTTTACAGGTTGAGGGGGGAAAATAGATAGAAAGGAAGTGGTGGAAATGATAGAAAAGAAAGCATGATTGATGAATTCCCCCAAAGAGATGAAGAACAAACAAAATGCAGGAGACCAATCCAGGAGGTGCTTCAAAACAATTCAAAGATTTGCTGAAAGCAAGAAATATGCTACTAGGATTTGCATCTGTGACGTGTAAAATAGATTGTAATATCACTTTCTGGGTCTCATTTAAAAGTACTCTAAAAATACTTTTAGGGAAATTTCCCAAGTGATCCTCCTAAGAGTCCCAGCAGATGACAGCGGTGTGGTACTATTTCCCCAATATTTCAGATGAGGACACAAAGACTCAATGAGTTTAAAGGACCCTCCACAGGTTGCAAAACTGCTAAAGAGAGCAAGGACCAGAGTCCAGGTGTTCTCTCATGTAATGGTTGGGTCAGAGCTTACTATACTTGTTATTCCACAAGACTCTGAGGCTTGTGTTAAGCACTGTTTCCACTGAGAATATAATTTGCTGTTGTTTTAAAGCTGAATTCACAATTATGATGAACAGACACGCTAAAAAAAAAGAAGTGGGTAAAGAAAACCAAACTGTGAGTCTGCCTTTCCTCCTTCCCTGTTCTAAACTTAAAAAAAAAAAAGATGCATACACTTTTCAGTCTAAACATCATATCAAAAGGCTATAGGGGCAGAGTTCCATTATTCATCAATATTAACTTACAAATATTGTTAACATTACTATCTTTCCTGTAAAAGGCAAAAATTGGGCCGGGAAAATCTTACTTTACTGGAATTTTCCTTACACATGGTTTCTTAGAGTTATATTCAGTATAAAATGGAACCACCTTGATTTCTTTTGAAATGTTTGTTTTCAAACATATCAATAAAATCAAATAAAAACCCTAAGACTGCCAGTATAATCATCTTTAAGACAAAATTTTACATAAGATACACTCACCCTCCCCCCCCACGCAAATGCCAAGAGTAGACAGTTCTTTAAATATCAAATATGGCAGTCCATCACTCTTATGTAAACTTTACATAAAATATGTATGAAATTTACATGGGAGAAATTTAAAGGAAAAATAAATTATCAGTATCTTTCTGATAATTTCATTCTGACTCACAAAACCTTTTCAAGGTTTTCTTATAACCTTTCGCAGTTATAAGAAAAGTTCAAAGACTTTATATTTTTCAGTAAATTGATAATGTCTCATGCCATGTCTTTAATGAAACTTCCAGTTCATAAAGAATATTAAATCAAAGAATACCATTATTCAACTCCAAGATAGATTTGTCTTATATAAACTTGTACAACTTGCCTAAAGTATGCACCAGATCAATTAATAATTAACAGCACTGGTCTTTTCTTCCTACCTTTCTCTATCTCTTACAAATAAATTTTCAATGTTGTGACCTTGGGTAAAAAAAAAATCAGATCAAGACCCATGTCCAAACACTTTATGAATGTCATGTAAGAAGGCCAGGTGATGATACATGAATTATCCTTCAACCTGGAGCAGCCATATGATTTTCTGTGACCATAAAGTTATTCTGTGACCATAGCCTAATATGATTCCAATCTTCTAAATCCCAGCTTCTTAAAACAACGTTCCTCTTTGTGCCTCACATCCTGAATTTCAGGCCTGTCATGACAGTGCTGAAAGTGTGAAGGGCTGAAAGTAAGAGAGAGGAAAGATTGAAAATGAAAAACACACATTCACCCAGAAGTACATTTAAATGACATTTGCCCTTTGTGTAATAGAATGATTCACCTAGCCCACTATGAAGGGAATCTGGGCCTTGAGTTATTTTTCCAGAAATGATGAATTTGCAATGGTTTATCTACAAATTTCATAGGCATCATTATAAGTAAAAGGAATAGCTAGAATAGCAAGTTATTACCAAAGTCATGGTGTGTGGCCTTGGAACATAAAAGCCAACTGACCCATATTGAGATCCAAAAAGAGCTAGTCAAAGATTTAATACGGTGGTTCACCAATATCAGTCAGAGTCACCTGGAGAGCTTTGAAAATACAGTTGCCTGGATCTCATCCAAACCTACCAAATCAGAGTATTTGAAAAGTGGGGGGGCCTAGAATCTATCATAGATTCCAGGTGAATTCTTATGTAGTCAACTCCACACTGATCTGTGGATTGCTTTCCAACCAGCTGAAGGAGTCACGGTCAAAGTATAAATTGTGTTAGTCAATATAAAGAACTCACTAAATCTATTGACCTACCAAGCTGCATATGTAGGAGAGGCAGACTCATCAAACCAAAGCTTCAGTTTGGTTTAGATAAAAGTCATAGGTACTTCTAAATTGATCTGAAGAGAGTTAGACAAGGAAGGAAAGAAAATGCAGCCTAATGTCAAAGTGCCCTCCAAGCTTCATAGTTCACTCAGAAATGGACAATAACCAGGGGGTATTACTAGTACAATAACCAGAACACACAATTCCATTCTATACACTGAAACCATAAGATCTAAAAGTGCCGGCATGTATGCTCACAGAGGCAGGGATTACAGCTGCTTCCTAATAGTCCTCCTTCTGCAGATCCTTCATAGCAAAACTCTATTCTGCAGAGTACATCACCAGCACCATCCTGCTAAAGGCTACATTTTCTAGCCACTCTTGCAGCTTTGTGTGACCATATGACTAAATTCTGGCCAACTGTAATTAAGTTCAAATGTCATGAAGACTTAAAAGTCTCCATAAACTGGAAAGGGTGGTTCATGGCCTTTGTCTCCCAACCTCTACCCATAATGCCTGGAAAGTACATACAATGGCTGGAGCTACAGCAGCTTTTGAGGACCATATAACTGAAGGCCATACTCTAGTGAGACAGAAGCAGAGAGCTAGAAAAAGCTTGAGTCTCTGATGACTTTGTGGAGGCAATAGGCCAGCCTCTCACTGCCTGCTTAAAAGCTATTTTTACATAAGGAAAAAAAACAATTCTTTTGCTCATTTAAGCTACTGCATTGTTCTACATGCAGCTAGACTTAAATATAAACACCCACTATGAAAGAAAAATGTCTATGTCCTACAGGATACCAAGTGTCTACCTCAATAGTAATGAGCTTAAAACAATTTGAGTGAACAAGCATCAGAAGTTATGTATTCCTATCCTGTGCCACCTTTAAAATGATGCATTTTAAGAACTTCTGAGTATTAAGCATCTGCTTCTTCAGATTTTTATTTTAACAATGAGAAAAATGGCAGCCATAGCATCATTAGAAGGAAGAGACCACGATACAGAAAGGACTGTGACTCCCTCATCTCTTAGAAATCAGAAAGCAGCTTGGGTCCAGGATATCAGTGTAGGGTTGCAACATCATGGCTGCAAATTTATGGTCCATGAGCCAAGTCTGGCACCCTGATATATTTTATTTGGCTTCTGCAATACCTTCTGAAAATGCTAATTTTGAATGTCTTAAAGTAGGCCTGCACCTTCAGTTTGTAGATGCCCCAGCATCCCTTGTTGATGTACAAACACTTGCTTTAGTTGTTTATGTTACTTGCCTGGCCTCTGAATGCACTGATGCTCACAGTATCTGGAAACAAAATGGTACATTTCTGTACCTTCTCTTCTCTCCATTGCTCATCTGGTGTTGAACACAATGATTCATACCATAGATTATTTCCTAAGATTAAGTATGCTTACTTCTAATAACAAGAATGTATATAGCTCACTGTATGGTAGACTTTTTTATTTAGGAATATAAATTTCCTGGAAATGCTCTAGTATTTCTATTAGAAAAAAATGTGGAATCTTCCAAACACCCCCACCCCCACCCCACCCAAATCCACCACACATACACAGGCTCTTGGAAAGCTTATTTTGTCATCTTAACTCCCTGATTTTTGTTACTACTTAGTTTCAACTATACTTATCCCAACTTTCTTTTTTCAGTTCCTTATGAATTTAAAAAATCAAATCAGATCTTAAAACTGAATGACAAGTAGTACTGATTTGGACCTAAAATACCTAAAACTTTATTTACTTACTCTTATTTTATAATTCAGAGATATTACTATCAGGCAGGCACACTGTGCTAATGTTTTACATTTCTGGTAAATGCACAGTCAAATAGAGGAAGTACACCTTGAAATCATAAGAAGAAAGAAAAAACATAAAAATCATAAATATGCACTTTCATGCAATAATTGGTCTCTATATTTTCAAAGGGACATATTTGTGAAAAACAAAAAAAAGTAAATATCACATTAAATGACTTAGATACAGTCAAAATTTGAAAAATGTACTGGATTTGTATTGTGCCTTAGATGTTCCTTTAATTTAAAGCATTTATCTAAGCTTACTCTTCCCCAAACTCAAAATCACATGGAGTGTCTAAGTTCTAACACTTTTTTTTAAGCTTGTGACATGCCTGAACAGGGGAAATAAAGTATTGCCAAGTCTCCATACAATATCAGCTTAAACCAAATTATGCATGGTAAGTACAAACAAGTTCAGTAGCCCTCATTACACTGGATCATCCTAGAATTATTTTCTATATTTTCTTTAATCAGGGCTATAACTACTGTCTTTTGCTATTAAATGTCTATCACATATATCTTCTCGGGTTGTGTAATAAAATAGAGGAATTTACTTTTACAATACATATGCAGGAATTTATACATTCTCTGTAAAATATAATGTTTGAAATTCCAGTTTCTGTGTTGTTTGATTATACTGGGAGAACTGGGGGTGGTTTGGAGTTGGCACCTTTTTGCACCAAGCATCACATGCCTAACATTTATGTAAATTAGTATTGAGGAAAATTAAACTCTATACATTTTTCAAAAACATCGACAGAATAATTATGGCTATCTGGGAAAGTCTTTTTAAAAATGACTTATTCCATGTGCCTTATGAAATATTCCTCTGACTGATTCAATTATTCAACTGTACCCATACTTTATAAAAATTATTAATTTTAATATATAAATTAGCAAAGAAAGTTGCATGAAAAGTTTTATATTAAATTTGGTTGTTTTGGTGGGGAAAGGGAGTAAACAGTTCCTTTTATAATCAGATTTTCTATTTCTGTTGTAATTTTTCTCCCCTTTTCTGACTTCTGCTTCCTATTTGATTATCCTCCCCACCCTTCCAAGCAGCACATGCTTTCCATGCCATTACAAAGAAACTCAAAATTTTTTACCTTTTATAAAGTGCCTCATGTTTTTAAAACATAAAATGTAACATAAAAGTTTCTAAGACTTAGAAAGTGCCCCCTCTATGGGACTCCTGACAGATTGTTGGGTATTCATCTCCAGAACTCTATTTTCACTCTTTAAAAGTTTTTAGAACTTATGATCTCTAGATGTATTTTATGAATGTATCTGGAGAAAAAAACACACGGAAACAGGTACCTGTAGTAAAAATATAGATACACACATATGTAAATATGTATATTGTGTGTGTATTTGTGTGTATGTATGTCTATGAAAGTAACAGAAAAAGCTAATGAATGTGCAAAGTTTTAAAAGGTTGAATTTGATGTTAAATAGTCATGAAAATCTATAATGGCCAGTTTTAAAAGAGTCCATGTCTATTTCAAAATGCTATCCTCAAAAGTAAGGATTTAACAGTCAGAGGAATCAATTTAAATATTTTCTTATATTCTGTAACAACCATGCATTTTTGTTTATTCATACTATACACTCCAACGGCAAAGTGTGCAAATTGCATCGGAAAAAATGTGGTAACCAGGGAGGATTTGTCTTTAAAAAAAAAAAAAAAAAAAACTTGTATGTAAGGGATAACGCCCACACAAATATTCCATGCCAAATAAGTTATATAGAAGACATACTGATTTCCTGCCTTCCGCCATCCAACCGGGAACCAACACTGTCCTGCTAATCAAGTCAGTAGGGTGGGAAAATCCCACTGTTTAAGAAATCTGGCTTCTATCAGCCTCTGTCACGGAGGAGAAACAAATGAGATTGCCTCCCAGCAAGCAAAAGTGATTTTAAGATCACAGATGAAAAAGAAGAAAGACGTGCAAGTCTGTAAAGATAAAAGAATGAGGAGCCAAAGACAGAGAGAAAAACCAGAGCTATCAGAGTTGCTGCAGAGGTTTTGCTAAACAAAGAATTTTATGAAGCAGCAGAGAAGTTCAGTACAAAAAAGACTCCACCCTGCCCAGCTCCTGCGCGACTTTTCCTTGCTCTGAAACTCCAGCCCACAGGGCAGACCTTCTCTCACTAAAATCCCTCTGGTGCCCCGTTTTAAGCACTCTTCTTTTTCTTTTAAACTTCGCACTCTTTCACTCAGGCAAAAGGACTTATCAGAGGCATGCCCAAAAATATTTAGCACTGTGCTCTTTCCAAGGGCAGACAGAGAAGCTTCAGATTTGCAAACATCCCGTTGTCTTCCAAGCCGTTTCTCAGGTGCAGATCTGTCAGCCCCCTTCTCAAACTTCCAACCAGAACCTCCTCTTCACGCCCTTCCCGGGGCTTCAACATTCCACCTAGCTCCCAAACCGAGCAATAAACACCACAAGCAAAGCAAACGGCAAACTCACCATCCTCGCCTTCTTCCTGGGCTTTGATTGAGCCAAATTGCCCTAATAAAACAGTCAAAATGAGGAGAGGTCTTGCTTCCACCCAGTTTGCCATCATGCCTAAATATTAGACATGTGGGTCCTCCTGAGACTGATAAGTCGACTCTGAGGTTATTGTAGCACCATGAAGTCAGCTGGGGGTTCTTCTTTCAGCACCAGCCCCAGGGCAGCCTCCGCAAACCCCCTTTTTCAGCACCAGCTCCAGCACAGTCTGCGAAAACTTTTTTCGAGCGATGCAGCTTTAAATAGGAAGAATGCTGCCTCCACTTCTTTTCCTGCCCCTTTTCAGCTTGTTCAGGCTCATAACCATCCAGTGTCTGCCAAGCAACGGTCTGATTGATGGTAAACAACCGAATCAGAACACGCGTCTCTGTGCCTGGACTCTCCTGATTTCATTTATGTTTTCAGCATAGAAGGGGTTCAACAGCAGAAACAAACGTTTATTTCTTTCCTTTTATTTTGTTAAGAAAGCCTGTTAGAAGAAAAGAGTCCAATTTTCCCCTGCCTAACCCTTCCCCCAGACACATCCTTTCACTTTTTCCCATAAACTGAAAAAAAGACATTACAGAGGAAATACCGCCTTTTAACCTAGTTTTTGGCATTTAGATAATCCAAAACTCTCCTCTCCCCCTGAAATCTTTAAAGGTTCACATTTTAACCCTTTCTTTTGACTAAATAGGAAGTCTTCTTGTTCCCTTCTCAGATGGTGTTTCTTTGCTCATCCTCTGAAAGGGGACTATGGGAACATTGCCCAGGTAAAGTCCAGGTAAGGAAACTATTTTGAACAGATAAATCTGCGATACATCATATTCTGAATCATGAAGACAGATCCTCTCCTAATCATTCCACATCTCTCGTTAAAAAAGGTTCCTCTTGTCCCGGAGTGTTTTATTATTTAAAAATTAGTCCCCTAAACTAGTGTGGAGGAATGGGAAGTACACAGTTCGAACACCAGCTCCGCCTCTCGCCAATTTTGTAAACATGCACATAGCCCTTTATGTCTGTGTACTCCAATTTTCTCATGTGAGTAAAGGGCTTTAGCCTGACTAGTGTACAGGGTTTAGTGACACTAAAATGAGTAATACATTATTAAAGTTCCAAATTACAAAGAGCTACATAAAAGCCAATGGTGATGTTACTAACCTTAAACCAGCTTTTCAGAAAATATGGTAGTTGCGGTTATAAATGCCTTCTAAGAGCAATCCCCCATGAACTTTTGTGCCCCCCTCATGTTTATCAAGATCTTTATGACCTCAGATATAACTGATAACTGATCTGTTCACCACCTTGAGTCCACCTAGAATCAGAATAGATGTTCTATGCAACACAAGTGAGTCATCTGTTTGTAATTACTCAGCAATGACCAGGTGCCCTGCACTGTACTAAGCATAGAATGAACAAGATGACAAAAAAGAAAGAAAGGGCATGCCTACCACCTTCAAGGAACATATGTAGCTGCTGAGAAACAAAATTTGCATTAACCAAAGAAATGTAAGTCACAGTATATAAATATGTGTGGGATGCATTAAGCCTAGTAGAAATTCAGAGAAAGGAGAGATTACGAAAAGAGATTAGGTAAGTAAGGTGTTATTATCGCTTTTCTTAATAGAAAAAAATCCAAGAATTTTAGAATTTTAGCTTTGGAGCTAGAATCAGTAGAAAAGAATTCCAGAGGAGGTCAACTTTCCAAGTAGTTTTTAACTTTCTAACCTTTTACCTCTCGGTTTAGCTTTTCACTCAGACATGTCTCATTTCAATGACTTCTGTCACCACCACACAGTTCCCGGGGGGTGCCCTATACTACTTAATGAATGGACTGAGTAAAGACCAAAACTTGCTCTTCCACTAATTCTTTCTGAAATATCTGAGAGAAGCTAGGACTTGAAAACCATCTTGCTAAATATTCATTTAGAATAACAGGAAAACAAATAAGTGCAGGGAAAATACTAACTTTTCTCTGAACTTGCCAGTTTTATTCCACTATGCCATTATTGACACCAACACCACCCTGATACTTGAAAGATTGCCACAACCTTCAGGTACCTTGTGTGGAATCTTTACTGATGTGCAGGACAGCAAATACTCATGGAAAATCTGCAACGTTCAGAACTCTTCTCCATGCTGGGATACAATGATTAGATAGGATCACAGGACTCGTGGCAGAGTCAGTATACATAACATTCAGTGCCTGTTCACATCAAAATTCTAGTTTCCATTATTAAAACAGTTGTTGTCACTTTATTAATGCATTTATTTTAAATTTTACTGTAAACACGGCTTATATAAGAAAGATAAGCCGGGCTCGGTGGCTCAGCCTGTAATCCTGTGCTTTGGGAGGCTGAGGTGAGTGGATTGCCTGTGCCTGTGGGTTCGAGACTCGCCTGGGCAACTTGGCGAGACGTCATCTCTACAATAAATCAAAAAATCAGCTGGGCATGGTAGCACATGCCTGTAATTCCGGCTACTCGGAAGGCTGAGGCGGAAGGATCGCCAGAGCCCAGCAGGTTGAGGCTGCGGTGGCCACTGCACTCCAGTCTGGGCGACAGAGTGAGACTCCAACTCAAAGAAAAAGAAAGATTAAAGGCACAATCCAACCTCTCACAGTTACCGCCAGTTTCAACCTCCTCTTCCCATCATATCTAAACTCACGGTATGAGAGGAACATGACAAATATTGTCAGAAGAGCTGAGGTAATTAAGTACTCTATATTGTCCTTGTGAACTTTTGACACCTTGTTGAAGTCAAGTCATAAATAGTAAAATATTTTGCAAGTTGGACTTTTCCTCTATGTTTGACTTTAGGGTCCCATGTTATAATTTGGAAAAGACAAACATACACAAGTGTTCACCAGGATGTCTGTTTAATAGATGTGATTGAATTCAGGCTAGAAGACGAACCATTTCTTAGTTCTTGATGAACTGACTCTAGACCTCAGTGCTGGAGCAGGAATTCAGGAACTTCAGTGAAGCACATCCCAACAGCATACATATTATAATAATATGTTCTCACTGGGTGAATTTTTACCAATTCTCACAACAACCCCGAAAGGTATTTATTATTTTTCTCAAATCATATAAAAGGAACTAGGGTTGAATGAGATGTTTACTTGCTCAGGTAGGCCCAGCTAAAAGTGGTAGATTTAGGTTTCTGTTTTGGTGATGTGTAACTTCAAAGCAAAGTTCTGAACTGCATTTTAGCTCTTCTTAGAACTACCTGACACTCACACTTCCAATTTCTGGAGAAAAGATGTCTCCATGTCCTTTCAGTGTTAATCCTCTCTCTTTGCTCCAAATTCCATCCTTTCATGTCTCCTTCAGGACATCACTCCATCAATGGGCCCCTCTCTCTCCTGTACCTTCCACCTGTCCTCCTCTTCTAGTGCTCTTCCTGCAATCTATAAATCTGTTCTTCACCTATAGCCCATCTTTAAAAAAAGGAGGGGGAGGTTTTCCTTCACTCCACTTCTTCTGTAGTCTCTTTTTTCCTTCTACCCCTTCTCCTTCCAGTCATCTGTAACCATCTGTGTCAGGATCTCATGCTAGCCCTCTGCTGTTTCTTGCATCACCAAAGACTTCAACAATCCATTTGTTCATAAACCCAAAGACCTTTCTTCCTTCTTAACGGTTAATAGTATGGTTGATATTCCAATTACACCTGCTGAAGCTCCTTCCCCCATGACTTCTACGTTCCCACATAGCCCCCTGGGGCTTATGTTTATGCCCCCTGGTTTTCTAGTTGAGCTTCCTTTGAGAACTCCTCCAAAGTCATTTGTGCTCTCCAGTGTTGTGCCATCAGCTTTTTTTGTCCATTGGCTTGGGCTATATTACTTATTAGATCCCTTGGCTTTGTTTCCACATATGTACCATGACTCCCAGGCAAGGATTCCCTCCTGAGCAACAGACCTGTATTTCTAAGTGTCTACATTAAACGTCTCCTACTGAACAATTTATAAAACTCAGAATCCAAAATGAAACCATTATCTCCACTTGCCTTTATAACAGGTAACGCTAACACCAACATCCCAGTTCCCAATATCAGAAACATGAGAGGATATCCTTCCTTTTCCCTCAACCTGTTACCAAGTCTTGTTGGTTTGCTATGCAGTTTGGGAGGGAAATGTTTCCTTCACTCAATTGCTCCTATTTCTTAAAAACTGACACTCAAGCACTTTCAAGATAACATGATCACTTAAAATAATAATAGTAAGAATGAATGCCTGCTTCTTGGTCCCCAACTTCTTCTACTTTCCTCTCATTGTTTCATTTGTAGGGAATGTAGATTTTCCCAGATATATGAAACATTTTCACACCTTAGAATATTACTCAGGCTCTGACCTTTACCTGAAATAACCACCTCCCTGGTCTAATTCATTCTCTCATCCAACAAACATATATTGAGTGTCTATTATTTGTCAAGTTCTATTCAAAACACTAAGGGTATAACTATAAACAACCCAGACAAAGTCCCCAATTTCATGGAGCTTACAACCTTGAGTGGAAAAACAGCAATAAGCAAGTAAATCAACAAAGAAGGTAATTTCAGAAAATGATATGTCATGAAGGAAATAAACAGCATATTGTTTTAGAGTTACTAGAGCGTGGGCTACAGGAGGGATGCTGCAATAGGGCCATCAGGAAAGACCTATTTGAGGTGGTAACACTGAAGCTGAGATCAAAGATTTGAAGATATTTTATCAGTGAAGAACTGGGGGAGGATGGGGGAAGGCATTTTAAGCAAAGGAAACAGAAAGTGGGAATGACTTGGAAAGATGTATGCATTTTCTATGGCTGCCATAAAAAATTACTATTAACTGTGACTTAAAACCACACTAGTATATCATATTTCTGGGGGTCAAAAGTCTGACATGGGTCTCATTAGGCTAAAATCCAAGTGTTGTCAGGGCCGCATTCCTTTTCAGAAGCTCTAGGAGATGGTCTATTTCCTTATTTTTTGAGCTTCTGGTAATTACTCGCCTTCCTCTTATTGAAGCCTCTTCCTCCATCTTCAAAGTCAACAACACATCACGTCCCTGGCACTCCTTTATTGTCTTTCTCTGACTCCAGCCTGGGAAGTTTTCCTGCTTTTAAGAATTCATGTGCGCTGGGCGCGGTGGCTCAAGCCTGTAATCCCTGCAGTTTGGGAGTCTGAGGCGAGAGGATTGCCTTAGCCTGCGGGTTCGAGACCAGTCTGAGCAACATGTTTACACCTCGTCTCTACAATAAATCAAAAAATAGCTGGGTGTGGTAGCGCCTGCCTGTAGCTCCGGCTACTTGAAAGGCTGAGGCAGAAGGATTGCTAGAGCCCAGCAGGTCCTTCCTGGGTGATGGAGTGAGACTCCAAGTCAAAAAAAAAAAAAAAAGAAGAATCCATGTGACTCCACTGACCCCATCTTGTTAACCCAGGATAATTTCCCTCAAAGTCCTTAATCACATAAGCCAAGTCTTTTTTGACATGTAAAATAGCATATTCACAGGTTCCAGGGATTAGGATAGGGGCATCTTTGAGTGTCATTATTCTTCCTACCAAAGATAGGGATAAACTTTGTGCAAAACTAGAAAGAAAGCCATTAAGGTTACCATGATATAAGGTTGGATATGATGTTTGTCATTAAATCTATTAAGGGCCATGGGAAGAAGTTTGAATGTTTTTCTAAATGCAGTGAGAAACCAACAAAAGCTTACTTATACAGAAAAATGGCATGCACTTTAAAAAATACACTATTTTAAAAAATATGATTGGCAGTGAGAAATGTATTATAGCAAAACAAAGATAGAAGCAGGAACAATGATTAAAAAGTACTTTTAGTCCCAATGGAAGATGCAGTCAAAGTAGAAGGAAGCAAAGGGATTAAGGATATATTTGGGAATAAAATTTCTGATGGATTACAGAGGGCTAGAAAAAAATGAGAAATTGAGGGGTGCACCTCTGCCAGCTAAGTGGATAATACATCCACAAAGTTCAAGTGTCTCCTCCCCTGGCAAATCAATCTGCTCCTTTGTAGAACTGACCGGCATGGTCTGTGAAAACCTCTCTGACATCACTCTATATTTCATGTCTGTTCCCCTATTATATTGAAATCTTCCTGAAATTAAAGATCTTTGGGGTTATTTATATTTGCCTAATAGTCCTTTATTAACCATACACTGTTTGGTAAAGAATCCATAGAATTTGATGATTGAATGACCACAGAGAAGTAGCAGTGAGTATTAAAAAAAAAAAGATAATTCCAAGATGTCAGCCCTAGAGGACCAAGAAAAGGAGGGTCCCAGGGTGTTATATGTAAGAAATATGTAAGCAAGGATGAGAAATTGTTAGTGAGCAGAAAAAGAACACGTAAATAATTAGGTGCATCTGTGTACATGTATGCTTTGAAATGGCAAGCCAAAATTTTTGAATAGGAAAATCTGCGTATTGTGTATATACTCTTTTGGTGACTGAAAGTCACTGTGAAAATAATAGATACAGTATTGATGATAATAATAATAGCTAGAATGTATCAAGTACTTACTACATCTCAAATACCATATATTTACCTTAAGTGCATTAACTAACTTAACCCTTAAATCAGTGCTGGGGGATAAATGCTATTATTTTCCCTATTTTACAGATGAGGAAGGAAATTGAGGCTCATAGAAGAATTTAAATAACTGACATCAATTGCACATCAAGAAATGACTAGATCTTGGTTTGGAGCCCCAGCTACACAATCTTTCTCAACAAGGAGTTGAGGTTCAAAGAAATTATAATTAGTTTAAACTCTATCACTGATTTTTTTTAATGGCACTATTTGGAGAATTACTCAAAATATCTTTATAATAATTTATATATTTTCACAGCAAACCAATACATGTACCAATGACTTTGATTATCAATATTATCTATGTCCAAAGTTTATAAATATCTTACCTCTATCTGAGTATTTCTACTGAAAAAAACATTTTTACACATTTAGATATCATTAGAGACATTTTCTTTTTTGTTTTAGAAATTTTCACCTTCATTTAACATTCTTACAACATAAATTTTCATTTTAATCTGTATGTTTATATTTTAGCTGTCATATTTTGAGAAAAGTTTGCAATTTTATATTTTAAAGTACTCTATTATCTACTAAGTTATAAATAGTTACATTTGGAAATTATGGAGAGTCCTATGAGCCAAGATCATAAATGACATGATGAATAGTTTTGACTTGTGCAGCACCTGTCTTTTTATATACTATTTGAACAGACATTTACTCTTTGAAACTTTACAATAATCCAGTGAAATATTATGAACTAAACAGTCATTAACATTTTATATTGGGACTCAGAGAGATTAAGTGAGTTGTCAGAAGTCACACAACCCAAATATTGATTTCCAAGTCCTAGCAGTCTATCTATTATACTATAATCCAAATATTATGAACTAGGAAGGTAAAAACAAAAAAATATGTAGATATGTGGTGATTATGAGCACAAACCTCGAAGCCAGAGTCCTGAAGTTAGGCATGTCAGAGTCCAAATACCAGTCCCACCACTTACCAGCTGGATGATGGAAAAATTATGTATTTTCTGTGTTTCATCTGCAAAGTGGGAAAAATAACATTGCCTATGTCATTGGTAACTGTTATGAGTATTAAATGAGTTGATATTTGTAAATCTCATAGAATATCCACTGGCATAGAGATAATATTATATAAGTGCTGGTTAAATAGAAACAAGTAACTTTTCATGTTTCTTTAAAAAAGATACAATTTGTCATGAGTTGAAAGTTTAACTATTAAAATTTACTTGAAGAACTGTGTAGATGCAGTGGCTCATGCCCATTATCCCAGTTCTTTGGAAAGCCAAGGCAAGAAAATTGCTAGTGCTCAGGAGTCCAAGATGAGCCTGGGCAACCCTGCCTCTACCAAAAAAAAAAAAGAAGAAGAAGAAGAAGAATTAGCTTGATGTGGTGGCACATCCCTGTAGTCCCAACTGCTCTGGAGGCTAAGACAGAAGGATCATGTGAGTCTAGAAGGCTGAGGCCGCAAAGAGCCATGATCATGCCACTGCACTCCAGTCTGGGTGTCAGAGTGACACCCTTACTCAATACAGAAATAAACAAAACAAAAACTGGGGCAACTAGAAAAAAGTTTAATCACCGACCGCTCTCTGCTCCAGTCTCTCTTTAGTTTCTTTCTTTTTTTAATAGTATGTTTATTGAGATATGGTATACATGGAGCAAATCTCACCTTTTAAGGTACACTGTTCTTTGAGTTTTGACAATTGTATACAATCATGTGACCATCGTTGCCATTTATAGGATGTTTTCTTCCTTCCATAAAGTTCTTCCATTTGGAATCAGTCTCTTCCTCCCATTCCCTCCCCTGGCACCGTTGTCCTGACTTCCAGTTCCATAGTTTTCCCCTTCGAGAATGTTATATAAACAAAATCATACCATATGTAGTCTTTTGTTTCTAATTCCAAGATTCATCTATGCTGTTGCATGTATAAGCAGTTAGTTCATTCCTTAAAAAAAAAAAAAACTTTTATTTTACATTTTTAAACATTTATTTCCTCATTCTTAACCATTCATCCATTAGTTATTTTTTATGCCTAATAACTCTTGAAACATGGATGAATGTTTGTGCTGGAATAGACAATTCTCTGTGGCTAAATTGAGAGTTCGTGAGTCAAGGTTTCCCCTGAGGGAAACTTTTAGATGTCAGGATGAGGTACAGGTTACAAAAGGGAAATTGTCCAGAAGCTTGATGACACCAAAGGCACTTATGCCAAATGAGTGCTATGCTCCATGTACTGCTTTAAAAAAAAAATTAAAATTCTTAGAGTCTCAAGTTGTTTCTCAGCAAAACAAGGAGTCATTTAGCCCATCAAGCCCTGAGTTCTTATATTGTTCATTGAGAATTATGCGGTGGCCAGAGGTCTGGGAAATGTGTCTTTTCTTAGTATGGAAAGGGCAGTATAAGTCAGGAACTCAATATGACATATTTGATCATATTTCATAAACTTGTCAGATTTGTGTTTAATGTTTTAAAGTTTCCTGTGTGTTAGGGAAAACTATTCCTTCTACCCCTTACCCCTTTAGTTAATTTAGTTCTGTTTGACAGAATGGAATTCTCTGCCTTTAAGAGAAGATACAAGAAATTTTTGTAAATTGACCCTTAATAAAGAGTAAAATTGTATATAAACCTGCCACTTTAAGTGCCATTTTTGATACTTTTTCTTTTTTACATTTTATATTTGTGTCACTATTTCAATGAAATAATTACATTAGTTGTCAATATGTCAGAAGTATCCAATATCAAATTTTTGGAAAATACTTTTAAGGCAGTTTATGAGTAATAAAAATATTCATCCCAGCCGGGCTCGGTCGCTCAGCCTGTAATCCCGTGCCTTTGGGAGGCTAAGGTGAGTGGATTGCCTGAGCCCGCGGGTTCGAGACCTGCCTGGGCAGCGAGACCTCATCTCTACAATAAATCAAAAAATCAGCCGGGCGTCGTAGCGCACACCTATAATTCCGGCTACTCGGAAGGCTGAGGCAGAAGGATCGCCGGAGCCCAGCAGGTCGAGGCTGTGGTGGCAGGGAGCAGCCACTGCACTCCAGTCTGGGCGACAGAGTGAGACTCCAACTCAAAAAAAAAAAAGAAAAAGAAAAAGAAACCCTACACACACACACACACACACACACACACACACACACACACACACATACTTACATGTAATGATGCATTTGACTTAGAATGTCTACTTAAATATCTTCAAGTAACCGGTGAGTTCACTTTGGTATAAATAGATAAATATGCATTAAGACAAATTCTGACCACAGTAATTGAAATCTTAATTATATATTAAAGCGTAGTGAGTATGTAGCTAAATTTTTCAAAGTTCTAAACACCACAAGGGCCCAGTAGCTCACTGATTAGACTGCTTTAAAATAAGAAGCAGTCTGTATATTTAGCCCTAATTGCTAATCAATTAAAACATGTACATATCCATACACTAAGACATACATACAAAGAGTTGGTAAAAGAGGAATTTATAAACTTGATTTTGAGTGTATTTTTAAGTTACTGCATCCACATGAATCTGAGTCCTACAGCCAAGAATAAGAAAATTAAAGCCCCCTGTGAACATTTATTTTTAAAAAATTGGTCATTCTTAGAGAATAGTAAATACTTCTACAGGTTTCACTCACCAGTTGAAGAGTGTACTATTTTAATTTTTTAAGTATGTGAGTGATACCATCTCCTGAGATTTGAAGAAACACATGGATCACATTTGGGTGTTTTACAGAGACTTATTTATGTTTCTCCTGGAATAATTGCAATCATAAGATATTATTGGATGAGTGCGATTTTATAAATGTGCCTTGTCTTCCCTCTCAGCATCATCTTCACTTCCATAGTTTGGGAGAGAGAGGAATCTTGAAAATTGTTTCTGGAACATCTGAAATCTCTTTTCATCAATACAATACACAGTTAAACCCTCAAGGGACACACTTAGAACACTTGACAATTTCTCTCCATTAATCTATTAAAATTAAATTTATTTGTAAGAAGAGTTATTTTATTAATTCATGGATTGTAGTCAACCTCTAAAGACTGTCCATTGGCTTCAGAAGCTACAACATGCTTAATTTCCTAGATTTATTTGTTGTTCTATCAATTTTTATAAATCTGTTTTAAAACCTCTTCAAATACTTCAGTTATTTGGGACATGAAAATTATCAATATCAGGAAGAATTAAGAAGGTACTGTGCTCCTAAAGTGTGAGAATCAGTCATCCCAATCTTGTTTCAAATATGAGTTGCTCATCCAAATGTACCCATCTTATTTAAGAAAGAGGGAGGCTCTGGCTTCAAAAGTTATATGAAATTCAATATAATTCACATTTGTTTAGAGATTACTTTGCAAATACAAATATGTACAGGACGTATTCCTGGCCTGTCAAGGGTTTACCTGGTTTGGTGGCAGTAGATACAATCACTGATAACTATAATACAAATGATAAAAGGATCAGTTCGATTATAAAAACACACAGAACAGTGGGAGAACAGGGTAGGGTAAGAACTTGGAGTCACAAGAAATTTGAACAGAGTTTGTGGATATGATGGTTTTTAAGCAGAACTCCAGAAAATAGATAGCACTCCAACAAACACTGGCTGAAGGGAAGTTAGGAGCCCCATAAAAGAAAACACTCAGGAGGCTTACAGGAATTGTTAGAAGCTTAGCAGGGTTAAATCATACGCCATTCAACATTACAAAGGGGGGTGAAATAACCTAATATTTTTTAACTTCTAAGTGCAAAGCATAAAGTATTTACCATAAAGAAGATAGAGAAAACGCCAGGAAATATTTTTTTAATTATTTGCAATAAATAGCAACCTTAATAATATCTTCATCTTTTAATGATTTAGCCAGTGTTTCAAGATGTTATATTTCAGGTGACTCTAATTTTTATGATTTCAATAAGCTAATCAACTACTGAGATGGACTCCTCAGAATACTCTGTCTTGAAGGGGGAAGGACATCAATAATATCACTACATCTTTATTCTTGTAGCAAAAAAAAATGCATTTCTACAACTCTGCATGGTTTGGTTTTTTGTAGAATCACACCCATGTCTTTGCTTCCAAAAAAAGACATCACTCAAGAAAAAAATGTGGATGAATCAGTAACCATCCATAGATTTGAATTCTGATTTTCACGTAGCAACCTCGGCCTATCTTCCGAGCCCATTCCAAAGTAGCCATCCTTTCCAGCAACCTGAGTCAACTTGGCAGAGAGAAGTGGAAAATACACATATATAGGTCCCACATTTTTTAAGCCTGTGAGTGTTACCAGCTCTTTAAAGCATACAGAAAGATCAAATATATTTCTAATTTCAAGTCCTGAAGAAAGAGAAATCAATTCCTAGTATAATCTAAGTAATTCTAAGTTTTTTTAAAGAATGAAACAAAAACTCATCTTGTGTCATTAAGAACTTGAAGTGTGGTATCTCTGAAAGGACTATTCGACAGAATATTCTCTCCAGGAGGAAAGCCATGAGAAATACGGACTCTGGTTCTGGGACAGCCTTTCTCTAACCACTTTATGTGAGAAGGGCACAGCAGGTCCTTGGAGCCCAATTCTTTATTTGCAGGTGGGATGGTGAAAGCCCTTCATATTTCCAAGTATTGTTAATAGGAGCTGCTCATGAATAAGTTATGTAAATCCTATAAGTTAATAAATTGTTATTATTTTACTTATTTTACCTACATATAAGGGATAATTTGATACGAATAGATTTAGAAGAATCCTATATAATTCTTCACTTAAGAATGCATAGTGTCGGGTCCTAAAATTTTTTTGCTATTAAAAATGTATTTTCAATGGATGAAAGAGCAAGACCGGTGCTATGGTTTGAATGCTTGTTCTCTCCCAAACTCATGTTGAAATTTAATTGCCATTTTAACAGTATTGAGAGATAGGACATTTAAGAGGTGAATAGGTCATGTGGGCTAATGCCGTTATCTCGGGAGTAGGTTCTTATCGAAAGAGTGGGTTACTTACAAAAGGAAATGTATGGCCCCCTTTTTCTCTCTTTCTCATTCTCTCTTGACCTTCCACCTCTGCCACGAAATGATTCAGGAAGAAGGCCCTTGCCAGATGCTAGCCACCCTGTCTTGGATTTCTCGGCCTCCAGAACCATGAGCTAATAAATTTCTGTTCATGATAACTTACCCAGACTCAAGTATTCTGTTATAGTAGCACAAAACAGACTAAGACAGTCAGTGAGCAAGGCAATGTTTCTTGGTTTCACAGGGTTCCCTGCAGACCACTTAAACTCAGAATTTCCAACTTAAGCACTGATCTAACAGGATGAGTTCAAAAGTCAGCAAGAGTTTAAGGGGAAAAGGTGAGAAAGAATAATGAGGGAGGCAGTCTGAAAGCCTGCTGGGAAAAAAATAGACATCTCATATGCTTAAATGTAATATAAAAAAATCAAAACATTATTCCTTTACCATTTAAGACCATGAGAGCTTCAAATATATTTACTATGAAAGATCTTTGTTGGTTAAATAGAGAAAATGCAAAAACAACATCTGTTGATCCTAAGTTTTGTTTCAATACTGCAAAGGACTTTCACAGTAACACTGCCATTGAATTGTCTCAAACTTCATTTAATTCAGAGGGATTTTATGACATGCAAAAATTGTACAACTGTGGGTAAACTACTCAGGACTCAAACCCAGATCTGACGTACAGTTCTTCCTCTACTCCAGAGAAGGATGTAAGCCATACTGAGTGTTCCCAAGACCTTCTTTTTTGGATGGGGTGAATCTATGGGATTTCCCTTTTCCAACTACATATCTGTATGAGACCAGATTTTTTCATATACTTTAACTATAACAATATATGGCCCACAGATTGAAATCAGATGCAAACATGAAAATCCTGCTGTATTCTATTAAGCCGATACTAAAGAAATTTTCAAAAATTTAAAGGAATACCACTCTGCTTGTTATATTTTGTTTTGCCAAATATAGTTCTTTTCATAAAAATGTGTTATTTATATTCTTGTTACGGGTATATTATTTTTATTATACATAAATTAATAACTTTAAAATCTTTCAGTTTTAATTTGTAAAATGGTAAATATCAACAAAGAGAATTCACAGAAAAGTCATTTGGAGTCCTCAGTAATCATAAGAATACAAAGGCCTTTTGAGAGCAAAGCAAAAGTTTGACCAATATTGCTCTGTACCATGATCCAAGTAAGTCTATTACTCAACTACATTTTTAATCAAATATTTAATTTTCAAATTTACAAAAGTAGCACATGCTTTTCCTTCACACCTAGAAAAGGAAAAATGGAGAAAATATAAAGAAAATCATTGGACTAACAAACCCACCACCCTAATATAATCATTGTTAAACATTCACACCATTTATGTCTCTTTTAAGATTTCTTTTATTTGAGAATACATTTTAAATATAATCCATTGTTTGATATATTACTTTTTTCCAATTAACACTGTAAGTATTTAATGTATCTGCTATAAATTCAATGTACAGCTCTTTTTTTGGTTTTTGTTTGTTTGTTTGTTTGTTTGTTGAGTTGGAGTTCCACTCCATCACTCAGGCTGAAGTGCAGTGGCATGCTTATGGCCAGCCCAGTGTCAACCTGCTGGGCTCAGGCGATCCTTCTACCTCAGCCTTTCAAGTAAGCAGTGTGTGCTACCATGCCTGGCTAATTTTTTGATTTATTGTAGAGATGAGATCTTGCCAAGTTGCCCAAGCTGTTCTTGAACCCATGGGCTCAGGCATTCCCCTCACCTCAGCCTCCCAAAGTGCTGGGATTACAAGCTTGAGCCACTGCGCCCAGCCAATGTACAGCTATTTTAATGGCTTTATAAGATTCTACCATATGTCTATCTATAACTTATTTAACCATTCCCATATTGTTAAATTCTTAGGCTGTTCCCCAATTTAAAATGTTATAATGGAAGGTGGAAAGAGTCCCTAAAGAATTCTCTAAGTTTCTAAGTGGTAGAGAAATGTACCTGGATGCACTCATTTGCTTGTTGTGGCTAGAGAAGGAGATGGTAGAGCTATTAGATTGGCTTTAAAAATCATGCTTATTTAGACTTATTTATTTATTTTACAAATGATGTTTAAGCTGAGACCCAAATAACAAAAAATTAACCAACCATAAGACATTCCTGGAGAACTATCTAACAAAAGTTCATACAAAAGCATCAAGCCAGGATCTACTTGATGTATTGAAGGAACAGAGACTAGTATGGCCAGATGCTTCAAATTAATGCTTTCCTTTTATGTGGCAGAAATTCCTCCTATACACTTGTTTTTTATTCTTCTACCTTAGCCTTTAATACAATATATATTAAAGCTAAGATTATATTACTCCTACATGAAGAAATGTATATTACTGTTTACCTTGTCCACTTTCCACATGGATGTTGGGATATTGAATCTACAAAGATATATTAACTTTATATGATAAATATAAAGATGTGTAAATAGAAAGAAAATTAATGGGTTGACAAGCACAGGATCTAGTCTGGCAATCATTTATGTTTTGCAGCACTGGTGGAATAAAGGAATCTCTTACCTCCACTCAGTGATTATGTGTTTGCAAGCAAAAGGTCTTATAAATGTTATCTTTAACTGAGTAGGATATGAATAGCAAAAGAGAAAAATGGTAGAAGAGGAAGCATGGTAAAGAAATCAGTGATAAAGGAAGGGAAAGGAAACTTTCCCTTTTCTTCTCTTGGCTACAAAGATGGGACAGACAAGAAAAAGTTTTGTTGATTTATTGACAAATGGGAACCATATAATGACCAGAGTCATTTATCAGACATTTTCATTAGTGATATATCTTAAGTCACTTTACTTGTTTAAAAAATGTTTTTATAGCCAGGTATAGTGGTTCATGCCTGTAATCTCAGCACTTTGGGAAGCTAAAGTGAGAGGAAGATTGTTTGAGCCCAGGAGTTTGAAATCAGCCTGGGCAACATAATGAGACCTCATCTCTACAAAAATTAAAAAATTTGCCAGGCATGGTAGCATGCACCTGAAGTCCCAGCTACTTGCGAGGCTGAGGTGGAAGGATCGCCTGAGCTGAAGAGGTTGAAGGTATGATGAGCCATGTTCATGCCACTGTACTTCAGGCTAGGCAACAGATTGACACCCTACATCCAAAAAAATTGTATTTATAATAGTGAAATCAAAATCAAATTAAGATTATGAAAATGGAGAAACTCAAATTACTCTATAAGAAAGATACCTGCACATGCATGCTTATTGCAGCATGATTCATAATAGCAAAAATATGGAACCAACTGTGCTGCCCATCAAAAGTGGACTGGCTAAAGAAAATGTGATACATTTACTTGATGGAATATCACACAGCCATCAAGTAAAGCAAAATTATGTGCTTTGCAGTAAACTGTACAGAATTGAAGTCTATAATACTCAGTAATTTATCACAGAGACAAAGATCTGAGTACCACAAGTACTCACTCATAAGGGGACCCTGAACACTTATCATAATAATATAAAAAAGGAATTGGCAGTAGGGGGATACTGCCAGGGGCACACATAACATCAATAAGGGTACCCACACTTTACCTGTTCTATGACCACGTGTGTGCCTAACCCTGAATTGTACACCACATTTTTAAAATTAAAAAAAGATATGAAAATCAACCCTTTACCTGCCCTTGTAGCACATATGTAAGTTGCCACTTTGAAGGACATGGTTAAGTATAAGCAATAATAATGATGATCAGAAATGATGGTCAACAACAGGTCACCCATTTCTCAAGCTGAGAGGTAAACTAAACAATTTATCAGCATTTATATCCCAAGATGAAAAGCAAGAGAAAGTTGTTGATTTTTATTTTCAATGTAATTCTACTCTACAATTTTTTTCATCAACTACTTTACCTATGGAATCACTCATTTAAACATGCTGATATTTTTCTTCCCTAAAATTCTATAATACTAACCTGAATTGTTAGTTTCTCACATATTATTTGCTAATATGTACTATTATTTACCCATTCTTATGGCTATGGTTATCTCTTAAGGAAATTGTGGCTTCTTAAGAGAATCAAGATTGATTCTTTTTGTAACTTTATATGAGTCCAATTCCCATAAATATTAATAATTGGTCAGATCCATGATCTAAAAGCAATACTTGACACTTTATTAATTCTATTCTTTTTTTTTTTTAAGTGAGAAAGCAGGATTTATTGAGAGGACAGAGAAGCTCCCACAGTAGAAGGGGACTTGAAGAGGTTGCCCCTCTATTCTTGTTTAGTAAAGATTTTGTCTAATCTACTTATTAGTGGTTATTAAAAGTTTTAATGTATAAGCATGTGATTATTGCTAACAAAGAAGACAGACCATGAAATAATGTCATAGCTACAGATTAAGATTGATTAAAATAGCACTTAGTCAAGAGTTTTCTCTTTAAAATCTAGTACAGTCCACAAAGTTATATTTGTTTTGAGTTCATCCAATCACCAAGCTGTAAAGTGAATACTCAAAAATAAAATTTAAATTAAATAGAACCCTAAAAATTCTGTTGATAAATGCTGTACAATTTGAAGTTTCAAGTTTTCAGAAATACAGTTGAACAGAATTTTCTACAGATAAATATAATAAATTTCCAAAGGAAGAAACATACATGTATTTGGTTTTCTTCTTTTATCTCACCAGGTTCATTCTCTATCCTTCTTTGTACATCTCTGTGCCCTAAGATCACTACAGGTTGCATCAACAGACTTCCTTGTCCTCTGGCTTCTTTTTGGGGTTTGGCCAATGGAAAGAACAGCAGGAAATTGGAAGGCAGGGAGAGAATAAGGTCAGGGCATTTATTCCCTCCCCCCCCGGGCCCCTCCTGCCAGTCCCTAGTCAGATACAGGCTGCATTCCAGTGAAACAGTTTTTTCCTATACCTGCATCACTCCAGGTTCTAATAACTCCTTTCCTCCTATGTACCTTCAAGCCCCAGGATGATAAAGGGAGACCCTGGGTAATTCACCTACGATAAGAAAGATAGTCTTAAAGTCAGTCCAAATAAAGAGACATAAAACATAATGAAGAGTAGAGAATGGCACTAGATTTCTCATCAGAAATACTGAAAGACAGAAGATCACTAGAATATCACCTTTGAAGTGCTGAAAGAAAAAAAACAAAACCAAAAAACATTGTCAATCAAGAATTTTTTACCCAGGATGCTATCTTACAAAGTGAAGAAGAAATAAAGGCTTCATTCACACAAACAATAATTGAGATAATTCATTACTGACAGCCCTGTACTATAAGACATGTTAAATAAAGTTCTTTGGGCTACATAAATATGGCAGAAACCTGAATCTACACACACAAAAATTAAGCTCTCTAGAAATAGTTAAAATAAAGGCAAATATTTTATTTTAAAATAATATGACTTTTTATTATTTTTATTCTAAAACATAATTGAATCTCTAAAGAGGTGGCAATTATAGCACATTAAAAAAGCAAATTATATGATTAAATTAGCAGAAAAGGTGTGAAACAGGAATTGAAAAATACTGTTGTATGGTTAACAATACATGAGATATTTGACTTTTATTAAGAAAGGCATATTATAACATAAAGCAACCACCAACAAAATCTTAAAAAGAGGTATTAATAGTAAGTTCATAGTGGCGATAAAATGGAGTTGTACAAAATAGTTAATCCAAAGGTAGGCAGATTCAACATAACTGGACAGAGAATTAGTGTATTGGAAAATAAACTTAAGAAAATATTCAGAATGGAGCACAGAAAAACAAGATGAGAAATATGAAAGGAACATTAAGACATATAGAGATATAATAAGGAGTTCCAACATACATCTAATTAGAGTCCTAAAAGGAATGAATCGAGAGAATGGAAAAAAGGCATTATTCAAAAAGATAATGGCTAATGTCTTTCCAAAGTTGGAAATTACTTTGATCCCCAAAATTAGAGAAATGCAAAAAAACACAAGCACGATAAATAAAAAGAAACTCATTAAGTTCATTGTATTGAAACTGTAACACATCAAAGAAAATATTATAAAAGCAGCATGAGCAAAATAAAGACAGATTTCTGTGAAAGAAATAACAGATAATTTAAGAGACAATTACTCAATAAAAACAATGGAAATAAGAAGACAGTGGAAATTTCAAGAGAGATATAGAAAATTTAAAAAAAGTTATCTCAGAAAAAATATCTAAGACAAAAAGAAAAACAAACAAGGAAAAATGGTATGCATGTGAGTAAATCTAATCAATCCATTTATTGCAGAGTACAAATTTTAAATTGAATGGGTTAGTAAAATATAAATCTAAAATTATATATATATTATACATATATAATGGATACATAGTACCATATATAATATATGTGCAGACATAGAGTTTAGAGAGCAAAGCATTTAAAGTTTCTGCTTCATTGGTAAGAGGTTAAAATATTATTTTTAAACTGTTAATTTTAATATGTGTGTTAGAATATCTAGCATAATAATTAAAATAATAAAAATTAGGATTGTCTGAGCCTGCAGATTCAAGACCAGCCCAGGCAACTTGGCGAGACCTCATCTCTACAATAAATCAAAAAATGAGCCAGGCATGGTAGTGTGTGCCTGTAGTTCTGGCTACTTGGAAGGCTGAGGCAGAAGGATTGCCACAGCCCAGCAGGTCAACACTGGGGTGGCCATGAGTGTGCCACTGCACTCCAGCCTAGGCGTCAGAGTGAGACTCCAATTAAAAAAAAAAATTAAATGCATAAAATATAATCTAGTGGTGGAGAAAGAGCAGAATGTGAACAAAAAATAAAAATTTCCCCCATCAAAGCAAGAGAGTAGACAATAAAAAGAGAAAAAACAGTATAAATCAAAAGAATGAAACACCATGTTAAATTTACTTTACAGAAAATATAAATAAACTGAATTATGCAGCTAAAAGTGATAGATTGTCAGACCATGTCTTGAGAAAAGTAGGACTTGGAATGAGTGAAAGAGAGGTAAGAAGAACAAGTGTAGAGAATGAACTAACTGTGACCTACTCACAAAGCAATAACTAAAGAAGAGTTCAAAGCAACCCCATTTTAGATGCTAATCTGTCATGTTGCCTTCTGGTTAATCCCAGTTTGGGGAAGATCTCTAGAATTTCAGTTTGTCTATTGTTTCTTGTGTAAGAACACATACCATAAATCTTGCCCCTGGGTCAGACAACCTTGATGTCATTGTTCTGCCACTGTCCTTCGCATCTCTTCTGAATCACCCTTTCCCTTTAGAATATAATTCTTAGGTCTGGGGTAATGGTACAGAGATCCACCACCTTGTTTCACCACTGTCCAAGACACAGACATGGTTTCTGTTCGTAAGTTCCTATTAAATGTTTCCATTTAAGAAAATGAATTTGTCAGACTTTTTCTTTGGCCTTTCAGCTTCTTTGGGCTTTAGGGGTAGGTTTGCATACATCTGCCCACCATGGAGCAGTAAACTGGTCAAACATGGCAGAAGGTTCATATTCAGAAGCAATAGAAATTAATTTCTTCACATTTAGAAGTCATTGTGGTAAGAAAAAAAATTTGCCGGGCTCAGTGGCTCAGCCTGTAATCCCGCGCCTTTGTGAGTGGATTGCCTCAGCCCGCGGGTTCGAGACCCGCCTGGGCAGCGAGACCTCATCTCTACAATAAATCAAAAAAATCAGCCGGGGTGGTAGCGCGCGCCTGTATTCCGGCTACTCGGAAGGCTGAGGCGGAAGGATCGCCGGAGCCCAGCAGGTCGAGGCTGCGGTGGCCGGGAGCAGCCACTGCACTCCAGTCTGGGCGACAGAGTGAGACTCCAACTCAAAAAAAAAAAAAAAAAAAAAAAAAATTGAGGGTTATTGAGCAAAATAAAGATAAAGGCAGTATATAAATAAGTCGGTAAATTGATAGAAGTAGGCTGGAGTGTGAGATTCCATAACTCACTTTGAAAAAGATGGTACATTCACTGTGGGCAATGAATTTGAGAATCTTTAGAATCATTATCTTTGTTGAAAGATTTGCCAGACAGTAGGGATGAAGATGAGGGGACAGGAAGGTGGAATCAGAGACATAAAGCTCATTTATTAACCTTTTCTGATTATTAATTTTGATCATTTCTATTTCACTACTTGTTACACTTAAACTTATTAATCTTCAAATAAAGTTATTTATTCTTCAAAAGAGATTTGCTTAAAAGTCCAACTTTTCCACAATAATATTATTACTGATATATTTTAAAGCCCTCCTCTACTAAGATTTTTTTTCCCTAAAGTAGCACAGAAATATATTAAAATGCTAACGACGAACTTTAAGGTCAGTAACTTTCCATTGGTGCAGATAAAAAATAGAAATCTGCAATGGAGCTCTTTAATATATATTTTGGAAACAAGAGAAAGGATGAGTACTTCAAATGTATGTACAGGTCAAGGAAGTATAATAAGGATATATCATGACAATAATATAATTGTCTTGCCTTATTTCTTTGCACCCTCCCAAATCTAAAAGTGGCATTGCTTTTAAGTTCTAACCAAAAAAGCATAGAATGAACTTAAATACAACGTAGTCAAGAACCAAACACCAGAACTCTAACTTATAATCAACACACCCATCCCATAAATACAGGAGAAACTCTGGTGGAGTGGTAGAATTACAGGGAGAAGACCAGTATTTGCTTTGGCAGATGTGGAGTCTGTGCAAATAGGAACACAGCTGTATGCAGAATATTTTAGTGTTTCTAAAACTGCTGAATTTCACATGGAGGAATATCCAAAGTTGCAATGTATCAGCAAGTTTAGAGAACAGAGTGCCATTTTGATGTTTTAAAGAATTTTTATAGAATCAGTGATCTGTATTAAACATTTTTATCACCTTGTCAGTTGTAATGTAATACCTGCAACTTTGTTGTCAAGGTCCCACCCTACTAGCATGGTTACAGTTCTCTTTTCACTTTGGAGACTTCATTATTTTCCACAAGTATATTGCAAACTCCAGAAAAGCTGGGGGCTCTAGCCTAGAAGAGACTTAATCAAATATGTAATTAGGTGCATATTTGTGGAAATTTCAATAAAAGTGAAATATCTCACATTGAAGTTCAGAAAAAGCAATGTTGGAAAATTATTGATATTTAATCATACAATTGGAGAACTTAGTATATAACAGTCTTTGTTAAGAATGAGGCACTTTCACATAAAGCTCTTTGAATGCCACAATTTAGTAAATTATTCTATTTTATGGTATTTAGACCTCTTTAATATTTCAAAAATGAAAACAAAAAAGAAACACTACTTAATTCACCAAGCAGGGCTTTGTCCAAAGATGATTGCTAAAATAAATAATGACTATCTTTTTAATCCCTTACTTCTCCCACTCTTGGAAATTTGTAGGAATTCTTTCTGGGCTAATTAATCACAACCTTTGACAATCTATGTTGTTTCTAAATGAGGAGTTCTTATATGTCTAACTTCCCTACTGACTCAGCTTTTGACATGTTAGTTTTCCCATAATTGTTGGTAAATTGATTTAACACACTTTCAAATCAAACCTCCAAATCCGTTTCATTCTTAAATTTTAATTACTGCACTCTAGGATATCTCTTTATTTTACTTCATTTTTCTTTCAGATTTCTGTGCCAATACTATAAAAATATGAGCACTTAAAGACTACAATGGGTACCCTACATCCTTAAAATAAAAAATAAAATTAAAAGACTACAATGGGGTTTCATCCTGAGGGCTAACTCCTGATTAATTTGTAGTGACTCCCTGGGAGGGTGAATTCAACAACTGAATTCTGCTCTTTATCTGTTACAGCGCACTCAGAAACCTAAGGGCCCTTCACCCAGCTCAAACATAGGGCACACATGCTTTCATATTGCATGTGCGTGCCCTCTAACCCAGATGCATGCAGAGGCAGAAACTGCCTGTATATTGTGACTTGAGAGGAAATAGAAAGTTTCTCCTCCAAAATAAACCCTGTGATGAATAAAAGTCTGCAAGGGAAGGAGTGGGTCTCTATTAAAACCATGGAGGGCTGGAGTCAAGCCAGAATAACCACGAGAGTGTAAGGTGACATAGTGACTGCCTGCATTGTAATGGGAGGGGCTTGAGGACAATCCTGTGTCTTGTTTTGGATTAATCATGTTGTGTTGAATTATGCCAGCTATAGGCTAAGAATGGTGGAGTGAAAAGTGGCAGAATACCTGCTATTTATTTGTGACTTCAGGTCTTGGGATCTACTGATAGATGTTAATGTTTCATCTCATAAAATTCTAAATAAGTTCAAACTACCATATATTTTTCTGCAGTATTCTTCTTTCTCTGTAGCTTTTCATGCCTTGAAACAAGGAAAGAGAATCCTAACAACAGTGAAACTCCATCACTGTTTCACTGAAGGATTTTACCAAGAATCACTTCTACCTTCCACCTTCACGTTGAGGCATCTATAAAGAAGCAAAGAAACATAACTCCTTCCTGCAGGAATGTGGAGACCCCTGCCTTAAAAACATACCTTATTCTGCTTTCTGTTTTGTTAGCAAAAGATAAGAAAGCTATAAAGAAGCCAAAATGTCTGAATTTATGAAGGAACAATTAGTTTGTGTTTGCTAAATACCAGTGACTGTGCTAAATGCTTTATAAAGATTGTCTCGTATAGCACAACGTTGAGTCCTGAGGATATTAAGTAATGTGTTCAAGGACCCAATGCTGGTGAGTATCAGAAAAGAATTATGAACCAAGGAAATTTAATTCCAAACCTCATATTCTTAATTATGTGATGTTATATCTCTAAATGGGTCTATGGGCCACCTCTAGGTTCTAGTAAAAGAAACAGCTGAGTTTGCATCTGGCCTTGGGTTCGATTCTTACGTTCATACCCTACTTGTTACCTAACTACATGTTTATGAACCACTCTTCCAACTTGAATGTAAAATGGAGATAATACCTCACTAAATGGTGAAATCATTGTGAGGATTAGTAAAATAATTGCATATAAGACACCTGGTTAATAGTAGACGTCAATAATTATTGGTTATCTACCTTCATGTTTTAATTTCTTATGATTCCTATAAGTAATCAGACCTTTAGTTTCAAATAACCAGAATCCACTAAAGAAGCAAAAGTAATGAACCTTTTTGTGAATCAGAAGTCTGCATAACATAGTAGAATCAGGATCACATTTATTAGAAAACTTAAAGGGAGGTTTAAATAATTATAGAACCAGTTTCTTACTAATCCACCAAAATCCTGTCCTAAGATGAAATGTTTAAAGTAGAAGAGCAATTACCCTATTCCCCACTCAACAAACTGCTGTTAGCATTTCTTAAGTCTACAGTAAACTTTTCAATGATTACTTAGTGTGTGTTTGTGTGTGTGTGTGTATGTGTGTGTGTGATATCACAGCCTAGGCACGGAGGAGCTGAGAAAGGAATAGGAAACTGCAGAGAAAGGGCTAGTTTACATGAGTTCAGGCTTATTGGTGGACACCACAGAAAGGGCAAGTGGTTAGAACTATGTCAAAGCCAGGGCGAGTGACCATAACCACATAAACACACGGCCAAGAGAGAGAGCAGGCAACACTGAAGCAACCAAAGGCTGAAGGGAGCCTGGCGGGGGGAAGATGGGAGAGTGAACTCAACAACTAAATTCTGCTCTTTATCTGTTACAGAACACTCAGAAACCTAAGGGCCCTCCACCTAGCTCAAACATAGGGCACACATGCTTTCATGTTGCATGTGCATGCCCTCTAACCCAGATGCATGCAGAGGCAGAAACTGCCTGTATATTGTGACTTGAGAGGAAATAGAAAGTTTCTCCTCCAAAATATACCCTGTGATGTATAAAAGTCTACAAGCGAAGGAGTGGGTCTCTGTTAAAACCATGGAGGGCTGGATCAAGCCAGAATAACCACGAGAGTGGAGAGTTGGGAGCGGGGGCAGGAGTATTTACCAATCTTTGTCATTTGCAATTTCTTTGAAAAAGTATTTGTTCAATCTACTCATACTGACAGCAATCTTGAGGAAGTTGCTTGAGGTCAATAAAATGTGGACCCAGAGAAGGTATGGGGAGCCAGAGAGAACAACAAAGCTATGAGAGGTAACTTTGGAGGACTGTGATCGCAATGTCACACACTTGAAAAGTTGGTGTATAATTTGGCCCAAGGTCCTCTGATAATTTGTTTTCACCTGCATTATGAGCAACAATTAAATAAGAACATACAGATATTATTAAACTTGGAAGCCTAAATTAAAATTCTTTCGGTTATCTTGTAAAATTGTGGGTGATTTTTATAAATCACTCGAATAATTTTAAAAAGAGAAAATGTGATTGTGTAAACATAATCTTGGATTTGATGCAAATTAAAGACTGAAAAATGGCCATGCTTGCTCTGTAAGATTGGAAAATATATTTTGAAAGAAACTCACAATACCATTGCAGATCCAAGGAAAGCTTAGCTTTCTGCTTGGATATGCTAAACTGGAGTCAAATTGGAGTATATGTATGACTTCTCAAACTTAAATAAGAGGAATGTGGATTAGAATTTTGAAGTTTATTGCATTATGGTATTTTCAAAAATAGACTATTTTCTCATTGATTTCTCTAACCTTTTTTTTTTACTTTTTGAATACAAAATATGTTCACATCTTTGAAACACATCTTCAAAATTAGGCCAAAAATAACTCAGAAAAAAAGAATTAGCAAACATTTCAGCTTCCATTCTATTAAAACTAAATCACAAATAGCGTGCTTTGCTATTTTACAGCATCAATTAATCCCCTTTAATAACCATCAGTCATATACTTTCTTTATCAAGATGGTTATCTTGATAACCCCCCTGTAATAGCTCCCATGAGTCATACAACTCCTCTACCTACTTAGTGTTAAGCTTATAAAGCTCAATAAGGAAGTACACATGCTTGCAGTTGAGAAAAGATGGTAAATAAATATAATGAAATAGGTGTAATGGTTCACTTCTTCTAACCAGACTTCTTGAACAAGTTTTCCATTTTCACTTCCTTATTCGTCACCCTATTCCACACGGCAGGGTCATCACTCCTCTAAAAAGGGTCCCCCCCAACATCATTAATGATGTCACAAAATCAAGTACAAATGTCTGCATGATTGTCTTACGAAACTTCAGCAGCATGCAACACTGTTACTTTTCCATCGTCTTGGTGTTTTTTTCTCACTGTTTCTGTTCCTCTCTGATCTCTTCTCATTTTCCATTTGGGGGTCATTCTCCTTGACTCAGCCTTCAATTGCTGAAAGTATTAAACATTTAGCCAGTCTTCTTTTCTTTACTCTTCTTTCTCTCCAGTACCTAGATCAGAATTTGTGTACTAAAGATTCCAAATCTATTTTTTCCAGTTAACCATTACTTTTGAGCTAAAATACAAACTCATGGACACAATAGTTCTCTCAATTCCCCCTTTAGGTGTCTCAAATGAATATCATATTCAATTTGTCTAAAACCAAATTCATTGCCATTCTCCTCCAGTCTCCTTTATCTAGTTACCACCTAGTTACCTCCAATCCCAGTTCAAAAATCACTTCCTCAGGGAACTCCATTCACCAAGGACATTTTGTTCATCTTAATGTGCACAATGTCTGTTACATAATAAGGGATCAATACACACTTGATTTGCAAAGAAACAGGTCATAAATTTTGCCCAGAACTCTCCGTTTAATGAGAGAGTTGTCTCTTAAAGGATGAATCGGATTTTGTTACAATATAAAGGAAAACTGAAGAGGCAAAAGAAGCAAAACAATGGAGGATTAAATAATTAAAGAGAAGGAATCAGGAACTGCAGAGTAAAAGTCATAGTGCAGCAAGGACTGGAAGTCAGAGGCGGGGTGGGGGCACTGAGGAAGGAAAGGGAGGATTAGGGAAAGAACTAAAAAATAGATTTTGGCCAAAGTTTGGGGACTCTGAACTTCACAGGCAATGAGGAGACAATGTGAACATTAAGGAAGTGACAAGGTCTGTGTTTTAGGAAGTGTACTGTATTGGTTATTGAGCTATCAACTCTCCAAACCGTCCTTCTATACTCTGGTCTAGTATACTGACCCTGGGATGCTGTAAAACACCCCCTTTTATTAGACTGCTCTCGGTTAGATTCTGCTAATAGGGGACTGTAGAGAGAAACTGAAAGAATGATAGAAGGTAAAAGGAATTTCCTCCTTTTTGTTTGTTTCCTGGTTTTGTCTTTATTTTAATCTAGTTTCTAAAAACCGCAGTCTCCTGCCTCTATTTAGCTCTAGAGGTGGTAGAAGTTTCTAATGGTATTTCCTTTTATTGTTTCAATCCTCTACCAAATGATTATCAGTACAGCTTTGATTCTCTATATTGAAAACTTAGTGTAACTTCTGCTTATTCTGCCTGGCCCCTGATTGACATAGGCACTTTGCTGCCGATTAGAAAGTGAAATGGTAAGAACTGGAGTTAAAGGATGAGTTAAAAGGCTGCTTTAATATTCTAGTGAAGAGAAAAAATAAGTCAGAGGGTATTTGAGTGGAGATGATAATGATAAAAACAATGATAGCTAAATCTCTGGAGCTCCCATAATATACAGACATTCTTCTAAAGCCATAATCTCCATAACAGAGTTACTATACTTATTTCCATTTCACAGAAAAGAAAACTGAGACCTAAAAAATTTCCAAGTAACAGACACCACATCACACAAATAGCATTGTCAGAGACAGAATTTAAACTGGTTCCAAGGTACTTTCTTTCTTTTTTTTTTTTTTTTTGGAGTTGGAATCTCACTCTGTCGCCCAGACTGGAGTGCAGTGGCCACTCCCAGCCACCGCAGCCTCGACCTGCTGGGCTCCGGGTGATCCTTCCGCCTCAGCCCTCCAAGTAGCCGGAATTACAGGCATGCGCTACCACGCCCGGCTGATTTTTTGATTTATTGTAGAGATGAGGTCTCGCCAAGTTACCCAGGCGGGTCTCGAACCCGCGGGCTCGGGCAATTCACTCACCTCGGCCTCCCAAAGCGCGGGATTACAGGCTGAGCCACCAAGCCCGGCTTAAATATAAATTTTTTAAGCTTAAGGTTTTATATTATAAAATATACATGACTTAGGTGTTTTTGTGGTTTTTATTTTTTGAGTTGGAGTCTCACTCAGTCGCCCAGACTGGAGTGCAGCGGACGCTCCCGGCCACCGCAGCCTCGACCTGCTGGGCTCCAGCGATCCTTCCGCCTCAGCCTTCCAAGTAGCTGGAACTAAAGGCACGCGCTATCACGCCTGGCTAATTTTTTTTTTTTTTTTAATTGTAGAGATAAGGTCTTGCCAAGTTACCCGAGTGAGTCTCGAACCGGTGAGCTCAGGCAATCCGCTCACCTCAGCTTCCAAAGCGCGGGATTACAGGCTGAGCCACCGAGCCGCACTGCCAAGGTACTTTATTTTAACAACAAGCAATTATTTGAGTTATTGAGTTATTCCTGAGAAAGAAACAATAGTATTGGACACTAATTTAACAGAAAGTAAAAAGAAGGAGAAGTACAAAAAGTCATTAGAGACAATTTTAGTGACGGGGGGGATTATGAAGCTTTTAACAACAATGGTAAACAAAAAAAAAGTTGGAATGTCTGACAAGAGTAACTAGTCCAATTTTGACTATTTTGAATTAAAGATGCTTGTAGGAGTGATGCTTTCAGTTGAAAGCTGAATTTGAGGTGGGTCCTTTAAAACAGTTTTCATTGGAGATAAAGATTTCAGAGTCTTCAAAATAAGGACCAGATAAAGCCCTGAAGGCAAATGGTTGTGCCTGCCCTGAGAGGGAGGCTAGGGAAACAGTGAGCAGGGTTTTCAAACTTTAAATATATATCTTTCCGATCCTTTTTTCTATGTAAAGAATAGCAAGCAGTCTTGGGAATAAATTTATATTAGGCGATGGAGTGGAGACGTGAAGGGTAAAGGGAAATGTATGTGGTATAACACACAAGTATGAAAATATTCAAAGATTTTTTTTTTCCTTTTCGGGAGGAAACAAAAAAGGAGAGGGAAAAGGGAAAGAAAGAGTTTAGAACGAAATGCTTTTGTTCCTGACTGAAATGCAGGGTCTCACAGATTGATTATACTTCTTAGAACGCTTTGGCTGCAGAGACTGGGATGACATCAGCAAACCAATCCCTAGCCGAAGAGAATGAGTCACATTTTCGTCTGTTTTCACTTGATTAAAATATTTTACATTTGTTGAGCTTGGGGGAAAAAAGACAGAGAAAGCCATTGAAAGTGGAAAATTGAAAATCCAAATATGGTGAATTTCTGACTCACCAGAATTGCAGGATCGTAGGAATTAATAACTTTGATTTAAAGTGACATTAAAAAAACTCTTTATTCAAAAAATAATTCCTTGATTTGCATAACAGTGTTTTAGGGCTTTCTTAAGCTTTTAACTTAATGCCAAACAGAGAAAATCCTATAAAAGGGTGATCTGTAATATTTCTCAAAGTATAAAGTTAAAGATCTTGTCAGTCGTAGAAAAAATGAGTACTATTTAAACATATGGTCTTTATAATGTATTTGTTCAGATTAGTATAAACCACTGGTTTTGATGGTTCAGATGTATCTAAACACTGGCTTCTTGGGAGCAATGCAGGCAGGAAAAGCAGTGTAAAAGAGCGGGACGGAAGGTTTGCTTCTTCATGGGGATCTATGCCAAGTAATCTGCAAGCAATCCATTTCCTGGCAAATGTCTGCTAACTTGCCCATAATTTTTTTTAACTGTAGCTGTTAATACCGACCTCCATCTCCATTAGCAACAAGAGACTTATAATTAGGCCAACTTCACTTGGAAAAGGAATCCATTACTGCTGACTTTAGGCAGTTATTCTTCTAAGTATGTGAATTATTGGGGGCTCAAATCCTACAAGTGAATGAAGTCTCTAAATTGTGAAGCCCTGTGTAAACCTTAGTCATTATTTCTTTAACAGGCTGGAGTATACAGAGATCATCTACAAATGGGAATAACACTGGTGTCATTTCAAATTAAGAAAATGTGCTGCTTTCTAAGATCCGTAGTTCTTTACCCTATAGTGACATTAATTATTGTTCAGCAGTAAAATTTACCAAACTCTTCAACAACCAGTAGGTGGGTCTCTTGAAATATAAGCAAAAAAATACAAAAAAATTTTTAAATTTTTCTGACTTAAGCTTTAAAATTGTGTTATGTAAAAATACATTTAGATGATAAATGCCATATTTAAAAAATTATTGCCAGTATCATTACAGCACATATAGATGGGGAGTTAAGGTTTATATCTTAAGAATAGTTTTTACATATCATTGAGAGTAAGGCAAAGACTCCAACAGAAAAATAGGCAAAACTAAAAACAAATCATATATGAAATAAAACATACAAACAGTCAAAAATAAATAAATAAATAAGAAAATAATGATCCGGCTTACTAAAACTCAAGCAACAAAAATTAAAAGCAATTAGGTAATATTTCTTACATTTCAGATTAGCAAAGATTAAAAATGAAAATAGCCAGGGGGATCATGGGAAGACAACAGAGATAGTGACTGCATAGTTTTGGGATCTTCCAGAAAATCTACATAAAAACAGACAGAGTGACTAGGGAGTAAAACCAAAAACCCATGGGCAACATTTATAACAAAACACAATGGTGATATATAACTTTGTAGGGACAAACCACCAATAGCCTCAAACCTGCATGATCTGGAAAGCTGTGCAGGAGAAAGAGAGGGAAGTGCATTTGAAGGACTTGAGAAATGACAGCACAGCCTCAAAATAGTTACCACCAAGTGTTCACTGAAAAATCCAGTGGCCTGATTTGAAATCAACAGCCTAGAGGAGTAGGCGGCACAGTGGGAGTGATACACCCAGGTTGGAGGATTATTTTGTCACTGATGTTGTTTTGAATTGCCAGTACAGGCTGATAATATAAAGCAGACCAGCTCTCAGTAGTCTGTCTTTATCTTTAATACTCTGTGGACAACGTGGCCCCTTATTGCCTACACCTGGGGCAAATGCTTCCATGGCCTCCTCTGTCCCTTGATATGCTTCTGCACTTACTGAACCTAGACGGGATGTTGCCAGATACAATAGCAAATATATTTGAAAGGGCCATGAAACAGGCTAGGGCAGACTGTCTCCTATGAATTCTTAAAACAGATCTGCCAGGGCTCTCTTCCAGCACAGGGCCCCACACTGAGATGATATGGAGGGGAGTGGAGTAAAATTTGAATGGCACATGGGCAAGAAAGACAAAGTAAAGAGAAGGCCAGATAAAAGGAGTGTTGAGAAGGGCAGAAAATAACAGAATCGGGAACTCTCAGAAAGCAAGCTACCAAATTTTGTAACACTTATTTTTAAAACATTTTTTTAAGGAGTGAGGGGAGTTCTAAAAGGTTAAAAAAGTTATCTGAACCAAGTCTCTTTCTAAAATTTCAGGGAAACCAAATTTATTTTTTAAATTACCAAGAGAGAAGTATCAAGATTAAATGCTATGTAAAGTTATCATTTTTTGAAAAAAAGAGAATACAGAGGAAAATAATATCCCTAAAGACACTGAAAGTGTACCAACAAGACAAACGCAAAAATGGGTAAAAAAAATATACATTACTATTTCCACAAAGGGTGCAGTATATTAAAATGAGAAAGAATGATCAAGTCAGTAGTAATAACCATCTCCAACAAGACTGTAGTACTGAAGTATTATTTCCCATTAAAAGAATCCAGGGATTCTTGGAGAATTTGCTGATTTCAGGTTTAGGAGGAAATGTAAAAGATGCAACTGGAATGTCTTAACATACTAATATCAAACAGGCTGCCAAAGACCACTGAAACAATATCAAAAGTATCACACAGGCCTAAGATAGGACAATTTGAGCTTCAATAGAAGTCAGAATTCCTTTAGTTCAAGACACACAAATATGTTTAAATGTATAAGTTTATAATGACATTAAATTAAATTGGTCATCTTGGACAGTGAATAAATAAAAGAAAGGAATTGGACATTCATCCTATCTTTCCTATATAGACGACTGTACCGCTTGATAACTGAATACTAGATAAGGGAAAATATATTCTTTTAAAATTATTCCATATTGTTTATATTTTAATAAATAAAAACAAAAATAATACCATAATTTGGCAATCCAGAAAGAATCTATGGATCTAGGCATTGAATATCAATTCTAACATCATTAAAAAAAAAAGACAGCCAGACATGGTGTACCTCCTGAAGAGACAATGTATCACCTATGATCTTGCCACATGATTGAATCTAGTGTGATTAAGTCTTCAGATGCAGCTGTCAATATGTGGGAAATAGAGAGTAAAGAGGAGCTGGACCATGACTGTGCCACCAGCAAATTCGGACTGTGGGAAACTGCTGACCATGGCCTGGGTTCCTCAAATCATAAGGAAGAGAAAGGGGGAAATACAGGGAGAGAAGTTATAGATTAAAAGAGCCAGACTGAACTCTAATGCCTAGGGGTACATAGTTGGTAATAAAACCACAGAAAAATGGAAGAAAGGGATCCATACAAAAGCCAGGAGAGTCCCTTGATGTCTTTCACAGTTCCTCTGTGGGGAAGTAGAGGGAAATATGATGAGGGTGGAGCAAAGGGAGAGGCTTCTGGGTGGATGGAAATGTTTTATTTCTTGACCAGGGTAGCAGTTACAAGGGTATCTGCCTTATGATAATTCATATGTACACATGCATATATATTTGCATGTGTGTTTTTCTGTACCTGGATTATATTACAGTGAAAAGTGTTTTCTCTTGTAGTAACTGATGTAAACAAAGATGTGAGGTAAGAGGCACACTTACTTCTACACCTCTGTAATAATTTGGGGATATAAAGTAGAAAAAAATTACATAAAATAGTATATTAAACATACCAAAAACCTCAAAAATATGCATAAGCATACACTCATTCACTTGGTAGTTCCATTTCTAGGAATTTATCCTTTAAAAATGGGTGCCTGGAAAAAGTTTTATTTTATTTTATTTTAATTTTAATTTTATTTTTTATAGAGAGGTGGAGTACAAGTTAGGGTTAACTGTACAAGTAGGCTGCATGCAGGTGAAGTTTGGACCTCTAACTGACCCTCATGTTTCCTGATTTAGGATCATGTATGCTTTGTGTTGTTATGAGCCACCACCCCACCCCCCGACAATACCCAGTGACTGCTGTTCCTTCTGTTGTGCTAATGTGACCAGTGTTCAGGGCCCATTTATGAGTGAGAACATGCAGTATTCAGTTCTTTGTTTCTTTAACAGATCACTAAGTATGTTGGTCTCTAACTCCATCCAGTTTACTGCGAAGTCCATGATTTTGCTCTTTTTTATGGCTGTGTAATATTCCATCACATATATGTACCACATTTTCTTTACCCAGTTCACTTTTGGTGGGCGGTGGGATTGGTTCCATGTTTTTGTTATTGTGAATAGTGCAACTATAAACATGCGTATGCATGTGCATTTTTTGCACAATGACTTATGTTCCTCTGGGTATTGTCCCAGTAGAGGTGTTGCTAGATCATATGGAAGGTCAATTTTTAGTTCTTTTAGGAATCACCACACTGCTTTTGATAGAGATTAAACTGGTCTGCACTCCTGCCAGCAATGTAGAAGTGTTCCATTTTCTCCGCATCCTCTCTAGCATCTTTTTTTTTTTAATTGATGAGGACCATTCTTACTGGAGTTAGATGGTATCTCATTGTGGTTTTGATTTGCATTTCTCTGATGATTAGTGAGGCTGCACATTTTTTCATGTATCTGTTAGCTACTTGTATATCTTCTTTTGATAAGTGTCTATTCATGTTCTTTGCCTACTTTTTTATATAATTTTTTTTTCCTTTCAGCTCATTTGAGTTCCTCATAGATCCTGGATATTAGGCCTTTGGCAGATATATAATTAGCAAATATTTTTTCTTTCTGTGGATTGTCTCCCCACACTCTTGATAGTTTCTTTTGCTGTGCAAAAACTTTTCAGCTTGATGAGGTCTCACTTGTCTATCTTATCTTTTATGGCTTTCACTGTTGGGGATTTGATTAAGAATTGGTTGCCTACTCCAACGTGCATAAGAGTGTTTCCTACATTTTCTTCTAGGATTCTTATAGTCTGAGGTTTTACATTTAGGTCCTTGACCATTTGGAGTTGATTTTTTGTATATAGCAGTAGATGAGGATCCAGTTTTATTATTCTGCATGTGGTCAGCCAGTTTTCCCAGCACCATTTGCCAAATATAGTCTCCTTTCCCCAGTGGTTGTTATTGGTGACTTTGTTGAAGATGAGTTGGTTGAGAGATCGAGTTGTTTTTGCTTCCATAATCTCTGTCCTGTTCCATTGGTATATGGGACCAGTACCAGGCTGTTTTGATTACTGTAGCCTGGTAGTAAAGTTTAAAATCTGGAAGCGTGATACCTCCTGCTTTGTTCCTTTGGCGGAGGAATTTTTTTCCCTATTTGTGTCTCTTTTTTGTTTCCATATGAATTTCTGTACTGTCATTTCCAGGTCTGAGATAAATGATATTGATAATTTGATGGGTGTTGCACTGAATCTGTAGATTGCCTTGGGTAGGATGGACATCTTGACAATATTGATTCTTCCAATCCATGAGCATGGAATATTTTTCCATTTGTTTGTGTTATCCTTGATTTTTTGAGCAGTGATCCGCAGTTCCCATTGTAAAGGTCTTTCATTTCTCTGGTTAGGTGGATGCCAAGGTATTTCCTTTTTTGTGTGTGCGGCTCTTGTGAATGGGATTGTGTTTTTATTTGGCACTCTGTCTGCTTGTTGCTGGTGTATAGAAATGCAACTGTTTTTACACATTGGTTTTGTACCCCAAGACTTTACCAAAGTCAATTATCAATGTGAGGAGGCTTTTGACAGATTTCCTATGGTTTTCAAGATATAGGATCATATTTTCCGCAAAGAGGGATAGCTTAACCTCATCTGAAAAAGAAGTATATTCTTCACAGCCTTAAATTTTATGCTCCGAAAAGGAGAAATATCTGAATATCTAAGAATAGCAGGTGTGTACATAAATTATGGATCATATATGTAATAAATTAATATAGCTATGCTAATAGTGATTAATTAATGGTATGGAAAATATTCATGTGATGTAAAATGTAACGCAGCATATAAAACATGTATGTGCATGTGTGTGTGTGTGTGTGTGTGTGTGTGTGTGTGTGTGTGTGTATGCATAGGAAAAATCCCAGAAAGGAATGATGAAAAATCTTCATAGAGTTTACTATTGGTGGCATTATGGAATGATTTATTAGAATTTGCCTGTTATTCTTTTCTAATACTTATAAAATAAATATGAATTACCTATGTAATTAGCAAAAAGCAATTAAAAGTGATATGTTCCTTTCTGATTAAAAAGGAAGAACAGTAGGAGTCAGGTCAGGCAAAAGAATTCATGACAACCTCAAAGCTTGGCGAGCCAATGTGACTAATTCCCAAAAGTGAGCGTGTAGATTCCTAAGAAAGTTTGGAATTCTGTGAGAGGTACTTTTTCTATTATATGCATAATAGAAAGAGCTATTTTAGGTATTTCTTATACTTGAAATCTGTGTCCAACTAATATTTATCATTATTAACTTTTGCTAAGACCTGACCTAGGTACATTTTCCTGTGTAATTTTATTAAAATCCTCAAGAACTTCCTGAGGATTAGGTAATACTACCTTCAGTTTAACATTATGATCACCGAGGCTCAGAAAAAGTAATGGATTCTCTCATTGACACACCTCTAGTAAATAGCACATCTGGGATCTGAATCTAGGTCTTCCTGTTCATTCTCCATTGAGTGTTTCAAGCTACAGGGGGGAAAATATCTGTATATAGCTAGCACACAAGATAAAAGAACTAGATCTTGTAGGGCAATCAATTCATCTCTGTTTACTTATGACTGTTCCAGTCTTGAAACTGAAAATCCCATTTACCAGGTATACCCTCTAAGTCCCAAGGAAACTGAGATGGCTGGTCACCTAAGAACAGAGTGGTCCAATACAGTAGCCACTAGGTACAGGCATCTACTGAGCACTTGAAAAGTGGCTAGTCTGAATGCTGTGAGAGTCATATATACATCATATTTTTTCCAAAATGAGCAGAAAAAATAAAATGTAACCCATCTCATTAATAATTCTATGTTGGTTACATGTTGAAATAAGAATATGTTTGATATATTGGATTAAATAAAATATATCAATTAAAATTAATTATGCCTGTTTCTTTGTACTTTTCAAACTGTGGCTACGAGAACATTTTAAATTATATATGTGGCTTACATTTGTATCTTACATTATATATTTTTTGGGAAGTGTTATTCTAGAAATAAATAAATATATAGTATAGTATTAAATTCATGTTTGTGTGAAGCATTTTGGGGGAACTCTTAATATTCAGTTTACAAACTTTTAGTATCCTAAAAGTAACTTCCTTATCCAGAATTCACTAGAATTCACTTCTGCTTCTTTCACTTTCTCCCTATTCTAAATCAAAAACCATTAAAGTAAGGGTTAATGACTTAGACTTTCAAAGAATCCCCACCTCCCCTAAGCAGAATGCTTCTGAAATTCATATGCTACTTCCATGTAGCTGGCACAGTAAAGATGCTTATGGGTCTAGACTTTTATTCTTTTCACTCTTCCTCACTTATCTTGTGTGGCTCAATTACTCAAATAGCTCACCTGAATAGTAATAAATTAAACATGCTATTGGGCTTTGAGAGGATCCCTTCCATAAAATGTAGAATAATGGTTTTAATGGTGTGCAAGCTCTGTAACAAACATTTCTTTGGCCACATTTTAGCATGTCAAGAAAGCAAATTAAATTAATCATAATATCTGCAATATAACTTGCAAATAAAAATAACCATTTTCCTCTTATGACTGGTATTATGCAGTGACAAGTATGTAGGATGATTTGAGGAATAAAATTAATGTCCCAAGCCTTCTTCTGTCCCCAAGTACCTTCCACTTTAGCCTGGAATTTCCATTTTAAGATTATTCCCTTTGAATCAAGTCATCAATCTCTACTGACTGCTGTTAGGTTCATTCAATAACTTACTAACTCATTCATTCATTCAGTACTTTTTTTCTCTAAGAGCTAGGTGATGACAATGCAAAGATGAAAAATCTAGTCACCTGCTGCCTTGGAATCTCAAGATCTAGTATGTAAACAAAGAAAAAAAATCAAAATGTAATTAATACCACTCTAGAGGTTATATATGTTACTAGGGTGAAATAATCAGATTAAATAGTCACATCGGATGGCAGATAGTAGAATTCCTTTTTTTTTTAAAAAAAGGTAATATAGTCATAAGGTTGAGATTATAGGTTCTGGAAGAAAAAAAAGATACACAAGTTCTGGAGTCAAGCAAATCAAAATTTCAATTATGAACTTTGCCACTTACCAGATGTATGAACTTAGATAAATTTCTAGGTTTTCTCAGTCTACATTTCTTCAAAAGGGAAAAATAGTAATACCAAATCAGAGTATTATTGAGAATTAAATAAGCTTAGTAACACCCTGAACTCTTAGCATTGTTTCTGACACATTGTGTATACTCAAAAATGTATTTTTTTATTATTATTGAATGCATCTAGTTAAACCTAAATTTGCTGGAAAGAAAGTCATGGAAAGACCCCATGGGTACTACACTGAGCAGTGAGGGCCAACATGAGAAAATTGTAAAAGTAGGCAAAAGTAGCTCTCAAGAGAGGGATTAAAAAAAAATAGAGAGTGGGGAAGTGACAGTAAACATCTATATGACAATGTTGTATCCAGTCTGCCTGACTTGATAAAATAATTCACAGGAAAAAAAAAGAGAGAGAAACCATGAGCACTCTTTCATTACTTCACAATGAAGACATATTAGTTGCAAATGATATGAACCAGCTCCATACAGTTTTGGCATTTATTCACTTTCTGAGTAAGTAAGGCATCTTGTTTTCATAGAAAGATGCCAGGACAAATGGTCAGAACTTCTTTAGAAAGAACTGTATCTGCAATCAGTGTAAAATAGAGTGCATTTACCCTTCTTAGCTCTGGGATGTGTACTAGCAATGTGTGCACAAAATCATAAAAAAATAAGGTGGCTTAACTATAATAACTTAAGGCCACTCTGACTTTCTCTATGTCGCACTTTCCCTGTGGTCTTGTACTGGTGGAGTGACCCCAGGCATTTTGGGGATCCAGCTAAAAAGCTGAGCTGGGAATACACCTACTTTTGACTTAGTGAGATGGGTGCGTACATGGTTCACAGTCCATTCCACACGTAGCTGTTGCCCGCAGCCTAGTGTAGGAATGGCTTCTAGATATGTTCCCACTCATTGTACTGATCAACCCAGCAGTAACATAAAAATTCAGGGCTAGAATGTATGCATTAACATGATAAATGTCCTATGGTCCCTTGCAATGAAAATATGTGGGTAGTGGAGAAAATACATAGTTCAAAATGGATAAAACCAGCAACTAGCTTGTGGAAAACTCAGTCATCTTCTGTGTGCAGTTGAATTGGCACATTAGGTTCTCACTGTCACCTAGTCAAAATGGTAGTTCTCTGCAGCCAGCAGTCTATCTGATAATTCAGTGCACACAGTGACAAATGCACCACATATTCTTTTTATTTTTTGGTGGGAAGCACAGAAATACAATTTATCAGATACCTCTACTTACAGAACACAGACATGTAGAGACAGTAAAGACAAGAATCACTTCCTTGTATGAAATGCTTGTTTTATGCATTTGATGTATCAGATCATATTTTAATGTATCTGATTTATCTTATCCTGACAAAGTCTGGTACTTTCAGAACAAACAACACAGAAATTGCCACCAATGCAGCAAAATTTCTTGAAGTCTAGTCTTTCAGTATCAGTCAATACATAATATAAAATAGCAGCCATGCAAAAATGCATTGAAATCACTTATTTATGCCTTAATTTAAGTCTTTTTGACATATTTCTCACAAGCATTAATTATACCAAAATTCAAATCTGACAGGAAGTATTGTAGTAGAAGGCAAAAACATTAACATAAAAGTGATTGATTAAAACTCAAGTTAAAAAAAAGACTCTTCTATATTTGTAGTATTGTCAGGTTTGTACATTGAAATTTATTATTGTTCATTTTATATTCTAAATAAATATTCACTCTTATGCCAAATTTATATTTGCTGTTTTGTTGTTTTTTCTTATAGAAACCCTCTCAGATTGAATAAGCTTCAGGTTCCACAAAATACAGAACTACCCTGTGTAAGGGCAAAAACTAAATGAATACCCATATCATCACATCTGTGATGACTTAGGTGGGAAGATGGAGATTATACTGTAAAACTTTTGGAAATATCTTAGAGAGACAAAACAGAGTAATAGATCCCAAAGTTGTCATGGTATTTAGAGCTCTAAGTAAATCGGAAAAGTATGTGCTTTAAACCTTTTATTACAGCGTATTTTAGATTAGAAAAAGTAAGTAACTTGCTTGGGCTACACAACTAGGCTATATACCAGGTTGAACTGCTCTATAAGCCTGGCCAAGATCCTGGATGCTATGGAGCCAGGGCCAGCTTCATGGACATGTCACCTGTGTAGATAGAAGGCGCTATGCTGGGTTTCATACCCTGCTGTCATCTTGAAATGCTTAATAAATTTGGACAAAGGAATCCACATGAAAATTCTGCACTGAGCCCTAAAAATCATGTAGCAGTTCTGTGTGCAACACGTATAGTCAATTATAATGTCCCTTGTGGGGCTGAAATGGGACCTTTATGCCCATCTACCTGGCTATCACCAGATGCGGCTGCCACAAGAAGGACATGACCTCAGGTAAAGATACACTCTGCAGCTGAGGTCCACCCTGAAGGGCCTGACAGCTGGACACCAAGGATTTTCTTGGAGAGAGACCTGGGCAGCATATTGCTGTGTCCACCACAGTCATAGCGCCCACTTACTCTATGTGTGTTAAGATCCTATGAGAAGACTTCAAAAATAATTTTAATTGCCCAATTGTGTCCTTCTTTATAATAAATATGTAAGGATTCTCAGAGAGTCTAATCATTTTCCAAAGTTTATTTCTTAGTGAGAAAATTCCTTAGAGAACTCAAATTAGTATGAAAATGATTCCTTAGGAATTATTTTAATTGCATTTTAAATTTACAGCACTAGCAAATTCAGTGCATTTTTTTAAAAAGAAAGACATACTAATTTTCTTCTGGGGTTTTAATATGCCAATCACTCTTGTGTCAGACAATAAAAAAGGAAAATTTTCAGTCACTGATTTTTTTTTTTTTTTTTTAGAATTACATATCACTTAGACATACATTTCAAATAGACTATTTTGAGTGAGGACATATTTTAGGAAGAACTGAGATTTAGGGGAATCTGGAAACATATTGATATGGATTTTTCAGGTCAGTCTAGGCTTTGAGAGTGTTAGCTTAATAGGTTGGCCAGCCAAGTCCCAGAGAGGGTCAACTCGAGGGACTGGTAAACCTAGCCCCAGAAGTGTTGGCTCTAATGGTTGATAAGCCAAGACCAGAGAGTGTTGCCGATTCAGTGAGTTGGCAAGCCTAGCCCCCCAAAGTGTGTCAGCTTCGGAGTCTTGCCTTCTTCCAGCAGCTCTTCCAGCTGGCAAGTCAGCCTCCTGGGTGCACAGCTCTTCAGCTCCAAAGATCTTCTGCAGCTCTTCAGGTCGGGGTTCTTGTCTCATGCCCAGGAACAATGAGAGACACAAAGCAGGAAGTGAGAAAGCAGTATTTATTGAGAAGACAGAAAAGCTCCCACGGTTGGAGGGGACCCAAGGGGGTTGCTGATTCCAAGTTGAAGTCTGGTGCTTATCTAGCCCTAAGACCGAGTTAATTGGCTATCACTAGCTGTGAGCTGATTGGTCAGCACTGGATGTTCTGATTGGTCAGTACTGAGACTCAATCGGCAGGAGGTAGGGGCCTAATGGTGAGCTGATTGGTCAGTACTTGGCAACAGAGCTGATTGATTGTTTTTCTATTCCAGCAACTGAGTACTTGAGCTCTAGCTTGAGAGGCTGACAGGGAGCTTGTTTACCTACACCAGTGTATCAGCCTTAGAGGCCTGCTGGAAATTTGCTACATTGTTGCTGGGGGACCTGCCCTGTCTGTCTATTTTTTTTCTCTAGCTATCTCCTCTCTCAACATCAGTAATATTGGTATAAATTAGGACATAAACCACTGGTAGCTATAACCCCTAAAGTGAAAGGCCCAAAGCAAACAACATTTCAGCCTCTCAGCATAATTTCTGATGTACCGTGGCATGTAAGGAAGACTGTGAGTATGAGGACTGTCGCCCAGCTCTTCCCTCCCCTCTTACCCTTGTCAACATTTTTTGTTCTTGTTGTTTTCATTGATTCTCTCCCCTACAGTATAAGCCATATCTATGAGCTCAGGGCTTTTTGTCAGTTTTGCTCACTATTATGTCTCTGTATAAAGAAGAGTAGCTGGCTCATAACAAATGTTCAAAATCTGTTATTGAATGAATGAAAATGAATCCATATAAATTTATTTTAAAATTTTCTAGAATTGTGACTAAAAATATATGCCACCCATAACTTCTCATTTGCATTATAAGAGCTATTATACTATATCACAAAAGAAATCAAAATGGAGATTATAAGGCAATACTCATATTTTTAACCACTCCAAACTAGGAAAAATAATTGCAGTATAAACCAGTTTGAAGTTCAGCTTTTGTTTGTGAATGATTAAACCTACTCGCAATCTTGTTTTTTTTGAAGTCTAAAGCTTATCTTAAATAGTTTAAGAAAGTATAGAAAAGTCATTTTAATTCCTTCAATGGAGAAAGATCTAGAGAATAGTACCATGAGCTAGTAATAAAACTCAGTTTCTATTTTGCTGCTTAGGTTATGACTAAGATCCTACCAATCCAGTTTGGCACAGTGGCTCACACCTGTAATTCCAGCATTTTGGAAGGTGGAGGTGAGAAGATTACCTGAGCCCAGGGGTTCGAGACCAGCCTGGGCAACTTGGAGAGACCTTGTCTCTACAAAAAAATTTTTTAAAAAAATTAGCCAGGCATGGTGGTGCACATCTGTAGTTCCAGCTACTTGGAAGGCTGAGGTAGAAGGATCACCTTGGTCCAGCAGGTCTAGACTGTGGTGGCCATGATCCTGACACTGCACTCCAGCCTGGCAGACAGAATGAGACTCTGATTTTTAAAAATCCTACCTTTCATTCCCTGAGGCATAAGAGCTGAAATTCTTAGGAAAGGTGGGTGAGACAGTGGAAAGAAATGCTAAAAGGGAAAAAAATAATCAGGTTAACGTTAACAATGAAAGCACATGCACTATATGAATCCTGTATTCAAACATTACAATTTCTTTACCAAAGAAGTCAAGAAATGTAATCAAAATAAGCTAGTATTTAGGAAAAAATGTTGGGAGCTAGCCGAGGAAGCCTGCCTGAGCATTGGGGATCCAGGCAGGCTGTGGACCCTGAGAGCACTAGGTTGAGTTCAGGAGCTGATGGCCCATTCCCTCTTCCCTTCTTTGCTGTTTGGCACGTCCCATTAGCAGGGACTTTGATGATCTAAGCATGAAGTTCTGAGAGTACGACAAGCATGGCTTACTTTAGGAGTCCATTGTTCCCATTTCTCACAGACTGCGATTTCGGCTTTAAACTTAATTCAAACTCAGGTCACATTTGGGAACCTTTAATATGGTACAAGCTTTTTTATAAGATTTAAGGATATATTTGTAGAATTAGTATATACATATAAAGTGCTGTTTCAATTTTAATAATATAGATAATTATTTAGAGTTATTAGAAACGGCCCGGCACAAACTTTGGGATGGGCCACATTCCTTAGGGACTGATTTGGGCTATAGTTAGGAGTTTCCATAGTGTAATGGTTATCACATTCACCTGGCTTTGTGTTTATGTAGAAGTTTTGTGATTTGATTGGGATTGTTCTTCCTCATTCCTGGGGAAACATCTGATGGGTTGGGGACGCCCCTCATCCACCTGGCTTTGTGTTCACGTGAAAGTCTTGTGATTTAACCTGTGAAACTTTGGGATAAAAGGCTTACAGTTCATCCCATTAAAACGGCTTCTGCACTAGACAGAGTCTAGTCTCTTTCTTTCTCCCCCCGTCTCTCTCTTTCTTTCTCTTTATTTCTCCAGAATAATCGCTGACACCACCACACCTTCCAGGGACCCTCTAAATCTTTCTGCAGGGGCTGCCCCCCGCAAAAAAAAAAAAAAAAAAAAAAAAAAGGCATGTGGAGCTTAGACAGGAGCAGTTTTTGTAAACAGATTTACCATTCTTATCGACATGTCCCTAAGAAAAAACCCATTCACTTTTTTCATACTCCTCTGTCCTCATCTGTCCCTGACAGACAGAAAAAGTAAAAAGGTAGTACATAACAATGTCATAAAAGTTGGGTGAAAATTTGACACACTAATAATGCTGGAACTCCACTGTCACTTCATTTCTACCGAATGGATTTTTCTATAATATAGATCTACTCAAGACTCAAATCCAAGGGTATTTATCTTCTGAAACATGAGTGTTTTCATGAGACAGTTCCACCACACCCTGAGTTTTCCCTTTATTTGAGTACTTTAGGGCTTTAAAAAGGCTTTTGAAAATTTTAGACTGTGCTTTAAATGAATGAAATTAAGTACTTAAAATAATGCTTAACTTTATTTATTTTTACTGATCTGTGCATTATTGTTGAATTGGTATATCTATGGATGTATGCTTAACTTTATTTAACTCGATTCAGATAAATTCCTATTTAAATGTTAACTTATTCTCAAATGGATACTAACTAGCAAAATTCAGCTAAGTGCACTTTAGAGTTTAAGCCAGATGGCTACAAGTGTTAGTGTACATCAGAATCACCTGCCATGACTGATTAAAACATCAATTCTTAGGACCCTTTCCCAGAGATTCAAATGCAGTAGGACAGAAAGTGTGAGTCACATACTGAAAAATATTAGAGCACATATATGTGAATTTCAATGTCTTATTGGTGTTAGAAATAGTGGTATAAACACAATTATGTAGCACAAATAAGAAAAATTTAATGAATAAAAATGTTATCGAGTATTATTTTTCATAGTATATTCTCCAACCTTTGTAGGTCAATGAAAAGTATTTTATATCTCCTACCAGTTACATCCCCCTATCCAGGAAAAGTGCCAGTTCAAATTTGTTCTACAGAATCAAAAGAAACAGCTGTGTACTAGCAAATGCCAGAACAGAAATGATCAAGTAATTTCTTTCTTAGGCTACCAAGCAGACTAAATCTCAGAGAAACTAGTCTGGGCACTTGAAAAAGCACTTAAGGGCTTGACTCTGGGCCATTGGACTTTGACCAAGGCAAACCTGCCTGCTTTCCTCCTCAGAAGGGGCAGTTGTGTTTGTAGTTTAGGAAAGGAAATCACTAATGCCCAGTAGAAAGCCTCACAGAATCCCAACAGTACAACTCTGTTACAGGCCCAATGTAGAACATCACTGAACATATGAAAAGTAGATCTCAGGACCAGCAGAAGCTAGCACCAGTCTTGAGAGCTCCTTCATATGAGGTTGGTCTAGTCTCTTATGCTGAAAAATTCTCATTCACCCAGCACAAGTGTTCCCAAGATGTATGCATATTCAGAATAACTCATGGATAACATTCAAGACCATAAATAAATAAATTCTAGATTTCAATGAAAAAAGTTCAAATATCTGGATTTTCACAAAGTCAGTCCAGGTAAAAATGTGCTCCTGTATAGATTGCTTTTATACTAAAATATCTTATTATCTTGTGTTCATTAGAAAATAAATTTCTTCAACTGATTTACACAAGAAACCTCCACCAAAAGAAATACTGAATGAAGGCATCTTGGAAAAGTCAGCTTTTTCATCCAAATTTAATGTTTTTTCCTCCTCCAGATGATCTCACTTACAGGATTTAGTGCAACAAAATCATATGCTTGAACAGCTTTATGTAAATCACCAATCTGGCCTACACTTGCCTATTGCATAGTACCTTCCTGTTTTTCAAAATTCAGATCATTCTCTTCTTTCACTGAGTCTCTGAGAATATTAGACCAAGGTAGGCAGTTGCAAGATCAAAATAAACCAAGAAGTCTAGAAAAAGCTAATCAGGTTGTAGAATCAGCAACCACTCAAATGTGTATTAACAACATAATGGATGAATACATTTGTGATTATACTTACAGAACAATGAGAACAAATGTTCTAAAATTTAAAAATTTTGCAAAAATTTTTCAGATATGATAAGCAAAAAGAGCCAGTGCTATGTTGTTGCTCCATACTGTATATTTCTGTTTATATCAAGTGAAAAATCAGGAATAATTAATCTTTAGTGTTATAAATCAGAATAATGGTTAACTTGGGGGAAGGGGTTAGATGGTGAAGATTGAGGGTAACCACAAAGGGAGCTTTCTGGTTTGCTTATAAGATTTTATTTATTTATCTAGCTACATGAGTCCATTCACTTTGAGAAAATTTATTGTGTGGGTTGTATGCAAATGATATGTTTATTTTTCTGTATGTATGTTATACTTAAATAGAAAGGTCATTTTTAAAATCCTATAACATTGTGATCCCTCTGACAAAAATAATGTAAAAATGTAAAATGAGACTATTAGAAATAAAAGAATGGAAGAGAAACTGAGAGAGGAAAAGAATAATAATATGAAAGAATGTTCTCAAAAAATGACTGCCTGTGTCATCTTGGGGAAGGTAAGAGGACTGAGGATAAAATCTAGACCAAAATGCTTGGAGAACACTAAAGATCAAACCAAAAAGTAAAAAAATAAACATACAATAGAACAATTCATCCTCTATGAGCAAATACATGTCAAAAATTAGATGCAACAAAATAAGTAAATAGCATTGGTGTTTCTGATTAACTGTTTAAAAAATAAAGTTAATTCCCTATCTCACACCATACAATCTCCCAATAAAATACTTACCATTCCAATTTAGAGGATATAGATAAAATGTAGAAGAGATAAAACATAAAAGAGGAATTTATTTTTTAATTAGAAAATATAGTATGAATAGAAATTTTAAGCATGATTTCATATTTTCTTCAACTTGAAAAATTGAAAATATACATCCAAAAGACCATAAGTGGAAGTAGGAACATTTAAAACAAATTTGGGGAGATATTTGCAACTTATAAGAAAGGCAAAGAGTTAATACACCTGACTTGCTAAGAATCTCTACAAACCAATTAAAATATTTTAACAGACAAAAGACAAAAACATGACACAAAAGAATACAAGTTAATGAAAAATAAATCAACCTCAGTGATATCAAAACAATGAGACAGCACTTTGCAATTATAAAAGTGGCGAGTACTTTTAAAAATTAATAAGTATTGGTATAACACAGGGATATAAAGGAAGTATGAATATTAAAATATCTTGGCGGACAATTAAACCGAATAGAAATACCTTATACTGTACATATGTCCAGTGGCTCAGTCTTGACCCTCAGTGGTCTTCCTAGAGAATCAGAAAGAGGTAGTTGAGTGATATCAGTGATAACAGCAACTCTAGTAACCAAAAGCTTGCTAGGGCTGCTGTTGGGTATAGAACAGATGAGGAAGCAGGTGACCCAGCTACTCAGGACCTTTGATACAAGAGGAATTCATGTCGAATGAGGTAAAAATAAAGAAAAATATTCATATCAAGCTAACCCAAATGGACTAGCTTCAAAATGGCAATCAACTCTCCTATCTTGAAAATCGTTCCCAGTATTATTTTAAACTAAAAAACTACTCTTGACATAGCTTAATTATCACATTGAGACTGTCAAGAAAATTTGCATTCAAATTCAACAAAACTTGTTCTGTTCTCTGTGTACAATTTTGCTAAATTAAGTCTGGTGAAGGTATTTGAGGGTTTTTTGTGTGATTTTTTTCCCATTTACAAAAAGAGAATATAATCAATGTTTTGGGAAAAAAATAAGCAAAAAAAAAAAAAGGATATTTTTCAACCATGAAAAGTAAGAATACTTAACTCTTCAAATTAGAGGCTAGAGTAAAGAAAGAAAAAGGCAAGCCTCCTTTAAAAGGTGATCTCAGGAAAATCTAGGACGCTCATGCAATTCAATCTCTTTGATATTCTCTCTAAAAATGGCTCACCATATGAAAAAGTACATCCACAAAATTGTATTTAAGGCAATCACATACTCATCCATGTAGATGCCTAGTATATCCATATAGAACCAGCTTGACCCCTCAGCTACCTGAAATGAGTTTCCTTCTTGTCTGGTAACTTCTTATGATCAACTGATATCTTAAGAAAAGGAATATATGTAGATACATAGAGATAAAGATAATAGAGTTATAGAAAGATATAATAGAAATAGAAAGATGATAGGGATAGAGATAGAGATGAGAGAGAGAGAGATGATTGAAATGATAGAGAAAATAAAGATAGAGATTAAATGTTTAATAAATATGTGAAAGCTATTGCAGCATTAAGTGTGTTTGGTTTTTATTACTGAAGAATTCAAATGAAAAAGACATTTTTGTGTTTTGTTCTATTTTTCTATCCCCTGTTTCAAGAAGATAATCTGCCTTCATTGAGGAGCTTTTGTTTTCTCAGAAGGAGAAGAAAATGGAGGTCTTAGCTTTCTCAGCCTTGCTGAGGAAGCTAAGATAGGGAAGGGTTTGTTGATGGAGTTATTCAGAGGGTGACATAGCAAGAGAGCAAATGTTTCTCAAGACTAGAAAGGGAGAAAGGTCTCTAGCCTGTTCCATTTATGCATGCCAGGGAATCAGCTAGACCTCTAGTGGGATGGTTACTTGATAGAAGAGGAGAGACTAAAGCCACACACTGAGACCCTTCTGGACCTGAGCACAAAGGAAGCAGAACCATTTTCCTTTAAAGAAACCCCAAGTATTTGGATAAAGAGAAGATCTTCAGGGCCCTGGTGAATCAGAGACCTCCCTTCCATTTTGTAAACCTCCTGAATTTGTGTGCAAACCAAGGAAATGAGTAAGCACCCATATCTAAAATTATGAGGATCTAATTTTCCAGGTGGGTAGAGGCCCCCGGAATCTTTTTTTTTTTTCTTTCATTTTGGAAATAAAATTTTAGGCTATTTCTTCTGTACCTCCCTTGAGTAGTAATAGTTATAATCACAACACATAGGAAGCTATTCATGCCATAATTGTTTTCTCATAGACGAAAAAGATAGGTCATAAAACACAGTGATAAAAGTCTATTTTTATAAAATAAAATAATATACTGAGTTCCTATAATAGACCAGGGTTTGAGCTGGTAAGAAGCAGGGAGGTAGTTTGCAGGGAAAATGCTCCTCTAGAGAAAGGAAGCAATATATATACAGTCATATGTTTAAAGTTTTATAAATAATTTTGATGTGATTAGAGCATGAGTTACATGCATGGGAGTGGATATCTGTTGTTCCCTCTGCTTGTGCCAAAAGCAATGTGATATACATTCTACCACCCAACATTCCATAGTTACAACATTTGAAGTTAAATGTAAAGGACCTAGATGGAACAAGACAGACAAATTGGTGCAGCTGTATTATAAAATGTTTTTTATGTTACAGATGTCTGAAAATCTGAAAATGTAACATGAAAATTTAGATTTCCCAGTTTTCTTAATAAATCTAGCAACAGCCGGGCTCGGTGGCTCAGCCTGTAATCCCGCGCCTTGGGAGGCTGAGGTGAGTGGATTGCCTGAGCCCGCGGGTTCGAGACCCACCTGGGCAGCGAGACCTCATCTCTACAATAAATCAAAAAATCAGCTGGGCGTGGTAGCGCACGCCTGTAATTCCGGCTTCTTGGAAGGCTGAGGCGGAAGGATCGCCGGAGCCCAGCAGGCGAGGCTGCGGTGGCCGGGAGCGGCCACACTGCACTCCAGTCTGGGCGACAGAGTGCGACTCCTACTCAAAAAAATAAAATAAAATAAAATAAAATAAATCTAGCAACACATTGGGCCCAATTCAACACATTGCAACAGATAGCTGCTCTCTTTAGAAGGGGCCCCGCTCTCTATTTTCTCATGGCACACACTGCTCCATGTTGTGTTACACCCAGTCTGCTCTCTTCTTTTGCAACTCTGTGAGTCTTTGAGTTTGCAACCTTGACCTAAACAATTCTAGTTAACTGAATTCAAGAAAACTAAGAAGAAATCATCTAAATGTACAGATTCATCATTTCTGATATTGGATACCTAAGTTCAAGGTACTTGAAACTAAGTTTGCCCTAGGGTTCAGGCTTATGCAGGTTTATGTGGGGGCCATTCAGGAGTCTAAATTGGCTTGTCATTTAACAAATAAAGATAAAGGAAGCCCAGCTAAATTTAAATTTCAGATAAACAATAATTAATGTTTAGTCTAAGAATGTTCCAAATATTGCATGGCACATTTATATATTAAAAATTCAGTTACTATTCGGTTTATACCTTCCTCTCCCCCGCCCCCCAATATGTGTTGAAATCTAATTTCCAGTGCAGTTGTGTTTGGAGGTGGGTCATTTGGGAGGCAGGCAGATCATGAAGATGAAGCCTAATGAATGGGACTAGCGCCCTTAGAAAAGAAAAGCCAAAGATCTCCTTTGCCCTTCTCACCATGTAAGGAAGCAGCAAGAAGATGGTCATCGATTAACCAGGAAGCAGGCCCACAGCTGACATCAAATCTGCAAGTGCCTTGATCTTGAACATCCCAACCCCTTAAGAACCATGAGACATAAATTTACGTTGTTTATAAACCACCTAGTCTACAGTGGTTTTGTTACAGCAGCCCAAACGGACTAAGAGAGTTTATATGAAATTCAAATTTAACTGGGTGCCCTGTATCTGATCTGGCAGCCCAATTAGAGGACCCTCTTGAGAGAAAAAGCTGATCAATAATGTAAGAGTAAGTTAAGATACAGAAGTTTGGTTCAAGGTTATGACTATTGATTGAGGGAAAAGGTGATTCTATTATGCTGTCTTTAAAAAAAAAGTCTTCACAGATTCCAACCTGTCTCTTAAAAGGAGAGGCCTTCATTAAAAGAGTGAGTAAATACCACGTAGACCCCAAAAGTGTTGGAAATCACTGTAGAGCACTGGAAATGCAAGTCATTTGTACATTGGTACCAACAGCTTTAGTGGGGATGGGAGATGGAGCCAGTGGATTTGGTAGCAGCGGGATACCATGTGGTGATACAGATATCAGGGCCCTCTACATCAGACACCAGCAGCAACTCGCGTGGAGACTGGCTGAAAAACCAGTAGCAAAGTTCGTGATGTAGTCATAACACTTATCTCCAGAGAGGAGCTGCAAACTTCTTTCACACACATCCCCTAGCATGAGTGGCATGAGTGGCATGAGTGACAAACTTCCCTGTTTGAAAGATGGGAGACACTACCTTGATAAGGTAAAGCAGAAAGGAAAAGAAGAGCTAATACCTTGCAATTGACAGTAGGATTTGTGCCTGGAGTAAAGGGGGAAAAAAATACCTGCCAAGCAAATAAGTACATGGTGAAACAGGACTAGCATTCCCAAAGAGTGGGTGGAATCACACCTGAAAAAAATGCTTTCTATTGGGCGACTAATATTGAAATACAGTTTAGACCTCAGGCTGCTACAGCCCAGGAACACTGATGCGACAATCAAATTTAGAAGATTAAACAGCTAGATTTCTAGTGAGCTTAGTTTTGTACTTCAGAGTTTCTCAAACCGTACCAAGAACATTTCAGTCAAAAGCAAGCATGTAATAGTCTTGACACCAGAAATATATGTGGTTATTACACTGAGAGTATAAATTATTGTTTTCTTTTTGGCATCTGTGCCTCTTTTCTGACTGCTTTCATTTTGTTTCTAGGTAATTGGAGGCTGAGATCCAGGAAAGATAAACAGTGTTTTAAATACTTCCATTGAAGAATAAAGTTATCATTGCTTTCTAAAGCAAAGCTACATGTAGCCACATGTTGAGATAAGCAGGGATAATTAAAAATTAGACATGAACATCTCTACTTTATATGGCTGCCTGTCAATGGATATAAACATTGTAAATAGTCAACAGGATTTGAGACCCTAAGAACTGTACAAAGTAGTCACCAGAAAACCATGTGGAATTAGGTGCCTTAGTGTAATTAAATGCAACTTTGGTATTTAGAGAACAGAGTCAAATATAAATATGACTATTTCATATTTCTGCTCTGAAAATTTTTTCTTTCAACTCAATATTTTCTTTAATTGAGTTTATTCCATTATTTGTTGTTGGAAGAGCTATATAGGTGGTCTCTGACTTATGATTGTTCAACTTAAGATTTTTCAAATTTATGATGGTGCAAAAGTGATTTGATGTGCAATCAATAGGAAGTATACTTCATAATTTGAATTTTTATCTTTTCCAGGGCTAGTAATATGCAGTATGACACTCTTTTGCAATACTGGGCAGTGGCAGTTCCCAGCCAGCCATGCCATCACGAAGATGAACCACTGATACCTATCTACAGTGGACTGTACTGCCAGAGTTTTTTGGATATTGTGTTTCTCATTTTCAACCCCATCATGTCTATCATATGTCCAGTTTTGACTTACAATATGTTCAACTACAATGTGTTTATCAGGACATAACTCCATTGTAAGTTCAGAAATATCTGTATTTGATCTTCTTCCAATCTTCTTATTTTAGTTTAGTTTTTTCTTTTAATTTTTTTTTATTTTAAAGATGTGGGGTACAATTCAGGGTTAGGTATACAAATGTGCATTATGCAGGTACCCTTGTTAATGAGGTGTGCCCCTCCTTCCCCAGACAGATTCCCACTACTGCCAATCCCGCTTCCCCACCCCTCTCCTGGCAGTTTCCCACTACTGCCAATCATTCTCTTATAGTATTACAATAATTGTTCACAATCTTCTTATTTTAAAGCTTATGCTTTATTTCTGCTTCTTAGCTATCTTCTTTGTTTTCTCTCTTTTATTTTATGCCCTATATTTTCTATATCTACTCTCAGCATATTGTAAATTGTATATTCTGTATACTCATGGTTCGTTCCACTAATGTTTATGTTTGTATCTTTTAATGGCATTGAATAAGCATATAGTTGTCAGCTTATTAGGTTCAAGAATGAAACTATTCTTTCACTATTAACTTTTAACTTTGTCTCAATAAATATGAAGAAATTAGTAAACTGCGTACTGAACTTCTTCAACCTGGTTCCACCCACACAACACCCTAATGTTTGTTTTTATGCTCTGCAATTTTGAAATCACTACTATTGTTGTATTTTACTTTTACTTTAAAGATGTGGGGTACAATTCAAGGTTAAGTATACAAATGGTCATTGTACAGGTGAAGTTTGGATTTATCATAAAGATGTGGGGTACAAGTCAGGATTAGGTACATCAGTCATCTACATGCAGGTAAAGTTTGGGCCTCCAACCAGCCCACAATTCTCTTGGTTTAGGACCAGGTACCCTTTATTTGTCACATGCTTCCCCACCCCCACCCCCCGGCAGTGTCCCACGGCTGCCTATTCCTCCTTTGTGCTACTATGATTGATGTTCAGGTCCCACTTATGAGTGAGAACATGTGGTATTTGGTTCTTAGTTTCTGTGATAGATCACTAAATATGATTGTCTCCAGATCCATTCAGAGTGCCTTCTTTATGGCTGTGTAATATTCAATTGTGCATATGTACCACATTTTTTCTATCCAGTCTATTTTCAATGGGCAGTAGGGTTGATTACATGTTTTGTTTTGTTTTGTTTGTGAATAGTTTGGCTATAAACATGCGTGTTCAGGTTTCTTTTTTGTAAAATGATTTGTGTTCCTCCAGTATATTCCTAGAAGGGGGATAGCTGGATTGTACGGGGGGTCAATTTCTAGTCCTTTAGATATCCCCATACTATCTTCCATAGAGATTGGGCTAGTTTGCACTGCCACCAACAGTGTAGAAGCATCCCCTCTTCTGCACACCCACACCAGCATCTGTTGCTTTTTTGATCTATTAATGATGGCCATCTTTACTGGAGTTAGATGGTATCTCATGTGCCTTTGATTTGCATTTCCTTGATGACTAGTGAGGCTGAGAATTTTTTCATGTATCTGTTGGCTGCTCGTGTCTTCTTTTGAGAAGTGTCTCTTCATGTCCTTTGCACAATTTTTTAATAGGGCTATTTGGTTTTTCTTCCTTTCAGTTTGTTTGAGTTCCCCGATAGGTCTTTGTCAGATACGCAATTAGTAATTTTTTTTCCCATTCTGTGGGTTGTCTCCTCGCTCTCTTGATGTTTTCTTTTGCTGTGCAAAAGCTTTTTAGCTTGATGAGGTTCCACTTGTCTATCTTATCTTTTATGGCATATACTTTTGGGGATTTGATTAAGAATGGTTTCCTACTTCAATGTGCATAAGAGTGTTTCCTGCATTTTCTTCTAGAATTCTTATAGTTTGAGGTTAGGTTTTACAGTTAGGTCTTTAATCCATTTAAAGTTGATTTTTGTATTTGGTGATAGTTAGGGGTCCTGTTTCATTCTTCTGCATGTGCAGCCAGTTTTCCCAGTGCCATTGGTTAAACAAGGTCTCCTCTCCCCAGTGGTTGTTATTAATAGCTTTGCTGAAGATGAGTTGGTTGAGAGATCTAATTTTTGCTTCCATAATCTCTGTTCTGTTCCATTGGTGTAGATGCCTGTTCTTGTACCAATACCAGGCTGTTTTGATTATTGTACCCTTGCAGTAGAGTTTAAAGTCTGGAAGTGTGATACCTCCCACTTTGTTTCTTTTGCTGCTGACTATTTGGCTATTTGTGCTCTTTTGGTTTCCATGTGAATTTCTGTACTATCATTTCCAGTTCTGAGAAGAATGATGTTGGTAATTTGACGCGTATTGCATTGAATCCATAGATTGCTTTGGGCAGGATGGTCATCATGACAATACTGATTACTCCAATCCATGAGCAAGGGATACTTTTCCATTTGTTTGTGTCATCTTTAATTTCTTTGGGTAGTGTTTTGTAGTTCTCATTGTAAAGGACTTCCACTTCTCTGGTTAGGTAGATGCCAAGGTATTTAAATTTTTTGTTGTCTATTGTGAATGGAATTGTGCTTTTTTATTTGGTTCTCTGTTTGTTTGTATTTTACATTCTTATTCAATAATTTAAATAAATTTTACTTCTCTTTTATAATTTTAACTATGACGACAGTTACACTCAATTCTGTGTTTACATAGACTCAAAGTTCATCACCAGCCCTTCACAGCAGGGATTCAAGAACATTTCAGTTTTTCACACATTGGCTGAATTGTATATTTAGAGGTAAATATATATTTCCTGAATCTTTGGATACATAAAAATTTTTTTCTGTGGAATTTACGTAGAGTTGGTAGCTTGGTTAGATACACAATTCTTGGATCAAACTCATTCTCCTCTGAAAATCTTGTAGATGATGCCCCCTGGTCTTCTGAGAGTAGAGCAGGAGCTGAAGAGAACAGGACCTAGAATCATATGTACATATATTTAATTTTAGTTCTGCTAGTTACTTGCTATGAGACTTTTGCAAATTACATAACATACCTTTTTTTGTGCTCTAATTCTCAGCATTCTCAACTGTAAAATGAGACTAGTACTTGTCTCTCAGGTTTGATGTAAGGGAGTAATGACGTGATTTATATTAATGTTTGTAGACATATAATGTGAGTCACATATATATCTTTAATATTTCTAGCAGTCATATTTAAAAGGTAAAAAATGATAACATTAATTTAAACAATGAAATAGTCTTTTACTCAGTATGTTCAATAATACAAGTCAATTCAACATTAAAAATACTAAATTATTGAGTCTTTTAATAGTAAGAATTCTAAATATAATATATATTTTACTCTTATATCATATAGCTACGGCTTGCAGTTGTATCATTCATCCATAGTATATAGCAATTTGGAGTTGCCACATTTCAAGTGCTCAGTAATCACATGTCCAGTGACTGCCATATTACAAGTCAATAGAGTTTTCAGCATAAATATTTACTAAATTGTATGTATTTTTAATTGTTTTATTTTAATGATGTAGAGGGGAACTATCAGAAAAATCTCTTATTTTCTTTCTTAATAATCTGTTTCTTCTGAATATATGTATATATATCTATATATCTGCAGGAGCCTTTATTCTTTTTTCAGGTTAAAAATGCTTATAAATAAACTTTTTATTGAAACAAAACTTAATACAGAAAAAAGCACAAATCATAAGTGTTTGATGCAAAGGATAGTCACAAAGTGAACATGTAACCAAAATTCAGATCCTTAACCTCCTCAGGTAACTTCAAACACTATTATGTTTAATTTCACTTATTTCTTAACATTATACAAACAGAGTGCAATACATATTCTTTTAGATCTGCTTCTTCTGGTCAGCATTATATTTTACCCATATGTTTGTATTTGAGGTATGGATCATAATTGATTAATATGGATACACCAAAATGTATTTATTCATTCTTCCGTTCTACTGTCGATAGGCTTTTGAATTAATTCTAGGTTGACCTTTGTGCAGGAAAGAGTTAACATAGCAGACCAGATGACTATCACTAGACAAGCCTGTATACACTGCTGGCCCTTGAATGACTAGTGGGAACTTGGATTTTGGAGTAACTAACTGGTAAAAGTGTCTCACTGTGCCCACATTGCTTGTAAAAAACAACATGTCTTATGCTAAACATTTGTTTTCCTTCTGGAAGTCTGGTAATCTGCTAAATGCCAGGCAGAGGCTACATGTCTCATCATCCCCCAATCAAAACTCTGAGCACTGAGTCTAACAAGTTTACCTGGGTCATAGCATTTACACATTTTGTCACAAGGTGATGGAGAGGGAATTAAGCATGTCACATGTGACTTCCTTGGGTGACGACTCTAAAAATTTATACCAGTTTCCTTAGTATTTTGCCCAGTGAGTCTTTTCCCTGTGCTGATTTTACTTTGCACCCTTTCACTATAATAAATCATACCCATGAGCATAACTCTAGTCATGTTGAGTTCTGTTACTCCTATGAATCATTAAACCTGGAGGTGGTCTTGGTAATACTCAGTACAGTGCTATTACAAATAGTACTGCTATAAATATGTTTACATGTCTGTTGGAAAACATATGTTGAATATAAACTGTGGAGCAGAATTGTTGGGATGAATACATTCGGCACTACTAAACATTGACAGTTTTTCTAGGTGGTTATACTGATTACAACTCCTCTTTATAATGGATGAGAGTTCTAGTTGCTCCACATCCTCTCCAACAGTTGGCATTGCTTGTCATTTTAACCAATCCGGTGACTATAGAGTGGCATCTCATTTTGATTTTGATTTGCAATTTCCTCGGTGACCAAATAAAATTGAAATTCATTTCATAGGTTTGTGGGCTACTAAGATATTTTCAATAGTGAACTGTTTAGTCAAGCCATTTGCCAGTTTTTCACTGAGCTATTTGAATTTTTCTTATTGATTTGTAGGCATTCTTTATTATTTTGGATATAAGATCTTGTGTGTGTGTGTGTGTGTGTGTATGTATGTGAGACAAATACAGTACCTTTTACTCTTTTAATGATATTCTGTAATAAATGGAAGTTCTTTGTTTTAATGTAGTGTAATTTATCAATTTTTAGTTAGCATATTGTGTCTCTTGCTTAAACAATATCTAATACCATCAAAGCCATAAAGATATTCTCCTATGCTTCTAAATTGTTATATTTCTTTACCGTTTATATTTAGATATATAATCTACTAGAAATGGTTCTCTGTATGTTTTGAGGTTTTTTTTCTTGAAGTCCAATAATGTCACCAAAACATGGCTTACAATTGATTGTTACTATTAATTTTTTACCTGGAATCTGGTTTACTCTTTTGATCTGCAGGTTTACTGTTTACATCAGTGCAAGAAAGTTTTTCTTCTTAATTATATACTTTAATATTTTCCCTTTCCACTTATTTTTTTAATTTTATAAGCACCATTGCCTCCCCCACATATGCTTTATTTGTGAACTATTTGTTAGCACTTTTTTTTTTTTTTTTGAGTTGGAGTCTCACTCTGTCGCCCAGACTGGAGTGCAGTGGCCGCTCCCGGCCACTGCAGCCTCAACCTGCTGGGCTCTGGCGATCCTTCCCGCCTCAGCCTTCCAAGTAGCCGGAATTACAGGCGCGCACTACCACGCCCGGCTGATTTTTTGATTTATTGTAGAGATGAAGTCTTGCTGCCCAGGCGGGTCTCGAACCCGTGGGCTCAGGCAATCCACTCACCTCGGCCTCCCAAAGGCACAGGATTACAGGCTGAGCCACCGAGCCCGGCTTGGTCAGCACTTCTTAAGAAATGATGCTACTCTTCCCATTTTATTCTATTTTATTGTTCTTTCAACTTTATCTCTTATTTATAGCATTCACAAAAGAGGATAAGAATAAAGCCGTAGTAATAGCCAACACTGCAAGACAATAATAGCAGAAAAAGGCTGGACTTGGCTGGGCTCAAGAAAATGAATACAGAAGTCAATATTGCTGGTAGATTTTCTCAACTTATGTATAAAACGACACACATGATAAGTACATAGGAATTCAGAAGACTAAGGAGTCACATTGATCCAGGGTAATTCAGAAATGCACCTCAGAGAAGTTGATGAGTTTGATGTTATGATAATGAGACTATTACTGATGTGATAATGAGACTATTACTGTGGTAAAAGCTGAAATATGCATAACTGGCTAATATTTGAGTTACTTTGGCAATATATCGAAGTACTATGAACCAAACAAATTTTCAATGACAAACTATAAATATGTGCTTGTTATATAACAATGAACTCAAATTTATCTTCTTATGGAACACATTTTCCATTTGTTCACAGAAATTTATGAAAGGCAAAAAATAATAATTAAATGTGACAAAGTAATTAGTAATTATAACTCTGCATTTGATGAACTTTGGATTTCCTTGACACTGAATATCTCAAGATCCAGTTTTTAGTTCAGTAAATTTAGAAATCACCATGTTACTCAAGGTTATATATTAGAACCATTCTAAAGATTATATTGGAATGAAAGAAAAAATAAACTAATCTTAATCAGTATTTTTACAGAACAAAATATCTCCATCATAAATGAAATTGTCAGTGAGTCTCAGGAATAAAATATGCTCTATTTGTAAACTGCTATCATTTCCATTCAGAATCAAAATACACATATATAATATTTCCAGCGATATTTCTCCTTTTCTGTATGAGAATTTTGCATTGCTCCAATATAATTAGTTCCCTTCACGATTCCTGTCATAAATATGGTTATGTTGGCTTATACTTCTCTTGATGTTTTAAAATGGGAATGACGGAACCAACGGAACATCTCCGAAGAGGTCTAAGTGTCATTGTCATGATGAAGTAATCACCAGTCAGGAACTAGGCCTCCATCTTGTAATCTCAGAGACCTGGTTTTTCTGGTGTATTAAACATGGATCATGAATCTGAAGTATGAATTCAAAATTCAAATGGATACTTTTAGTAATAAATAAGATCCTAAACTGAACTAGAATATTTGCATATCTTGCTAGAAAAATATACATGAGAAACCAAATTCTAGTCAGAAATCATTTTTAAAAAGATAGTAGTTACTCAGAGAAATAAAATATTTACTACACTCTGCTAAAAATAGCATTATGTATTGTTTTTACAATAGAGAATAAAATTCTAAAGGCTTTAGAGTCCAGGCAGGTAATATGTATTAGCAAAGTTTTCCCAAATGAACTTTGGTGAATTAAAGAGCCACAAGTCGTTTACAAAGGAACTACCAGATAATTAATTCTAGCCAATCATTGTCATGAAGGACTATAGACCCAGTATTGACAGATCTTCTGATTTTTGAGGAGATTCTGAAACTTTATATTATTAATGTTTACTTTCAGATATATAAATGTTGACATTTACAACAGAATAATAGCCTCAGAAAGTGCCCATCCTTGGAACCTGTGGACATACTACTTTACATAGAAAAAAGGATTTTGCAGATATGATTAAATTAAGGATCTTGAGCTGGAAAGGTTACCCTGGCTTATCCAAGTGTGTCCATATAAGAGAAAAAGGGAGGCAGGAGTAACACAGTCAGGGAAGGACATGTGGTAACAAAAACAACGGTTACAGTCAGAGAGAGAGATTTGAAGATGCAGAATCTCTGGCTTTTAAAAGGGAAGACAGGACACAAGATAATAAATGCAAGAGGCCTCTAGAAGCTGGAAAAGTCAAGGAAACTAACTGTTCTCTAGAGCCCCTAGAAGGAACATGACCTGCCCATACCTTGACTTTAGCCAAACAAGACCCATTTTAGACTTCTTTCAGAAATACAAAATAATGACACTCTGCTGTTTTAAGCCACTAGATTTGTGGAAATTTGTTGCAGCAGTGTTAGAAAATTAATACAATATTAAAACAACAGCAACAACAAAAACTCTAAACAAGGCAAGTTAATTCTATGAGTGAGCCAAAATTCAACCTTTAGGCAATAAATTTAGTACATTTGAAGAAAATGTTGAAGTCGGCCTTACCAAAAAGTGCTTTAGTTAGTTCAGGCTGCTATAACAAAACACCCGAGTGGCTTAAACAGCAAACATTTATTTCTCACACTTCTGCTGACTGGGAAGAACAAGATCAAGGTGCCAGCAGATTTGGCTCTTGGTGAGGGCCCTTTTCCTGGCTTGTAAATGGCCACCCTTTCACATGGCAGAGAGAGAATACACTTGTGTCTTTATAAGGACATTAATTCCATAAAGAAGATCTCATCCCCATGACCTAATCTAACCCTAATTACCTTCCAAAGGCCCTACCCTCAAATACCTTCACACTGGGGATTAGGACTTCAAAATGTGAAATTTAGGGCTACACAAACATTCAGTTCCTAGCAGAGAATAACGTTTAAAGTACTAGTTAACTTACTATGAGATCTCACCCATAAAGTCCAGAGATGCACACTGTCGGTGTTTGTGTTGACTCTTCTTTTTTCTGAGCTTCTCTAGTCAATCAAATTTCTCGTGTGAGTGGAGTGTCCATGTTTTACCCCAGTTCTGTTTAGACCAATAATCATCCAGTGTCTTTAAGATAGCTTTGCAGATCTCTTCTCTCAACCACTATGTGTTATTTTCAAGTAATATATATGCTCATAAGACAATATTAATTTACATCCAGGTTGTCAGGAAAGCTTTATGGTAGTTCTCATCAAATGTAATCAATAAAATCTAAGACATAAGAGAACAAATCTAAGACATAAAAGTACACTCATAAATACACATCATGAACATAAACATACTAATATTATTTCTATTCATTGGGATTTTTTCCCACAAATCAGACTTCAAACTTCCAAGTATAATTATATATTACTGAAGCTTGCCCCCATCAAGATTTGTTAGTCACTTTTTGTATGTTACTAATATTAATGTCATTTTCACTCTTCAATCCTCCATAATGTTCAGTGACTTCCTGTTTTCTTCCACATCAAATATAATCAACCGACCCCACCAAATATCTTCATTATTCTCTGACACACAACACAGACCTTGTAGATCAACTTCCTTTTTTGCCTTAAATAATTGTTACCTAACAACGTTTTCCATATATGATCATTAATATATGTAAATAACTCCATGAGATAGGTACTATCATTTTATAGATAAGCAGATTGAAGCTTAGAGAGGAAGGTTGTCTTGCCTAAGGCTAAATAACTAGTAATTGGCAGAGCCAGGTTTCAAATACAGCTCTAGTCAATACCAAGCCCTTCTTTTCACTGTATAATATGCCTCACCCACAAACATGCCCTTCTGGGTCCTGCTTCACTGTATTCAGTCAGGCCATGACTCTCTAACCTGAAACCCCATCTGCCCAAACTATACATGCTTTTCTTGGTCCAACTCAAATTTTGCTTTCTTCCATTCAAAGACACACATTTTTGTGAAAATATCATTATTGTAATGCCCAAAAATGTTAAATTGCGATATGACATTGACTTTAAAATATGCTTTCAAACATAAAATATAGAGTGGAAGTCTTATTAAGTTACGGAGCAGGCTGAACTTGGTGTGAGGAATGGACAGTGGATAAGGGAAAGGTCTGCAAAGAGGAACCAGTCACATGATCCTGGGAAAGCAGGCTACAGATCTCTCAGTGCCCAGCAACTTCCAGGGGAAGCAGGATGAAGTGACCTGGCCAGTCTAAGGCTCACCTTGCACTCATGGGTACCAATGTGGACACCAGAATAGATGATCAAAAATAAAAAAAATTACTGACATCAGAGCCTGCCCTGCTTTGATGGGTTGGATGGGAGAGTAGATAATAGAAAAGCAGTGAGCCCTTAAATGAACCAGGGGAATTTCACCACTTAGGGAGAGAAGAACAAAGCAAAAAGCAACCTAGGAATGTTGAGGCCTATCTTTTTCTATCTGGCAAGAAGAATACCGGAAGCTAAAAGGAAGGAAATGAAGTGCATAAGTTAGAGAATGAGTATAGCTTTATCTGATAGGCCAGACTTACCTACACTGATGGAGAAAAGAAAAGAAAGTCCGGGGAAAAGAAATGAACAGAGGAAATCCATAAAAGTAAAAGGGAAAAGAAATGAAGGAAAGAAAGAAAAAAGGGAGGAAGGACAGAAAGGAGAAAGGGAGGGAGGGAGAGAGGAATAGAGAGGGGGCTATCTTTTGTAACTACCCTTATGTTCAAACTAGCAAAAATCTTACATTAAACTGTGGGATTCATGACAACACTGCTTCTCATAATTTATAAGAATTCCAATTGTTGAGAGCAGTATTCATGCCTCCCTTTGTTGTCTATCAACAATAGAGCCACAATAGATCAGTAGTCTATAAAATGTGCCACTTCTTTGGTATTACCCACTCCAGACACAGATACTCAATTGCAATAGTTAGATAAAATCTACATCTGGAAGAGATTCTTTAAATAAAGACTTAGAGACAGATTATTTAAGATGATGAACTGTATCTGTTTAATTCTACCATCAATTTAAGTATATTAAAATTTCAAAAAGAACTACATAATATATATAGTTTGGAACTAATCAGAGCATCCATCTTCCTCTTCAGCAAGAACAGTTTCAACCCTTAGCAAAGGTGGAGGGGTTTTTTTTTTTGGAAATCTTAGAGGTTTCCTCTTCCAATGTTTCACAAAAATCCCCTCCCACCAATTCATCCAGGGCCATATAGGCCTTGTGGAATGTCATTTTTCTCACCAGCATAGTTTTATTCACAGACATTCTTTAAGATATTTCTCAAAGTTTAATTAGTTGATGTCTTTCAGTATTGGCATTCTCCAAAAACATAATGTCCCAAAGAACTGTGCCTTTTCTCTTATTTCTTGAGAGATGTAATCTTCTTCTCTATGCTTCCCTCCTTTCTATTGGCTATGTTTTGACATCTCATATTCTTAACTGCAATATGCTAAAGGGAGATTTGCAAAACCAATTTAGGTAGGAAGAATAATTCACCATTTGGTAGAGTCGAGCTTGAAGTTGTGTTTCCCTGATTATTGATGTCATTACAACTTGTGTTTAGTACCACTCCTCTGGCTGGAGAAGTTCTTGGAATGTGCTCTGGAACTGTTTCACGGCTAATGTGGTGAAAGTCACAAAATCACTCAGCTTAATGGTAAAAAAAAAATTAGGCTTCAATAAACAGAGGTTTATTGACGTTGTCAGTTTTACTTATGCACCACGGTAAATACTCATGACATACTCTGCTGGCTATTGTAAACAGAAATATGTCATTTTATATTTTATATCTGAAAAAAAATCTCCATCTTCCTAAAAAATATATGAAACTTGCCAATAATTCACCAATATATGAAAAATTCAGTTCTAACCCAGAAATATAATCCAAATTATGATAGATCACACATCAGTTAATTACTCATTAGTTCTGTTTGGATATCTTTGTTTCACATGATAATTTATAGGAAGAGGCATCCTCACCATGTCAGAGCTGAGGCTGAGAATTGTAGCAAAAGAAAGCAGGTGGTATCCCAATCACACTTAACTACATGCCTTGACTACATGAGGCTGAGAAACCTCATAGAAAAGAAACTGAACCCTGTCCACACTTGGGTTTTAGCTATAAACAGGCATGAGATAGACCACAGTGGGGGAATGTGGTAAAACACAATTGAAGCCAAATATGGGTGCATAGAGAGAAAGGCTCCCCTGCGAGAAAAACCAGCATAAGTGTGGAATAATTTTGATACACTGGGCAAGATTTAGAAAACATCTTAGTGGAAGAAACTGGTGGTTGAAGATAGAGTCTGAAAAGACAGTTGAGTCCATCAGAACCAGTCTTCTGAACTGGGAAGGAAGCCTATGGTCCTTGAGAAAGAGAAGATGTGGGATAAATCTGAAATAATGCTATTGCTTCTACTTAAAGTGATGAATTTTAAAATTGAGATAACTTCATCATACCAATTCTTCTTAGGTGTAATAACTGTTCCTTTGCTTCTAAATAAAACCAAAAAGCAAGACTGAGATGGAGGAAATGTCTGTCTGCCAGATAAAAGATATAATCTTAGATCTGAGACAGGTAGAATAGTGAAGAGGTCCAAGCAAAGGTAATAGAGACACCAGGGCCCTGGACAGGTTGTAGTTCCTGTGCAGATGGACCAAGGAGACAATATCATAGATGGTACAACAAGCATAAAAGTGAGGAGCAGAGTGATGGACCAAGAAGATGGTAGGTATAAAAGTACAGGCTCGGGGTTATGAGTGACTCAAAAAAGAAGTAAAAAAGGAATCTACCTGTGGGAATACCACAGAGCCAAATAAAAGAGAAAGGACCATTTGATAGCTAGGGACTCTTTACCCAATGGTTTTATTTAGTGTCCACAAATGAGTGGAGGCATGTTACTATTAATATTAATTAATTAATGCATGCATATATTAATAGATGCTGTGTACCCCCTCCTCTCTCCCCAAAAGAAGCTCTATAGTTACACAGGATTAACAAAACAGGCATCCATAATCCTCCTTCAAGATTCACAGCACATATTAGTCTGAAAAACTTAACAGCAGAGAAACACAACAAGACCAAATTTATTTGCCCATGGGATACTCCCATTTTCAACATATCTGTTACCACAATGAAGAAAAGATTACGTGGCACACGAATTTAGGAAGACTTGTTCTAAGATTTTTTTCAAGTTTTTAAGTTACCTGAATATAGTAAGTAATTCAATGTGTTAAACAAATGGTAGGTTCTGAAGAAATATTTGATGCATATCCAAAAGCTTTAAAATAAATATATATTCTAATTTTTCTAAGAGTAAAATTAATTATTATAACCAACTAGAAAATACTTTACTCTCCAAATAGTTTCAGCTACACTTTGGAAAACATAGTTCTTACCACTAGTTCTAAAATATTATTAAAAGGGAATGTGGGTAGTCAATCTACAAAATGTCACAGCTTCTATCACAATAGCATGTCCTCTTTTTTTTAATTTCACAAAGTGGTAGTTTTCATTCTCAAGATACAGCTGTGTATGTCACAATTTATATTTGTACAACAAAATCTGGCATTTCAGAGAAGTTTCTCTTATCTACAGCTATTTCCATGTTTTAAAAAATTGGAAAAGAAACAGATGTTGAATGCTGAAATATATTTTAAACTATTTCAGAAATATTTGGCAGCAGCTATTAGAGTGTTAGTAAAAGAACAGATCTGTAAAAATGGCCAGTTTATTTTGCATGTACTTTCTTGAAAGAAAAATAATTTTAAATGAGACAGAAGAATGTTTGAATGTGCATTACAGAAACATTTACTAACATGGAAAACAACTTTTAGATGATGTTATGTTTCATCATGATTTTGAGTCTCGATAAAACTCTATTTTATTCATACATAAAATATATTGAAAAAACTTCAAATTCCTTCTGTTTCTTATAATCTGTGACTGTTAAAAATAGGTCTGATTTTACCCTTCTTCCTATCCTTATTTGAGAAAATAGACTAATCCAGGACTAAATGCTAGCATAATTTCTGAAAGATTCTTGTGATTTGAGTAATAATTCAAGTTTTGGGGTATATCTGGTCATTTTGTATAATATGTTCATTTTACTCTTGGTCAAGCTATGTTTCCACATCATTAAAATAACTTTAAAGTATCCTTAATGCTATTTTGAGAGATAGATTAAAAGATAATTCCAATAAAAAGGAGGTTGTTATACTATTTCAAAGGTGCTGGAAAAAAATTACTAGTTGGCTTAACTCAAAATTGTACAACAATTTTTTTAATTATTTTTAACAAGGCTAGCCAATTCTGTAGTTTTCTTTGGCCGACCAAAAGAGGTTTTATTAAAATAAACTTTCAGGAAATGAAGTTGGAAATATATAGAGTAGGCATATATTTTCTCGGGATTATTTTTCTCTTTGCTAAAATTCTCAAAGATGGTTTAAATTTCATACCAGTAATTATCACTAATTGCGAAATTGCCAAACCTCAGATTGTCTACATGTCATATCAAAATAAGGTAGCAGTTTTTAAACAAGGAAACTATCATTAATGCAAAGCTTAAATCCTTTCTCCCGTTGGCCTTGAAGTGTAAGGTTTACTGTGTATATTATGGCAAAATTCCAGCAACTGACTACTTTACAAATAGGGAGTAGATTGGTTATAGTTTCCTATGGTAATTCAGGATCCAAATTTCTTTATTCAATAATAATCCAGAATTCATTAGGGGATTTGAGTATAATTGAAGACAACAAATTGCCTGTCATTTTATCCCAGAGCTCCAAGTTTAGGTGTTAAAAGTAGTTGTTTTATCTATGATCACCTTTGATTAATTCTGTTTAATTATTTCATTAAAAATTTTAAAAATTCGAATAGCACAAACAGTTCTCAATCACAAACTGCCAGCTGAATTATGGCCAGTGTAGTTATCTGCAAATAATTCCATTATCATGGGTATGGTTTTAAATGAGAAGGAAAGAACAGCACGTTTCACTTCTGGTCTAAGGCTCAGCCACATCGTCCAATGAAAATATATACTATATGATAAGAATGAACAATATTCAAGATACTTAAAGTGCTAGGGAAATGGAACACATACAAGCAACATCTCTCACTTATGTAGGTCCTACTATGTACAGAATACAATTCCTAGTGCTTTGAGTATAATAACTGGTTTAATATGCACAGCAAATCTATGAGGCTGGTACCATATTATCCCATTTACAGATGAGGGCTAAAGCACAGAAAGGCTAAAGGACTTGCTAACGTTATGCAGTAGGTAAAAGGAGAAGCCAAGATTAAAACCCAGACATCTTGATTTCATGCTCCATGTTTTTAATCAAGTAACAAAGTTTTACCAGACTCTTGCATTTCTAGAGAGTAACACTTTAGCCAGTTGTCCCAAATTTCTGTGACCACAATTTGGAGTCACTTTAGCTAAAATCTTTAACAGAATGGCTAAACTTACTGGCACAATTACCTTCACTGCCTTCCCTCCCCTGCCTGAAAATTTATCTTAGACCTCTACTGTTTTCTCTACTTTCTTCCTTCGTTAGGGATAAGTATCCCTCTTCCTTCCAAAGCTAGCTAAAGATTCACCTACCATATCCTTAACATTATCTCAATTCTTAACTGTCCTCACACTATTGTATAGCATTTCTTCCTTCACCTAAGACTATATATTTGCATCTCTACCTCTGAGAACAGAAATCTTCCCACAACCCTGCTCCCCTCTGGAGCTCCCTTCCCATCTTAATTCCTTTACCCTTGCTATTTTTATTTTAAGAAGAGGTGACCAAAGTGAAGATAAATCAGTCACGTTTTAGTCAGTCACCAAAAAAGAATCATGATATATATGAGTTTTTCAGTCACTGTGATATAAAGGGAACAGGACTTGGAGCCAGAAGACTACCCCCTGCTTAAGGATGATATGACTTCTTCGCACCAAACACATGCGAAATGAGAGTTATATACTAATCTCACTGGGTTCTTGTACGGATTACATGCAATTAAGTGTAGAAAACCCCTGAAACTGATCTTTTAACGCAATAAATAATTAGAATATATTTGTTGAATACAAATTACAATAATTATAAAAATAAAGTTAGAAAATTATCGTATAACAATAAGTGAGAAAAGAAATCAGAATGGATGAAAGGGAGAGAGTGCATGTGTGTGAGGAAGAGAGATATCAAGATCAAAATGGAGAGAGAAAAAATGAGATTGTGTAAGTCTTGATCCCCAGAAGGTATTCTAGAATTAATTCATTCAGCAAATATTAATAGAGTATCTACTATGTTCTTGGCCACCATGACACTTGAGGCATAGTGAACTAAGACAATCTCTCCACTATCTGACTTTGCCTACTCCAATAAATTAACCCTGTAACAATGTTAAACTATTATTATAGGTTGTTCCCTTGTTTAAAAGCTTTAAATAGTTTTTTAGTATCTTATTAATAAATTTCAAATTCCTTAGCCTGCCATTCAATGTCTTTTTAAAATTTGTTTTAGACTTCAGTCTATTTTTCCCGCTTAATTATTATTTTAACTTTTTCCCAACATGAACTTTCAAAAGACATAACAAATAATATTTTAAAGAGACCCTAGAAGTTCTCTAGAGTTTCAGAATAAAAATATATTGAGTATAGCTGGGACATTTGAGAAGTCTGAAGACAGAGGAGGCAGAGGAGTTGCAGGTGATGAGACTATGAAGGAAAATTGACTAAAGCCAGATTATAAACGATATTATATGCTACACTAAGAAGTCTGGGCTTATCCTTAAATGCAACTGAACACTATTTTCACAAAGAAGAGTCACAATCAGATCTTTGTTTTCAAAAGGTAATGCTGGGGACAGTTGCAGGATGAATTTTAAGAGATGGGTGGCAGCATGAGAGGCAGAGAATATTGCCATAATGATGGGAAATGGTGATGGCTAAATGAATAACACAGTGGAGCTGATGGCAGAAGGATCTTACTCCTAAGAAACGCTTCAGAGTTATTATCAATATGATCAGGGACAGGCTGGCAAAATGGTTTCATGGTTAAGTGATGTTGGAATCAGACTACCCTTGTCCTAGACATGTCTTTCTTGCTTAGCAGTTTATCACTTTTGCCAAGTTACCATACCTCCCTGTGGAGGTTAAAGCATCTCCATTTTGGATGCTAATCTGCCATGTTGACTTCTGATTAATCCCAGTTCCAGGAAGTTCTCTAAGATTTCCAGTTTATCTATTTTCCTTGTAGAAGAGCACATACAAGGGAGGAGACGAGAAAAAAAAATTCAGAATTTCCTTATTAAAAATTGTGTATTTATTCTTACATGTTTAAATCTCAAACACCTTCAAAGTACTCTCTGATGCAATACACCTATCAAGATGCATTTTCCACTGCTCAAAACAGTTTTTGAACTCATCAATTTTGATGGCTTTTAGTGTTTCTGCCTTTTTTTGTTTTACCTTTTTTTTTTGAATCCGAGTCTCACTGTCCCCCAGGCTGGAGTGTAATGACACGCTCACAGCCACCACAGCCTCAATCTGCTGGGCTCAGGAGATCCTTCCAACTCAACCTTCCCAGTAGCTGGAACCACAGGGATGCACCACCACGTCCGGCTAATTTTGTGATTTATTGTAGAGATGAGGTCTTGCCATGTTGTTCAGGCTGGTCACGAATGTTCACCTTTTCCACAATGGCAAAAAATTTGCCTTTGAGGACCTTTTTCATCCAGGGAAACAAAAAACAAATAAGTCACTGGAGCACGATAGAATGAATAGGACGGTCATGCCGTTTTTTGGTCTAAGAAATCTGAACACTCACACAGTGTGGGGGCAGGTGCGTTGTTATGGTGGAAGAACCAGTCAGTCACCTGTTTGCCACAATTCAGGATGTTTCTTCTACAAATTGTGAGGCAACCTTTTCAAAACTTCGAGATAAAAACTGGCAGATTCCTAGAACACTTATCTAGCAAGGGGAAGCCTATACTACAAGGAGCCTGCCCTCCAAAAGATAATTCTGGAGTTTTGAGGGTCCACCTTCCTCATATTTATTGCAAATCCTGCCATTAGGCCAAAACAACCTTGTTGTTATTGTACTTCAGTTGTCCTACACATTCCTTCTGAATCATGCATACCCTTACCCTATCGGTATAAACCCTGGATCTTGGGTGTTATGGCGCAAGGACTCACCATGATGTCTCACTGCAGCCTGAGACACAGACATAGCTTCTGTTCATAAGTCCCTATTAAAGGTTTGTTTGTTTTTTCTAAAAAACAAAACAAAACAAAAAAAAACCCCAAAACCCTTAGATTTGTCTGCCTCTTTCGTTGGCCTCTCTGCTTCCTCAGACTTAGGAGGGCAGGTTTGCAAAGGCTACCTCCCACAGAACACTCTCTTACATTTATTTTTCTCATCTTTCATGTAGAGATAAACACAGAACCTACCTCCAGAGATGCTGTGAGAATTAAAGTCAACAATGCATATGAAGTTCTCGCACCAAAGTTGGCTAAGGATGTGCTCTGTGAATGTTAGATGTAAATTGTATCACTAAAATGTAGAGTCAGATGCATCATTTGATCTTGGGTCTCTCTCCCAACTTTGTGTGTCCTCAAATTTACTAAGTGTTCCTAATACTGTACATATGTTGTATTTTTATCCTTACTGTATCATTCTTCATGTCATTTCTTTTACACCGATTTCTACCTGCCGAAATCCAATCTAACTCCACAGTCCATGATTTAGTCATCTTTGAATTAATTCTCATCGCTTAGCATGTTTTATATTTTAATTAAATTTGGTTAGAGTTCTTGAAAACTTCACCAAACATGATTGTCTTCAGACCTTGAACTTTAACGGGGCTTTGTTTCAATCCTCAACCCTTACCACACACAGTCTCACTTCTGAGGGCTTGATGTGTGTAACTAATCTCCCTTCCTTGCTCTGTGAGTTCCTTCTCTAAGGCACATGATCAGATTGGTATCTTGGAAGAATAATCCAATATATATTTGATGATCTATTCACTCGTTCAATGACAAATAATTCAAAGAAAAGCCATCAACTAGATTATAAACTTCTTACAGCAATGAACCAACTCTCCTTGTAGTCAGCACTTACTTGTAATGTTTCATCATCTTGAAACCTGTCATGGGTGAGCAATCAGAAAGGTGTTCGTTATGTAATCTTGAGTTCATACAATTCAGTCCTCTGTTGATTGCCCTTGGGTATTTTATTATTCTCACAAAATCTTTCCAAAAAGTCAGACTCAAATTTTATCAATTAAGATAATTTTAACTTTTAAGCACATGTTGTGCTATAATTTCACAGAGATGAGAACCCTTTATGCTGATTGAGTCACATCACATTTCACTGCGTGGCAGGAGTCTAAATGTTTCACAAACAGCAGTTATGAAGGATGTAAATACTGGTTAGCTTAACTTTAGTTTAGAAACGCAAGGCTGCTATGACCAATGATCTAAACCAGCACCGTTGTTCCACTAAAAGAGCTTGGGCAGGGTTTAAAACGTCTAGGAAGGGCAGCCAGCCAAACACATGTGCCATCCAGATTTCCAAGTCTAGGGTTGGGAAAGGAAAACCTGCCTGAGCATGCGCAGAGCAGGCAGTAGTCCCAAGGTCTTTTCTGCACTGTGGAGCAGTGCTGCCCAGATCCCTGGGCGCATGGCCACCCTGACTGCAGTCACTCAGGGACTAGTGATACAGGACACTCACCTGACATTCCACCAGAATCAGGCTGCCTCTGCCTGTCACCAGGAGCCAAAAGACAGGACTTGGCTGCATCCAAAGCAAATGTGGTTGAGGGAAGCTAGGAAAACTGTGAACCAGGGGCAGATTTGGGAAGCAAACCACCCCACACGTTCTTGCTCAAACTAGGAACAAAACTCCTATCATTTGAAAACATCAGTGTACACCCCTTTCATGCCAAAGATATCATAATCATCCTGTATCTTATCATTCTTTTCTGCTACCCACAAACAATTGTTAGAGTTACTCATCAAACACACAAAACAATTATCTTCATGCTCCATCCTATATCCCTCCCCAATCAGAAAAAAAAAGGCTAGCCAGGTTCTTTCCCATGTATTAGAAACATGTGTCTCTAATCCCAAAACTTTTGGCTGATGTGACTCAAAATCTAAACATGGATTCCAAATATTGATTAATATAATGTATAATTAAGTTAATTTTAAAATAAACAGTTAAAATCCAAATAGAAACCGGGCTCGGTGGCTCAGCCTGTAATCCCGCGCCTTTGGGAGGCTGAGGTGAGTGGATTGCCTGACCCGCGGGTTCGAGACCCGCCTGGGCAGGCAAGACTTCATCTCTACAATAAATCAAAAAATTAGCCGGGCGTGGTAGTGCACGCCTGTAGCTCAGCTACTTGGAAGGCTGAGGCGGAAGGATCGCCGGAGCCCAGCAGGTCGAGGCTGCGGTGGCCGGGAGCGGCCACTGCACTCCAGTCTGGGTGACAGAGTGAGACGCCAACTCAAAAAAAAAAAAAAAAAGAAAGAAAACCAAATAGATTAAAAGTCTAAATCAACTACAAACTCCATGCAAACCGAAAATTTACACATCCCAACTAATCATTAAAGCAGTAAAATTTCTGCAGTCATTCAAAATTCTTTCCAATATACAGTACAATTTATAGAATAATTTTAACACCATCTGTACTTTTGCTTTTCTCCATCCAAACTTCTCTTCCCCTACTCCAACACTCTAAATCTCTTTGATGTTACAATTCTTTTACTGAAACTCACCATAATTTGAACGACTGCTCGAAAATGTCAATTTTCTCATACAACGAACTACATTTATATTGCTCATGATAAAATAATCGCTTGTACATCAAAACACTGCCATCTAAATAAATATTTTTTAAGATTTGACATGATTCAATTTGATAACCATTTGTTAATTTTTACTATATATTGTTTTGTTGTTGTTGTTGTTGTTGTTGTTTTCGAGTTGGAGTCTCACTCTGTCCCCAGACTGGAGTGCAGTGGCCGCTCCCGGCCACCGCAGCCTCGACCTGCTGGGCTCCGGCGATCCTTCCGCCTCAGCCTTCCGAGTAGCTGGAATTACAGGCATGTACTACCACGCCCGGCTGATTTTTTGATTTATTGTAGAGATGAAGTCTTGCCTGCCCAGGCGGGTCTCGAACCGGCGGGCTCAGGCAATCCACTCACCTCAGCCTCCCAAAGGCGCGGGATTACAGGCTGAGCCACCGAGCCCGGCTTATATATTGGTTTTAATGCTAGAAGCTGTATACAATAAAAATAATACACCTCAAGAAGCTTATAAAGTAATGGGTAAAATAGAAATAAAAACATCTAACTAAAACACAAAGCGGAATTATGTAAGAACTAAAGTGAATTACAAAATGTTATAAGAGTAAAGTTAGGCTGGGCTCGGTGGCTCAGCCTGTAATCCGCGCCTTTGGGAGGCTGAGGTGAGTGGATTGCCTGAGCCCGCGGGTCCGAGACCCGCCTGGGCAGCGAGACCTCATCTCTACAATAAATCAAAAAAATCAGCCGGGCGTGGTAGCGCGCACCTGTAATTCCGGGTACTCGGAAGGCTGAGGCGGAAGGATCGCCGGAGCCCGGCAGGTCGAGGCTGCGGTGGCCGGGAGCGGCCACTGCACTCCAGTCTGGGTGACAGAGTGGGACTCCAACTCAAAAAAAAAAAAGAATAAAGTTAGAAGAACTATTCATCTTGTTGAGGAAAATAAGGGAATGTTTCATAATGGAAGTGGCACTCAAGTATCTTGAAAGATGAGTAAGATTGTGATCAAAACGAGATGGAAGAATATTCCTCTCTCTGGCCAATCATGGCTTAAAAGTAAAAGGAGGATGCAGAGTCTTACAAGTAGAGTAGAATGGCCAGAGTTGATGGCATAGGGTTAGCACAGGAAATGAAGTTTTAAATGTAATTAGAGAATTATTATGACCTTCCGCATGTATATGTTAATTATTTGCTATACATTCAGATATCTCTATATTGTGCCTTTTATATTCAAGACAGAGCACTTGGCACTGAGGATTCAACAGGAATTGAGATTCAGTCTTGCCTTCCTATCTAGAAAGGGTGTTTTAATTTCACTTTTGTAGGCAACAATAAGTTCCTGAAGGTCCTTTTGGAAAGAGATGGAATAAGTGTGCCTGTCTTTTGAGAGCACTGTTCTTTGACATCACATCAAATAAATCAGAGGGACAAAAGATTGGAAACAGAAAGAGGGGGTATATATTGGAAGACACTTATTTCCTCCTTCTTTCTGCCTGGTAGTATAAAGACCACTAGCAGTATTACTCATAGCTTCTCTTCTTGCCACAAGTTGGAGAAATGACTAGCCAGATTGGTGAATGTCGAAGGAGAAACCAGGCATGTAGAGCCCTGGCATGTAGAGCTCATTTGTCTTCCTAATCTCCTGGGAGAGCACCTGTCCTTGAAGGTCTGTTCTCTGCTTCCCCAGGTGGCTAGTTGTCTGCAGCTAACTATAACCGGTTGGGTGAGGCTGCTATTCAGGAATTTATAATTAGGAAAATTTGGAGATTTTTACAATCAGAAAAGATGTGTCTTCGTATTTTTTTTACTTGCATAGTATTCCCTTTGTGGATGCATCATAGCTTATTTAACCAGTCTGCTGCTGTTAAACATTTACGTGATTTGCAGGCTTTCCTCTTATAAATAATACCACAATTAATGACTGGTACAGACCTCATCTTATACATCTATCCACTTCTCTGTAATATAAGTACCCAAAATGAAAAGCTATCTGCATTCACATTTTAGTAGCTATTGATAAATGAGTACGAATTTATGAACAGCAACACATAAAAGAGCCAATTTGCTCCCATGGTGCTTGGCAACCCAGTATTTAAATGTTTATCCAGAGTTTCAGATATCTTTTTAGAAGATGCCTTTTATAGAGCATTTTGCAATCTTGGCATACATGAAAGTTAAAATTCTTATTACTATACTATGATTCTCTGCTTAAATAATTCATGAGGTTCGATAAGACAAATAATTATGTAAACATCAAGGTACATGGATTCCCTCAATTATTTGATTTTAATGTTTTATTTTAAATATATTATCTATCTCAAGATATAGAAAACACAATCTGAGTTTCACTATAGTCTAATTTGATTCTAGTACATGCCTGTCAAACAGATTTTGCCTTTCTGAATTGGAGTTTGACATACCAGAATATCTACACTTACTTAGATGTAGTGTTTATTACCAAAGGTGCAGTAACACATCATCAATGTCAACTGAACGCTTTTAACATGTGTGACGCACAGAGAAGTAGACCAGATCCTGGGTATAGAAAGAAAAATAAGATAATGGTTACCACTGCCCTCAAAGCAATTACCTTGCATTAATAATTATCATAGAACATATAAAAGCCACATTCCAAGTCCAACATAACCTCAAATGGAGAAGTATATATTTTATTCAATGGAAAGCTTTCTTAGTCACACAATACTAACTCTTATTAAAATGCACCTAACCCCTTTTGTTGTGAAAAAAGTATATTTAAGTTTGTTGTGAAAACCAGTTTGATTGGGTTAATATATATTATTTCTGTTGTGAAGCTAATTTCTGCCCTGCAAAAGTAGGACTCCAGATAACTGCATTGATAATGCCACAAATTTTGGCAGGGTGACCATCCGCTTCTATTTTCTTCCACTGGTCCATAAAAAACAAAAAATATTTGGGTTGATAATTACCCTATGATGTCTACTTTTCTATCTAAAATAACTTACATTGTTGCTTTTTCTCCATAATTGTATACAACCATTATTTTCCAAATGGACACTTTAGTTAATCTTTTTATTATGAACAGGAGATGATAAATAATTCAGTAAAAAGTGAAAGTATTCTATTTGTGCTTACCATGGTAATTCTGGTCCCAGAACTGCTGAAAGGGTGCCATATGCAGTTTCTCAACTAAATCCTACCCTCAAAATGAAAGATTGTAAGGACTGTGATATATGTTTGAGTCTATGTGGGAGATTCATAATAGTAGAAGGATTTTTTTTTCATTTATATTTGGAATTTATTTTTCTTTCACCTGAAAGAAGAAGGACAGGGAGCTACAAATAACCAGAAAATAGCCAAGTGTCCAGGGAGCAACATGATAGGATGGGAAGAACATGGGTGCAGGAGCTAAGAGAATGAGCAAGGGCAAATTAACTGCCAAACCTGACAAAACTTAACCCATTTCCTCAGCTGAAAAACTGGACCAGATGGTCTCCAAGACTTCTTTCAGGTCCAATATTCTTGTCTACATTCAGACAATTCCAACCTTATCCTGTAGCCCTTCTTCCCAGCAGAGCAGATTGGTGATCAAAAAAGTAAATCAAATCTGTGGAGAAAAGAAGTGATTTGTGACATCCACTCACCCTCTACACACCTCAGCCAAGTCATCTGTAATGAATCCTTGTACACTCTAGTCCAGAAATGCCCTTGGTGACCAAATAGTTGCTAGTCACAGGAGGGAAAATGGCAATACAAGATATTTATACAAGCAAAAAATGTGCACTTATTTCCTTCTCAAAATATAAAAAATGTGGCTGAGTTCTGTACGTCATTCTAAAATTTTCTATTTATAGTCTTATAGTAATAGTCATTGAGTCCTAATTTTGCAAGATTATTTTTAACTCACACAGAAAAAGTAAGGTTTTCTACTTCACTATGGCAACCATATGTCACCAACTTTCCAAGGCAGCTTAATTTCAATTGGTTTGTCCCAAATTTAGACCAAGTTACAGACTTTATTTCTTTTTTAAGTCTAGGGAATATGATTACCCATATACTTAATTATTCCCTATCTATGTTTTTCTCCCATGATTATAATACCAAGCTTGACTTGAGAAGAGACTAAGGAGAGACCCAGATTTTTATGTTTTGCATCTTTGTACTTGGCAAACGGTCTCACAGACTAATGTGGTGACAGAAGAAGATGAAACCTGACATAAGATTTACCCATTAAGTAGACACAGATAGTAGAAGATACTTGATAACAGAAACTGACTACACAGTTTAGGAGGCCTGGGAGGCAAAGTCAGGATTGCTTTATTGTTAATGGCATTTCCAAGTGAAGATATTAGGGTCTCTGTAAGGGGAAAGAAGCCAGCTATGTTTAGAGAGTCAAAAAGACTGGCAATCATCTTCCAGACAGAATACACAAGGGCCACAAGGCCTAGGTAACTGGGCTGTGGTCCCAGTTACTACATTGGAATCTGCACAGGAAACAGGCAGAAGAGAGCAAGGCAGGTTGTCAGAAATGCCCAGTGCTGGACACAGAAACATATGGAATTAAGAAAAATGTTCCTTTTTTTATATTGGCTATAGACATCATGATACTATGCTCCTAAATCATTTAGGTATGCATCCTTAAAATATTACTTATTTCTTGTAGTATTACATTCCTCTTTAAGAAACAGCTATTAAGGAAAATGTGGCTACAGAATAAGGTTGGAATTGTCAGGGAAAAAAATGCGCACATGCTATTTTATGCTTAGTTTCAGGAGAATAATGGCTTCCCAGAAAGTCAACCACAGTCTTCAATTCAAAATCTTTAGCAGAGATAATGTCTCCATAAGGTAACCTAGGAGTGCAGTGACTATGCCAAGTCTAGCCGCCAACAATGACTATTTGGATAGCCCAGTGGAGGGTGACCCCTTTCTAGAACAAAAGACGATAATTAGAGTTAGCCTACATGGGGAGCAGAAGCTGTTCATTACCACCTACTGAGTGTCCTCTCTGGTCTAGAAAATGGTGCAGGGCTTAGACTTGTGGTATAAAAGTCAGTAGGCCGAACCTTTGGGAGTTCAATCTAGCAAAGGTCAAAAACTGGTGTGGCCAATAGGGATGAGGCAAACAAAGAATCTACTGCCTGTGTACCACGCATACACCACAGACAAAAATAAAGTGGGACTTTTCCAAGGGTCAGACTTGAATAGTAAAGGTCAGAGGAGAGGGCTCTGCTAATGGCATTTGGCAAAATGTAAAAGAAAGAAAGAAAGATGGTGACCAGATGTTCTCTATTTAGAATCTGTAAAAGGGAAATTACATTTCAGAAGTAGGAAATCAGGTTATATGAAAGAAAAATCTTCCATCCAGTGAACTTCATAAAGCATGAGACCTAGTTACTGATGGACTGTTACTCTCCTTCCATAAAATATTTTAAAATAGAACAGATATTTTTGTGTTTTCTGTGATTTGAATATAAGGTTTCCAGAAACAAGAGCTCAGGTCAGACATCTATGAAGATATTCAAATTCCCTGAAAGATTGACATATCTATTTTATATTTATTTTATTATAAAAATTTTTATAATTATTTTAAAACCCATTGAATTCCTCTAATCTGGCACTTCACCCAAACATCGCCATACAAAATTCTTGAAAAAAAATGATTGATATAATTTATAATCAGTTTAATCACACAGAATCCATTCAGCATCTTTAGTATTCATATTAATTCAAATTATTTTGTATTGATAACAATTCTGAAAACATCAACATGCTGCTGTCAAGTTATAAGTGCCTAATTGAAATCACTTTTTAAGCAAAATGACTCTGATATCCACATACACATGTTGAAAATAATATCTTAAGTAAAGTATACTCTGGAAAACTATGCAGAAAATAATGGAAAAGTAAATACAAAAGAAGTTCTGGAAAGACTGTTAGAAAAGTAATGAGATTTACAGATTGACTAAAACACTAGGAAAACCTCCAAAGGATATTTGACATTTGGTCAGTCAGTCAGAAGAAAGTTGGCAGGTGGTCAGGAAAATAGTGAATCATAAAAGTCTATCTCCTCCATTATACAATGCATATGAATCAGATGTCTGTTAGCTAGTTTTGGGTCTCAATTCTAAGAGTCAGTAACTACTTTATATATTTGGCTTCATGACCCAAATTAAATTTCATGTTCTTTCAACCTGTAATACGTGTAGCCCACATTCAAACAAAATTTGGGGTAGAATATAATAATCCTCCCAACCAGTCACACCGTCCTTTATTTTGGCCAGTTGCTGGGGCAGAATTGCCATGTCTATCACCTACAGCAGAAGTCTGACCTTGCAGCCAAATATTAGGAAGCACGGTAGTGACTGCTATAGCAACAGACTAAACAAACAATCTAAAAGGTAGAATTGGAAGAAGTAAGCAATTCCAAATACAAGGAGGTAGGAAAATAAAACATTTTTAAACATAATGCCAAAGTGTGAAAACCAAGAGCATACACACCGTAGTTATTGGCGACCTTAATAAAAAAAAATTACTATTTCCTTTTATTGTTTTACCAATATTACTTTCTAAGAATTTGTTAAATTATTTAACCTTAATTTCTAATGAACTACAAATTCGTATAATAATTTCAAAATAAGAATTCTCACCAGTTTCCAAATGCTGACTTCTTAAATAAGATTCTACACAAATAATTTAAAATCATTGTGTTCCTTTAGAGATGTTCCCATTAAAAATTGAAAAGGGAAATATTAGCAGCACCAAATGTAAACCAAAAGGGGAAAAAAAAAGAAACCACCTGTCCAAACTCTATCATCAGTTTTTTTTCTCTGAAAACTTTTAATGTTCTTAATCCTTTCAATACAAACACAAACATACATATTCACACATTTTACTGTATCGTCTTATCAAGACAAAGATTAAAAAAAAAAAAAAAACCTTTGTGCAAAAGCATAAGGTAATTGCCAATCTGAGCCCATTGTATTTGCGGAATTAGTTGAAATTTTACAACTGTTTATAAAAAGAAGTAGCATTATGATTCATCAACTGGTTCTCTGTTTAGAGAAGTGAGCCCAAGCCCTTTCTGGCTCAGTGCCTTCTTTACAAAAAATATTTTTAACATTCTTGCACTATCATGAAATGAAGTTTTTAGAAAATATAGTTTACACACCTAATTTTAACAAATCAATTTAATGTCCTAATTGAAGTGCAAATAAATTTAAAAGTAATTTAAAATAAAATAGTATTTCAATATGAAAATATTCAACCATGACTGCACTAGAGGAAATAATAAGACCCCTGCACCTACACGTGATCAACCGATATGGATTTAATACAAGTAGAACAATATTCATCCGACTAGCGCAGATACCTTTTATATTCAACATCAAATATCAAGACTAAATAATTATAGTCAGATTGAATGTACTTAGTAGTTGCAGTCCAGAGAAACTCATTATACATTAAAACTGTTCAGAAAATAGTTTGTGTTTGCATGTATAATAAAGTTGCTTCTAAGCTCAAATAATTACAAATGGATTTTTCACTTACATGAATGACTGGTAAGACCATCAAGTCATAAAACAAAATATGTAAAAGAACTCCAGAAAGCATATTATAAAATTTTATTAAAATTCATTAAAGAAAACCCAAATAATCTAAGACATTTTAGTAAGGTCATAGAAAGTAAAACTCAGTATTTTGACCATGTTTATTTTCAAGTGACATAAATGTTTAATGTCATTCCAATCAAAATTTCACAGAGTGTTTTCTGTATAATTAAAGAGTTAATTTTAAAATTCATACAAAAGAATTAAAAAGGCATAGTGGTATTGGTTTAGGGAAAACAAATGAAGAAATGGATCAAAATAAAGAACCTAATAACAAATTCATACATACAAAAACCTTATATATTATGAAAGAGGGAGTATGCCAGAGAAGTGGATTTAAAAAAAGAACTATTTCATATGAATTGAGATTTTAATGAGAAAGCAATATTTTTAATTTTAGAAAAAATATGGAACATATTTCTGACTTCACTGTACTCTTCTAGACCAAACACAAAGATATAAATTATACAAATAATTATAATACAAAACACCAAAAAGATTAAAAGGCAAGCCACACTAGGAGAATATATTTGAAAAGCACGTACTGGCAAAGGATTTGCATATGCTCTAATGTGTATACTAGCACACATGTACAAGAAGGTTCCAGAGCAGCAGGATTTTAATAGCACAAATTTTGAAACAATTCAAATGCCCATTAATAGTAATACTTGATCAATGACTAGTGTTATATTTATATTATAGTATACTGGGCAGTGATGAAAATGAACACACTACAACTATCTGAAAAAATATAGATAAATTTTAAAAACATGTTGATAAAAAGACAGCAGACTCAAAATCATGTATATGGTTAGGATTATATATAGTAAGTTCAAAAATAGGAGAAACTAAACTATATTTTTCAAGGATGCATATGTGGTGGTTAAACTATAAAGAAAAGCAAAGATATTTACAATTAAAAAATAATAATGGTTAACTATAGAGGGAAATAAGTTATAATCAGGAATGGCTAAGTGGAGTCTTCCATAATATAAAAATATACACAACCCAGTACAAATAGGTAAAAGATAAGAATCCTTGGGCTCATAAAAAAAAGTGAAATTCTGACCAAATAGACTAAAACTGAAAAGACAAAAATTTTAAAACAATCAAAAAGAAAAGGCTGATGGCTACAAATAGCATTTTTCACAAAATAACTTTTTTTTTTTTTGAGTTAGAGTCTCACTCTGTCGCCCAGGCTGGAGTGCAGTGGCACACGGTCACTGCAACCTCAACCTGCTGGGCTCAGATTATCCTTCTGCCTCAGCCTTCCAAGGAGGTGGAATTACAGGCACATGCCATCATGCTCGGCTAATTTTTTTATTTATTGTAGAGACGAGGTCTCACCAAGTTGACCAGGCTGGCCTCAAACCCCTGGTCTCAGGCAATCCTTCTGCCTCGGCCTCCCAAAGTGCTGTGATTACAGGCTTAAGCCACCACGCCCAGCTACAGAATAACTCTTTTAGAGTACTGAGAGAAAATATTGTTAAAAAAAAGACCCGCTTAACTAAATTATTATAAAAGATAAATGAGCGAAAAAAAGTCCTCAGAAATAGACTGACTAGAAAATTGATCTTTTACTTAAGCGATCACAGTGGCACAAAGGAATATGATAGATTGGTATCAGTTGCTTGAGCATGGTGAGGGAGCAGGCCAATAGGAAGACTCTTCAGAACAGTTGGAAAGGACCAAAGGTACAAAAATCCCTGGAAGACTGAGACCGTATGCAGAAAATAATTCAAATGACTCCTACACCTAAGTGTAAAAGCAAAACTCAAAACTGTTAGAAGAAAACACAGAAGTAAAAGTCCTAGTGACCTTAGATTAGGTAATGATTTCTTATATGACACGAAAGAACAATCAACAAAAGAAAAAATGTATTTATCAAATTACCACAAACTTGGTGGCTTACAATAGCTGATATTTTTTCTCTCACAGTTCTGAAGGTCAAAAGTCCAACACCAAGGTGTCAGTAAAGCCATGTACTCTCTAAAGGCTCTAAGGGAATCTCCTTCCTTGCCTCTTTCTATCTCCTGGTGGTTGCCAGCAATACTTTGTGTCCCTTGGCTTGTACACACCATTCCAATCTCCATTGTCAAATGACATTCTCCATGGGAGTTCTGTATTGAAATTTTCCTCTCCTTATGAAGACACCATCATTAGACTAGGGCTTATTCTAATTCAGTATGACCTCATCTTAATTACATCCTCAAATACCCTGTTAGCAAATGAGTTCACATTCAAAGGTACCAGGGGTTAGGACTTCGATAAATCTTTTTAGGGAACGTAATTCAACCCACAGTAATCTGAATTTCTGTAAAGTAACTTATCCAATGAAGATGCACAAATGGCCATTAATCATATGACAAAGTGCTGATTATCATTAGCCAACAGGTAATAAGAACCACAGTGTGATACCACCTCACACGCACTGGTGTGATTCCACTCAAAAGACAAACATCACAAGTATTGGTAAGGAAGTGAAGAAACTTGAACCCTCATACACTTCTAGTGGGAATATAAAATGGAGCAGCCACTTTGAAAAACAATCTGGCAGTTCCTAAAATAGCTAAATGGAGTAACCGTATGACCCAAATATTCTACTCCTATGTGAGTTGAAAACATATGTCCACACAAAAACTTGTGTACCAATATTCACACACACTTATTATCAATAGCCAAAAGGTGAAAACAACCAAATGTTATCAACAGATAAATGGATATTCATGTGATAGAGCCATACAATGGTATATTATTTAGCCACAAAAAAGAAATGAAGTATGGATATATATGCAGCTACATGAATGAACCTTGAAACCTTCCGTCATATATTATATAATACCACATCCATGAAATGTCCAGAATAGGAAAATACAAAGAGACAGAAAGTAGGTTAGTGGTTGTCAGCGGCAGGAGTGAGGGGAAAGTAGAAAGTGACTGCTCATGGGGGTGATAAAATGTTCTAAAATTGCTTAGTTCTGATGTGAATTCTCTGAATATACCAAAACTCCAAATGACACATTTTAAAGGATAAATTTATGGTATATGAGTTATACCTCAAGAGATATTACAAAAACATACTTTAAAATAGTGCTTCAAAAGCCACTAGGTAGTCTAATGAAGTATATAGATAATCTATGATCAGCCATTCTACTACTAGGCATGTATCTCCAAAAATTCTTAGACAGTTACATCATGACATCTCTAAAATATGTATCATAGTGTGATGTGCAATATGACAAGTTGGAGGCAACCTGGGTGTTCATCACTATATGTTAATTTACTAAACATACATTCAAAAAAGCATTCATTTTGCAAAAACAAATTTACAAATAAAAAGATACACATTAAGTACATGTAAAGGTGGCATAAGGACTAGGGAAGAAAATAGAAGCAATGCAGACAGGAATAAAATGGAATGAATTAGTTTTCATGTCATTTACCCATCATCTTAAGAGAGCAATAGGATAGGAATGTCAGGGAATTGGGGATCCAGGCTACCAAATGCAGAGCAGAGTGGGGGTTGATGCCTATGTCTGCCTGTGTCACAGAGACATGATTTACAAGCTCAGGCTGACTCCATTTAATGGACCAAGGCCAGAGTAGATACAAGCAATGTGTGTCTTACATTATGTTTATATCTATAGAAATGCTTTTAGGGTCAAAACTTGGAGGTTAATAAAAGTCATTTGGCCAAATATGAAAATGACTCTACCAAATCAAATAGGCAACCAAACCCATCACCACAAGAGTTTCACTGGTATATATTTTTATTGGTTTTGTAGCTTTGCTGGTCTCCGTGCTTTTTAATCAATGTATTTGTCATTTTATTAAATATTTGTATACATTATGATTTTGTCTATATTGTCTTTATTGACTAATTAGTACAAAGATGTATCTTCACATATTTGGCCTGTAAGTTTTCCTACCCCAAACTGGCATTAAAAATTATATTGTCCACTATTTTTTTTTTTTTTTACATTCAGTAAATATTATTCAGATGGAGTTCCGGTTTTGTTTTTCCCACACCCTTTGGGTCATGGCATTTTAAAAATAAATTTTAAAAGGAAGCTCTTCATTACCATGGCTTCTTTATTTAGTCAGAATTACAATCACCAAACTGAGAATTCTAAGAAAATTGGCTTTGTCTGTACAAGAAATAAATGGTATCACTTCATTTCTAAGATAAAACATTCTCTTCCCTTTGGACAAAACTCATTTTGTTGCCTAAAATTGTCAGTAGTTCCAGCTCATTTCTCTGGCTTACTGAATATGTGGCAGAAGTTTAAATTGTTTCCAGACCTCATGCTATTTTTATGTTAGTCATCTGAGCAAATTCTATTCAGCATACTCTTCCCTCAGAAACAATTTTTCAGAAAAACACCCTCCATGCGAGGAGTAAGAAGCAATTCAAATTGGCTTGTCTGAGATTCAGAGAAAATCTCTGTTTGACAATTTGCTGCTAACGAATTGTTTAAAATAAAGGGAGTTTCTTAACTGTAAGTGAACATATGGAAAACAATATGCTTTTTCTGGGAATAAACTGTGACAAATACATAAGAAGCACTTTACCAATTGACCAAATGATAAGTTACCTCTTTTGAACAAATAATATTTTTTAATTACTATTAGTGGCTATTTTGTATTAATTTTGTTCTTCTTTATAACAATATCTCTTTTTTATAAAGATACACATTAGAGAAGATGGAGAAATTGTGTAGCTTCCAGTCAAGAAGACAATTTTATATAAATCATATTTGAATGCTAAATCCAGCTTTTCTATTCAGCAGTTGCTTGAACTCTCAAAGTATTTGTTAACTAAGTATATTAAATAAAATAATCACTAGTGTCTCTAAAACTTTGTAATACTCTGAAACTAAGATCTAGTCTTATCTTGATGGAATGCAATGATAGATTCCATAGATTTAGTTCATTACCAACCCAATACTTAACCATTTTCGCTGTCGGGAAATTCTTCTTGGCCAACCTAAACCTTAAGCTCTTTCCATAATTCTTTCTATAATGTGGTTAGAAAACATGATTATTTTCCCTTGTATGGAAAAAGTTCATTCCATCCTTGCATAGAGCTAATAAATCACACCTCACAGTTTCTTCTCCAGACTGAATAGTTCTTAACTTTCCTTAAAAATCTCCATTTCTAATAATTAATCTTGTAGTAGTTTTCCTGTGATCACACTCCAAGTTTTCTAGATTTTAGCTCTGGAGTTCAAAACCAGACAACAAAATTCATGGAGAATCTGGGTAGAGCTGCGTGCTATTCTCTACCAGTTTATAAGCGTGGACAAGTAGCGTAGATATTTTGGAAACTCAGAAAACCTTTACTCCTTGTATATCACGACCACCAATTTTGCAAAATGATTATAACTTTCTCTTGGCCAAGAATGTCGTTGTAAATGACTGGGTGGTTCTCCTCTAGCATCCACAAACCAGAAGAAGGTACAAATAGCTCTTCTTTATAGTACTCTAAGGAAAGATCAATTTCAAATGAGGAGGATCAAAACACTGGTTATTTTCTGATCTCTAACAATATGTTATGCATTTGTACATGAAGTCTCAGATAAAATCAAATTGATATGATGAAAGGCATTATGATGACAGAAAGTATAAAAAGTTTTGAATGTGTGAACTCTGACTCAAATTTTACCACTTGGGTGCTTTCCAAGGCCTAATGTTTAATTTATCTGGGCATTAGTTTTCTCAAATGCAGTTAAGAATAATGAGCTATCACTTCACAGTTGTTAGAATGCCTATTTATCAAAAACACAAAAGATAAATTTTGGTAGGGATGTGGAGAAAAACACCCTCATACACTGTTGGTAGGAATATACATTAATATAACTATTCTGAAAAAAAATATGCAGTCTCCTTAAAAAATTAAAACTAGAAATACTGCCTGATCTAGCAATCTCACTATGGGGTATATATCCAAAAGAATTAAAATCAGTATGTTGAAGAGATTTCTGGACTCCCAGGTTAATTACAGCACTATTCACAATAGCCAAGAAATGGAACCAACTTAAGTTTCCATCAAGAGATAAATGGATAAAGAAGATGAGTGCACGTATACAATGCATATGCACAACTATTCAGTCTTAAAAGAAGGAAAGAGACCGGGCTCGGTGGTTCAGCCTGTAATCCCAGCACTTTGGGAGGCTGAGGTTAGTGGATTGCCTAAGCCTATGGGTTCAAGATCAGCCCAGACAACTTGGCGAGATCTTCCCTCATAAATAATTTTATAAATAGCTGGACTTGGTAGTGTGCGCCTGTTGTTCTGGCTACTTGGAAGGCTGAGTCAGGTGACTCCAACTCAAAAAAAAAAAAAAAAGGAAAGAAACAAAGAAAGAAATTCTGTCATTTGCAACAACACAGATAAACCTGTGCTGTTGCAAGTGAAATAAGACAAGCACAAATACTGCATGGTCTCACTTATATGTGGAACCTAAAAAAGTTGAAGTCAGCCGGGCTCGGCGGCTCAGCCTGTAATCCCGCGCCTTTGGGAGGCTGAGGTGAGTGGATTGCCTGAGCCCGCGGGTTCGAGACCCGCCTGGGCAGCGAGACCTCATCTCTACAATAAATCAAAAAATCAGCCGGGCGTGGTAGCACATGCCTATAATTCTGGCTACTTGGAAGGCTGAGGCGGAAGGATCGCCGGAGCCCAGCAGGTCGAGGCTGCGGTGGCCGGGAGCGGCCACTGCACTCCAGTCTGGGCGACAGAGTGAGACTCCAACTCAAAAAAAAAAAAAAAGTTGAAGTCACAGAAGCAGAGAGTAGAATGCTGGCTTATATCAGAAGTTTAGGAAGGGGAGTGGATTACAAAAGATAGTCAAAGGATACAAAATTTCACTTATATAGGAGTAATAAATTCAGGAGCTCTATTGCATAACATGGTGACTGTAGTTAATAACAGTGTGTCGTATACTTGAAAATTACTAACAAAGTAATTTTAAGTGTTCCCACCTCAAAAATACAATAAGGATGTGAGGTAATGCACATGTTAAATAGCTTTATTAGCTGTTCCACAATGGATACATATTTCAAAACATCATTTTGAATACCATAAATACATGTAAAAGTTTTTACTTTTCAATAACTTTTAAAAATAATAGTGTGTACTTCCTAGGATTATTGTGAGATTCTAATAAGATAAAGTATAACGCAGATGTACATTATCATCTTGTCCACTCAGGCTAATTCTAGTGCAACATTGACACAAAATCAGACTCACAAGCATCCACAGGAAATCCATTTGTAGTAAGCATATTACATTTTGAGTATTTTATTGCTAATTTACAAAGTATCAGGGGGGTCCTATCCCACAACACACAGCATTTCACTTACAGGTTCCTGCAATCTTTCCTCCAGATTTTATCCACACAATGTTTTCTCCAACCCTTGGGTTCAGCCTTGCAAATGCTCATGCACTTCCACCGGCATCCCCCTCACAACCTAAATTGTCCCACCCTTGGTTACATGAACAATTTGGCTTAGCCCGAGCTCCTGCTCCAAAACACAGAATTCTCCCCCTAGCAAAGTACTCAGTCAATTACAGAAGGCATTGGAGAATTATAGCTAACTTGGCTTTTTCTACTCCAAAAACAAATAACTTTCTTGAGAAGGTACCGGTTGAGTGTTACTTTTCTTCATTCATCCCCGTGGAAAACTGCACCGAAGAGTGTTCATTATTTCATGACAAACATGAAAAAATAATACTGAATCATGGTATTTTAATCTTTAAAATATTTTCGTTTTTGATCACAGTCAACCTACACAATAATAAAAACCAAAATGAAATGCATCAATACTCTTCCAAGCAAGACCTATGGGCAGTAGTTGAAGAGATTTTTTTTAGCTTGTTTATAATTATTTTTATCTTTGCCTAATATACATCATTTCTCTACTTATGGTATTCCATTTTTGCTTTACTGAGTGAATTAAATAGTTCTAGCAAAGTGGCCCTTGACTGAAAAGCTCTTCTATTATTTTAATTTCTTTGGCTAAAGTAAATCCAGCATTGGCCATACAATAGTGATGCTTACTGAGGCTCGGACATAATTATCAGGAAGAGTAATATCTACTTAGTTTTCTGTCACATACCATGCTTACTTTTGCACAGAAGTTACTCATTAAATTGTATGATATTTAGTTCCAGGACTACATAATTTTATCCATCTATCTATCTATCTTAAAGACAGGGTCTCGCTCTGTTGCCCAGGCTGGAATATAGCAGAACGATCATATCTCAATATAACCTCGAACTCCTGTGCTCATTGGATCCTTCTGCCTCAGCCTTCCAAGTAGCTAGGACCACAGGCATGCACCACCATGCCTGGGATTGTTTTGTTGTTATTTTGTTTTGCTTTAATTTTTTGTAGAGATGGGGCGTCTCACTATGTTGCCTGGGCTGATCTCAAACTCCTGGCCTCAAGTGATTCTCCCACCTTGGCCTTCCAAAGTGCTGGGATTACAGGAGTGAGACACCATGCCCAGTCTCTAGAATACATAATTTTAAATGTTACCAAAGTATCTTTATTAACATTAAATTATTGTCATATAAAGGAAATACTGCCTACTAATTTGTGTGTGTGTGTGTGTGTGTGTGTGTGTGTGTGTGTTGGAGTCTCACTCTGTTGCCCAGACTGGAGCGCAGTGGCCGCTCCCGGCCACCGCAGCCTCGACCTGCTGGGCTCTGGCTATCCTTCAGCCTCAGCCTTCCAAGTAGCTGGAACTACAGGCGCACACTACCATGCCCAGCTAATTTTTTATTTATTGTAGAGATGAGGTCTTGCCAAGTTGCCCAGGCGGGTCTCGAACCCGTGGGCTCAGGCAATCCACTCACCTCAGCCTCCCAAGGCACGGGATTACAGTCTGAGCCACCAAGCCTGGCTGGAAATACTGCCTTCTATATATATATATCCGCACCAGAGTTTTCCAGTTTGCTTTTGCACATATTTTCAAAATATCATTATGTACATAGCAAATTAATATATATAATAGTTAAAACCTGGAATATCCCTTTAAATACATTATTTTTCTAAAAAAAAAAAAAAAAGAATGCTTACTTCTAAAATTCCAATCTCTTGGAATTAAGCCATAATTTGGAGGCAAATTTACAAATTACTTAGTTTACTTTGTTTTGTATTTTAAGCCTTTTCCTCTAAATATCACCAACTAATCAATTAACTGAAAATATATAAGAATACAGAAAGCTTTTTTTTCTATATAACAATATTCTTTTTGGTTGTTTGTAACAAGTCAATATGACAGACCAATTGATTTAGTATTTGTCTTAGATTTAACATTATTAAATTGACACTTTTTAGGTCAAAACTGGCTGAATATCAGAAATTTCATACAGTTCAAACTAATAACTATTTTTCTGGCCCAAAAGAAAAATATTGGCACATATTCTTTCCTATCAGTTATGCACAAAGCTGCTAGGAAATTGCGGTAATCTGTCTCACACACACTACACAGATTGCTTCTGATTTCAAGTTTTTTAATCTCAGCCAAAACCAAGTTTTACATTTCTTTTCTCCAAATTAGGTAGTATGTATGCTGAGAACGGAGCTGGAGGTGGTTGTGTTGGAGGTTTTATTCACTATGTGTAATAACCACTGCATGTCATTAAATGTCATACATTTACTGGATTACGTGGCTGATGAGATGCCTTGGTCTCTGTTGCTTAGTTATGGTAAATTGTCTCCTATGAGGTTAAGAGCATAGAAAAATCTGGGAATTTTCTTTTGGTTTTACAAACGACATCAGGTTTCTCAAAGACTGCTAACTATGTACTGACGTTTTCAAGTACGTGCTTACCATGTTGCATAAAATTATTGTCTGGTTGCCACATTTAAATTTTTCTTAGGAATTGCTGATTTATGAGTCACATTACACAAGTTTGACTCACAGCTTCAGCATTTTAGAAATCTACTTCAAAATAAGATATTCAAGCAGAAATTGGAAAATGTCTATATTGGTTCTGGAAAATAGCATCAATACTTAGATTTAAAATATTTTAAAATACAGTATAGGCCAGGCAGTGACTCAAACCTATAATCCCAGCACTTTGGGAAGCCGAGGTGAGAGGATTGCCTGAACCCAGAGACTCAAGACCAGCCTGGGCAACTTGGTGAGACCTCATCTGTACCATAAATCAAAAAATTAGCCAGTATGGTAGCAGACACCTGTAGTTCCAGTTACTTGGAAGGCTGAGGTGGAAGGATTGCCTGAGCCCAGCAGGTCGACACTGGGGTGGCTATGAGCGTGCCACTGCACCCCAACCTGGATGATGGAGTGAGACTCCAACTCAAAAAGAAAAAAATACAGTATAAGTTTCATTTTCTTCTTTGTAATGATGTATTGTCTTTCTTCATACTTTCTGATAGTTTTAAAAATTTTTGAGTTCTCATATCATTTCTATTGCATCTGTCACTTGAACTTCCTGTTCAATTGCCATAAATCTATTTTAAAAATTAACTTATTAGCATTTAATTTTCCTACTTTGTTAATGTAGAAAAGGTATATTTCATGAGTGCTCATCATATTTTGGAGCAAAATAAATCTACATTTGAATCTCAGCTTTGCCATGCACCAATGTAAAACATTGGGGATACTATTTTGCCCTCTGTTTTCTCATTTGTAAAATGATGATAATAAAAGTGATATGTAGAAATGAAACTATATAAAAAATGTTAAATACATAAACTGATGACTGATCTATAATATGATGAAGGTATAAATTATTAATACTACTAATATTACTTACCCAATGAACCAAAACAAGAAGCCCTCTAATCACAGCTCTTTTAATTACCTAAGGAGTGCCTACAAATGAAATTCCATCAAAATATTCTTAGTGTGACCCCAAGTATCACTAAAGTACATCACAGAATTAAGGTAAATCAAGTAAGCAAAAGCAAGTAAGGCTTATTTAGCTAAATAACTGGTTGAAGACCCAAGGGTGGGTTGATTATTACCTGTGACTTCACGTCAAACATCAAAAATTCTTGTCCCTCCCTATACCCCTTAAGAGCAAAACATCACTGACATTACAAAGGCCTACCTAGCCATTTTTCCTGGACTTAAGAACCACGGGGCAGGGAGGGTCTTTTCAGGCTATAGTTGATGAAGACACTAGATTTTATAAATAAGAAAAGTCTTGCTAGCCACCAACTATACACAAATTTTATAAAAACACAAGATATTTTGAAAGAATACCAAAACAGATTGTTCCAGATTGTCATCAGATACAGACACTTGTAGATACAGTGCTGTCTTCATCACAGACTCATTAAAAATATTCTAGAAGGACAGCCAGTTATTAGTGTCAGTGTTACTTGACCAAATACACTGGGCAAAACAGTGGTGACCAGCCAGTCCCCGTTGGCAGTATTTGAATATGGGTTTGGCAGTCAAGAACTTTCTTTTCCCTTCAGGAAAAATCAGAATCTGTTTAGGTTTCCGAAGTGGGTGAGTACAAGGAAGTCAAATAGCATCCCCAGAAGCATTACCTTTACTACTAAAAGTAGGAAATTTTTTCCAGGAAAATAAATAACTTCACTCCCAAATGCCAGGAGCAGACACCGGAGAGAAGTACAGACAACAACTGGAAATCGTAGGAACTGTGGAGATGAATGTGATGCAGTCAGTATTGTCCATAAAGCCGGATTGGATAGGGTGTAGCTGATACTGGAGATGAAGCCACACCATTCAGAGTGGCCTTTCAACTCCAGTCAGTGTATCCAAGATGGTCAATATGGAAATCTGTGCAAAAGATAAAGTCAGTCAGTCTGTGGTCATGGGACTAAAGCAAAATTCCCTGTAGGAATAAGGTGCGAACCTTCCATTGTTACTGGTTCAAATGAGGAAAATGTGAGATATTAGAGTGAATTACTAGAATACAAGGGAAATGCACTACAGGATATCAGCTACAACGATGCAATATACCAAACATAACCTAGGTCTAAAATTATACTTGAATGAAAGTAGACTGCTTGCTTAAAGCCAACTGAAAGTATCTCAGAGGACTTGCAGCCAATTAATATGTCTTGAATTGAAATTTTTAACCAGAGTTAGGGATGACCAAAAAGTGAATTAAGACCTTGACTACCATTCCTAGACAGATGTAAATTCCTAGGAAATTTAAAGCAATGGTTGTATTATACCTAAGTTAGTGAGTGGACAGAATTTACCTTAAATGTTTTCTCAACTAATTCTTTGGTCTGATTTCAAGTCATCTTTCAGATATTATAACCTGACATAATCCAGAGGTTCTTATAAACTTATCTAATCAGAAATTTCTATGTAAATAACTTCCTTAGGGTTGGTTCCAGAAATGTAACCCAAATAGGAAATATACCTGACTTTGGATGTTACCAGGAATATAAAGATTACATATGTGTGTGTATAAATAATTGGATTTCAATTAAAATATTTTAGGAAATAGTCTCTAATATTTGTTTTTAAATCACAATTTGATAGCATTTTGTTATATTCTCCCTCTTGGTAAGCTGAACTCAATGTACTACTTCTGGCGAGATATTGGAGTAGTAATATAGTTAGTTTTAGAAACAAAATATTTAACTCCTCATGGAGAATTAAAACTTTTTTTAATGTATGGAAAATTAAATAATGAAGTCCTTTTTCAATGATAGTAGAGTTTTTTTATCTTCTTGCTTTTTACTCAGGAAATGTTGATGGAGAACACTGGATGGTTTTACTTTCTTTGGGGGGGGCTAGTAATGATTAAAGAGAACATTCAGTCAGTCAGCCCAGAAAATGTATTGTATATCAGCAATCTACAAAACATACTTCTGGGAAAAACAGAAAATAAAACATCAGAAGGTGTAAGCTCTGCTTTCAAATAGCTTTTGGAATTTTTATTTGCCTTTACTTTTAAAATTCATTATAAGGGATCTAAAGTTGGATTTTTCTTATATCCTGTTTGGCACATACTGAGTTTTCAACCTGAATTCTTCCATTTTCCTTCAGTTTTTGAAAGTCCTATGTAATTACTTCTTGAAATATTTTTATTACTTCTTTTATCTTTTTCTCTATCTGAGAGTTTGATTTTCTCTATAACGCTTACCTATTTTCTCAATTATTCTATTATTTCATTTCATTCTAATCTCTTCCAGGGGAGTTCATTGACTTAATATTTCAACTCATTAGTTCTTTAGCTGTATCTTCTTTTTTTTCATTCATTATTTTAAAATTATGTTTCCATAGCCATCATCTCTAACTGGTCCCTCTTCAAAAGAGTTTCTTTGTAAGTCACCCGATTCATCATATTTTGTTAGAGAAGCCTGAAGAAACTAAGACAGAAATTTTAAATGTATTACTTTAAGTTTATCATCCTAACACAGATTTTCTTTTATCTGGAAAATATCCATATATTCTTTTCTACAATAATTTAAAGAACACATTTAAACATTTCTGTAACATTTAAAAAAATTATTTCATTAGCTTTAGGAGTACACACACTTTTTGGTTACATTGATGCATTGTCCAGTGGTGAAGAAGTCTGAGCTTTGAGTGTACCCATCTGCGCCATTAGGGCACGTTGTGATTTTTCATCCCTCCTCCCTTCCTTGCCTTCCTTTCTGAGTCTCCAGTGTCCATTATACCTGTCTCTCAATCTTTGCTGATCCTTAGCTTGTCTCCCACAGTAAGTGAGAACATACAGTATTTGGTTTTCCATTTCTGCCTTACTTCACTTAAGATAATGGTCTCCAGTCCCATCTAAGTGGTTGAAAAATATATTATTTCCTTTTTCATGGTGGAAGAATATGCCATGGTATAAATATACCACATTTTTTTTATCCACCGGTCAGTTGATTGGCATTTATGCTGAATAGACATCTTTACAATTGTGAATTGTGACTGCGGGTGTCTGTATAATGACCTTTATTCATTTGGGTAGATATCTAGTAGTGAGATTGCTGGATTGAAAATAATTCTACTTTTAGTTATTTGAGAACTCTCCTTACTGGTTTCCATGAAGGATATACTAATATATAGCTCCCTACTGTACTTGAAATTGCTGTGTGCACTCTCTAAATCTATTTTGAGTTTTATCTATTTCTTAGATATTTTGCAAATATCAAGGAATATACAATAAGAATGTATATTACACAGATCTTTAGTGATAATCATAAAAGAACAAAGTGGAAGACCTGGAATACATTTGTTTCAGAGGATTTTCGAATGCATTATAACCTCAAAATGAACATCTCCAGACAATGTTGTTTCAATCATTTCTGTATTTTCCAGGACAGAGTATATACATTTTACATTTGGGCAAATACTGTGAAATATTTCTTAACTGAATAAGTCGAATAGATCAAAGTAGGCTCATAACCTCAGGGACTTCTATGTATCTTAGGGATAAGTCCCAAGCAAACAATTTCCCAGCAAGAATACAAAGCAAATAATTCCCTTTCACTTTGACTTCATCTGCAGTCTCCCACTTAAGAAAGCACAAGATTATGACTTATGAATAACCAATGATTCCAGCACTGTTAAATAAGTATACTACTTTTTATGTAATGCATGAAATTATATTTAAAACAATGTATATTTGTACTTTTTATAATAAATTTAAATATTTATTATATCTCCTTTTTAAATTTATATTTTATTTTTAAAATGTGTGGTACAATTTAGGATTAGGCATACAAGTGGACATTGCACAGGCAAAGTTTGAGTCTTCCTTTGGTCTTCATTTTGCCTGATTTGAGATAAGGTACCCTTGTTGGTGTTGCCCCTACCCCTATTCCAGCAGACTCCACTATTGCCCATCCTTTTCTTATAGCATTATAGTAAATGTTCAGAGTCCATTTATAAGTGTGAACATGTGGTACTTTGTTCTTTGCTTCTGTGATAGATCACTGAGTGTGATAGACTCTAAGTTCATCCAAGTTGCTGTGAAGTCTACACGTTTGTCCTTCTTTATGGCTGCATAATATTCCATTGTGTATATGTACCACATTTTTTTATCCAGTCCAGTTCCGATGGGCAGCACGGTTGGTTCCATGTTTTTGCTATTAGTGCAATAAACATGTGTGTGCAGGTATCTTTTTGGAAGAATGATTTGAGTTCCTCCGGGTATATTCCCAGTGGGGAGATTGCTGGGTTATATGGAAGGTCAATTTCTACTTCTTTCAGAAATTGCCACACTGTTTTCCATAGAGGTTGAACTTGTTTGCATTTCTACCAGCAATGTAGAAGCATTCCCTTTTTCCCACATCCTCACCAGCATCTGTTGTTGTTTGTTTTATTAATGATGCTCATTCTTACTGAGGTTAGATAGTATCTCAATGTGATGTTGATTTGTATTTCTCTGATGATTAGTGAGGCTGTTTTCATGTGTCTGTTGGCTGTCTGTGTATGTCTTCTTTTGAGAAGCATCTATTCATGTATTTTGTCCACTTTTTAATGGGGCTATTTGGTTTTTTCATATCAGCATGTTTGAGCTGCTTGTAGAATATGGATGCTAGGTCTTTGTCAGATATAAAGTTGGCAAATATTTTTCCCATTCTGTGGGCTCTCTCGCCATTCTCTTGATGGTTTCTTTTGCTTTGCAGAAGCTTTTCAGTTTAATGAGTTCCTACTTGTCTATCTTATCTCTTATGGCATGGACATCTGGGGTTTTTATCAGGAATTGGTTACCTATTCCGATTTCTGTAAGAGTGTCTCCCATGTTTTCTAAGATTCTTATAGTATTATAACTCAATATTTTCAAAAACCCTATGAGATTATCAGAATGGTATTTTTTTTATTTATTTTTATTTTACAAATAACCTGAAGTGCAACTAAATCATATAACCAATAAATGGTGGAACTGGGCAAGATATCTAAACAAAAATTAGCCTGGAAGCAAAAACAGTTCATCATAAACAGTAAGAGTTAAAGGAGCTTGGATTTGACACATCAAACCACTGACCCAAAAATGTCACATCGTTATAAATAATTAGGAAAGAACTACAGCTGTGTGGCCTGCCTAGTGTAAAATTGCAATGAATGGAACTGCTTATATGAGTAAAAGACTTTGAGTTTACTGGATATTTAATAGACAGTGTCTCAAAAAGTCAGACAATCTAAACAGTGACTAAAGAAGAAGAAATGGGCACTTGTCACCAACTCATCTTTATTTTTGTTTCATGAGGCAAAGAATCTCAGTCCTATATTAAACTTTGGATTAATAACTACACTCTATGATCAGAACGACTGCCAGTAGTATCATCTCTAAAAACAGTAAGTTCAACTGTCTGCAAAAAACTAATTCATTCAACAAATATTTACTGAGCATACACTATGTGCACGACTGCTCTAAGGTGATGTAGTTGATCTTTTGGAAGCTATATCCTCTCAATGCACCAGAAAGAAAGAAATTAGTATATAAGCGCCAGTAAGAAGAATAGAGAGAGCAAAGGGTGGGTGGAAGGGCTCTCCTGGTAGCGATTTGAGCAGAGACTGAATAAAGTGGGAAAATGAAGCATGTAACTATCAGTGGAAAGAACATTGTAAACAACTAACTGCAAAAACCCTGAGACAGGAGCATGACTGACACATAAAATGAAAATCCTTCTCTCATCAGACCAGGTGAGGCAATGGAATAAGGCTGACTCAGCAGAGAGCAGAGAGAGACAGTCGGCTGGAGCATCTGGAAGGAATCTGCATATTGAAGTTCCATAAATTTCCAAAGGATCAAAACAGCGCAAGCAGAGTTTCACAGCAGGGAGCAAAGAGTCCCTGGGAATATAGTCAAGGCACGACTTGTTGGAAGTGGTAAGAGGAGATTTCTGCTCTATCTGTGGTCATTTTAATATGCTAATCTCATCCCCACACCACCAGCAGAACCCAGAAGCTGCGGAGTATGGACCACTCCCTGCCACTATCCCACCACTAAGGAAAGGGTCTATGTTGAGAATGACATCAGATGCATGCTTCAAAATCCCGGTAACAGTGACTTGTTAATAAAAAAAGGATGTTTTTCTTACTCTAAAGTTTATAAGTTAGTAATCTCATACTGGTTCAGCAATAACACAATAACATCTGCGTCTTCCATTGCTTCAGGGTCACGAGATGGCCATTTCACACCCACTGCCCCTTCCCAAGAAAGCTAAATTTTCAAAAAAGATCACTCAGTGGTCAGACGTATGTTAGCTACAAGGAAGTCTTAAACTTGGTTTTGCAAATAAACTTAATGCTGCCTTTCAATACATTGAACTCAGACGCATTGAGGAATTATGGTACAAACAACCATTGCTCTGAAGTCAAGCAAAGGAAAGATCCAGATTCTAGTCTATCAGCAAGTGCTGATGGATCAGGTGTTCTTTAACCAAATAATCCTTCACATATCAGAGGCAGGAATTGGGACTCTACACTTTTGAAACATATTAATATTGCCACTATTAATAAGCAAACAAAAATACAATAAAGACATTTTTAAAACTTGACATCGTTATCATGCCTTTTGGGCTAGCACTTTATTCAGCTCTGGAAATATGTAGCATATGATAATGTATTTCAACTATTTAAATTGTTTCTACAAGTCTAGAATATTAGAACAAAGATAAAATGCTACTCAACATTTCAAAAGAAGCATGAAAGTATAAAACAAAGGCCAGACATGGTAGTTCATGCCTGCAATCCCAGCTCCTTGGGAGGTCATAGCAGGAGGATTTCTTGAGGCCACAAGTTTGAGACTAGCCTGGTCGATATAGCAAAGCTGCATCTCTACAAAAAACTTAAAAATTAGTTGGGCAAGGTGGTGCTCACCTATAGTCCTCTACTCAGGATACTAAGAAGGGAAGGTCATTTGTACTCAGGAGTTGAAGACTGCAGTGAGGCATGACTGTGCTGCTGCACTCCAGACTGGGTGACAGAGCGAGATCTTTCCTCAAATAATTAATTAATTAAAAAATTAAGCCAGGCTCAGTGGCTCACCCTGTAATCCCGCGCCTTTGGGAGGCTGAGGTGAGTGGATTGCCTGAGCCCGCAAGTTCGAGATCCGCCTGGGCAGCGAGACCTCATCTCTACAATAAATAAAAAAATCAGCTGGGTGTGGTAGCGCATGCCTGTAATTCCAGCGACTTGGAAAGCTGAGGCGGAAGGATCGCCGGAGCCCAGCAGGTCGAGGCTGCGGTGGTCAGGAGCGGCCACTGCACTTCAGTCTGGGCGACAGAGTGACTCCAACTGAAAAAAAAAATTATTCATTTCACTCCTATATATGCTCCTAGCTTCTTGTCTGATGCAGTCATAATTGGCAGTGTCTCTGCCAACTTTTTCACCTGTAATACTCAAATAATAAAACTAAGATTGAAGTAAAGAAATGTATTAGGTAGAGAGGCTAACAGAAGACATATATTAGCACTAAGAAATTTCACAAAAATATGGTATATATACACAATGGAATATTCTGCAGTCATAAATAAGTACAAAATTATGAACTTTGCAGCAACTTGGATGGACTTAGGGGCTATATCACTGAGTGATCTGTCACAGAAATAAAGAACCGAGTGTCACATGTTCTCACTCAGCAGAACTTGAACAGCTTTGGTAATATTATAACAAAGAGATTGGCAGTGCTGGAAAACTGCCAGGAGAGGGGGAGACACACCTCAACAACTAGGGAAACTGCATAATGAGCATTTGTATGCCTAACCCTGAATTGTACCCACATATTTAAAATAAAAAATAAATTTCACAACAGGATATAAAGTCAGTCTTCATTGTTTGTATAGGTAAATAAAATATATTCACTTCTAGCATTCTTCTTGTTCACATGTTGCCCTATATTCTTGGTGTATATGTCTTTATATGTTGATTGCATTTATTCATCCTTTCTTGGTCATTGATTTTGCTCCCTGAGTGGAATATTCAGAACAAGAAGAGGTTAGTACATGTGGGTGGGATCAAAGTAAATTGCTATGCTCAACAGAGTTTTTGTGCCTAATGATCTCTGACCTAAAAGGAGCCTAAAAAGATCTAAATTCTAGAATAAATGCACAATATTTATTATAGGTGCTTCCAACAACATATGTCATAGTTTTATTAAAATCAATTTCAAGAGCACAATGACTATAAGGTCTATGAAAGTCATTCTACCATCTAGGGAGGCATGGACCTTGGAATATAAACTCTAGTTACTTTTATCCTGGAATAAAAGCAACATTCAAAGCCTGCCTATGTAATTTAACAAATGTATAAATTTGCCTTCTGTGTCAACAGAATAGTTAACCATTTGTAGATAAACATAAAGAGCAATGAAGTCTTCATGTAGGAAAACACATTATTGAACTTCTAGTAAATGCTGTTGGCTTTTGTTTTTAAATAAGAAGGAAAGGAAGGAGAAAAAAGAGAAAAGGGAAGGCAGGAGAAAGAAAAGAAGAAAGAGAAAGAAGACAAAGAAAAGGGGAATTAAAAAATGAAAGGATGACAAAGGAAGCAAAGCAAATAAGAGAAGAGAAAATTTAAAGAAACAAATAATAGCCGATGTAAATTTTTTTAAAAGAGCAAACTCTGAGCCTAACTTAATCTCTGTGGTCTTCCTCACAAGAACACATAACCCCAATCTAATCATGAGATAAAAATTATACAAATACTAATTGACGAATTCTATAAGATGCTTGACTAGCACTCCTCAAAATATCAAAACTAGCGAAAGCCTGAGAATCTGTCACAGTAAAGAGGAACCTATGGAGGCCAGATGATTATATGTAACGTGGTATCTAGATGAGATCCCAGAACAGAAAAAGGATATTAGATGAAAATTAAGGACATCTGAATAAAGTATGACTCTACTTAATAATAAAATATTGGCCAGACTAGGTGGCTCAGCCTGTAATGCCAAACTTTGGGAGGCTGAGGTGAGTGGATTGCCTGAGCCCATGAGTTCGAGACCAGCCTGGGCAACTTAGCAAGACTTCATCTCTACAATAAATCAAAAATTAGCCAGGCATGGTAGTATGCGCCTGTAGTTCTGGCTACTTGGAAGATTGAGACGGATGGATCACCAGAGCCTAGCAGGTCGACGCTAGGGTTGCTTTGAGTGTGCCACTGCACTCCAGCCTGCATGATGGAGTGAGACTCCAATTCAAAAAGTAAAATAAAATAAAATAAAATAAAGCATCAATATTATTTCACCAGTTGTAACAAACATGCTACACTAATGTAATACATTAACAATAGAAGAAATTTGGTGTAAGGCATATGAAAATTCCCTGTACAATTCTTATAAATTTTATGTAAATAAAATTGAATAATTCTAAAATTGGAAGTTTATTCTTTTAACATTTGAGCCTAAAATTTACTCTAGCGCCTTCAAAAAAAAATACCACATGAATTCAGAGTTGGTCTCTAATCTGAACCACATTCACCATTAATCTGGAAAAATGTACTAAAATTACACGCTACCAAGAATACTGCTGCTTAGTCTAGCTAGTTAGAATTAGAATCAAGTTTCTTAGAATAAGTAATACCCTTCCAGTTTCCCCAGGAGATAGATCTTCAGTCAATTGGTTAGCATTTCTCCATTAAGCTCTGCTTTTCGGAAACAGAAGTGTGAAACTCTGTCATGGGTAATATAGAAAATATAGAGATCTTCACCTCGATGTTCATCACATTAAATGTGAACTCTGGCAATCATGGACCTTCTTAATAGTAAAGGATGACTGCAGTTGCTACCTCTGGGGTCAGACAGATTTGACTACTACTCACTGCCTCTGTTCCCATGGCAAATGACACAGACGTTCTCAACTCTTTCCCCAGGTTTAAGGTAGACATGATAATACAACTCATCTCATAGGTTCTTTATATGACTGACATGAAAGAATGTATGAAAATCACTTAGTACAAAACTTGACACATAGTAATCTCTCAAAAAATACCAACCAGATTTATAATTTATGCAAAGTTATTCTTTACTTATTGTGGTATCCACTAGATCTATTTACCAAATATTTCTGGTTCTACTCCCTTCCATTCCAGGTATGGGGTAATTGGACTCTTTAATACTCTTTTGGTTAGTTAGGCATGTGGTTTGTTCTGGTCAAAAGACTGGTACAAAAGTGACGAATATCACTTCCAAGCTAATAGAAGATCCTGCAGAAATCTTCCCTCTTCCAAGGGGACGGTCCGTGTCCAAAGAGATGGCTGGCCACCCTAATCAGCCTCAGTCCCTGAGCAACATCAATGAGAAATGCTCTGGTGTTGACCCAGTAAACCGTTGGGATCCCAAGTCACTCAACTGTCCTGCCTGTTGAGTTCTCAACATTAAGAACAAGGTTCTGGGTCATTGCCTTGAGAGACTCTGGCGTGGGCCACGTGCTCTTTGAGCTATGACTGTGGCCATGCTTCCTGACTTTGACCGCCTCCCCCACCTTGGGGAAGTGAATCTTTTCTTTCTCTCTCTAATTTACTTTTAAATAAACTATATTTTCTAATCTTTAAAAAAAAACAAGGCTTTTATACCTGTAATTCAATGTAATATACCACATTGAAACAGACTTGGATACCAGCCTGGTTCTGTTAACAGAATTACTAAGAATGCCAACTTAGTTCAGATACATGGGATAATGAAGTATCATCTGCTTTATATAAAAATATCATAATTCTTCAGACACTATAAAAGAAGAAATACAATGCTTACCCAGTCACATTTTTCATGCTACTCCATAGTTTTCTCTGTCCCCAAGAATCTATCTTATCAAACTCTGTTTGATGTTTATAGTTTTTTCCAAAGTAGAATGAGTATTTTATTTCTATTTTCAATATGTAAAAGTTTCTAATCAATGACCACTTTTATATATTTAATATGGCAGCCCAATATAGTCATCTGTTGCAAACCCACAGATTGACCAGTATACGGATATGTGTTGCTTAGCAGCAAGGATATGTTCTTAGAAAAATGTAGCTAGGTGATTTTGATATTGTCCAAACATCATAGAGTGTACTTACACAAGCACAGATGGTATAGCCCACTACAGCTAAGGTATTTAGTACAGCCTATTGCTCTGACCACTGTCACTCATGCAGTTCATTGATGACAATTGTTCATGCCTTGTTATGTGGTGCATGACTCTATAAGGTATGTTTGGAGAACAGGAGCTTTGCTGGGGTGGGTGTTTTATTGTTTGGGATGGGTAAATCTCATTGTTTTTGCTTGATAGTTTATGAAGCCTCTTCCTCAATGATATCCATGTGGACACCCCTGGTTAGTCTCCAGTGTACTATTGTGTAAGCATGCATGTGTGTGTGTATGTGTATGCAAGAGACTAAGAAAGTGTTCTCTTTAGGCTGTATCCTTTAAGGAAGGAGAAAAATAAAAACACAGGGCAGGGCAGAATCCTCTGCCAGTTGCCATCCTTGAATATGAGCATCTGTCTTCCAAGATAGGTCACCATGACAAAAATTGACACTGTTCCCTTAATGACAGATTATATGCCAAAATTTTCCCAAAGTTTTGAAAAAATTACAGCTCTATTTCAACTATAAAAATCCTGGATCTACCAATACCTAAACATTGCCAGAGCAATCAGGAAAGAGAAAGAAATTAAAAGTATCCAAATTGGAAAAGAAGAAATCAAACAATCTCTGTAGCTGATGATATGATCTTATACCTAGAAAAGTCTAACAACTCCTCCAAAACACTCTTGGACTTGATAAATGAATTTAGTAAAGTCTCAGGATACAAAATCAACACACACAAATCAGTAGCACTCTATACAGCAATAGCGTCCAAGCGAGAATCAAATCAAGAACTCAATTCCATTCACAATAGCTGCCCAAAACGAAAATACCAAAGAATATATTTAACCAAGAAGGTGAAAGATCTCTACAAGGAGAACTACAAAACACTGATGAAATGCTGATGAAAAACATTGTAGAGACACAAACAAATGGAAAAACATCTCATGCTTATTGACTGGAAGAATCAACAATGTTAAATTGACCATGCTATCCAAACTATTCTACAAATTCAATGCAGTCCTTATCAAACTACCAACACCATTTTTCACAGAATTAGAAAAATAATCCTAAAATGTGTGTGAAATTTTTTAAAAGAGCCATAGTTGCCAAAACAATCCTAAACAAAAAAAACAAAGCTGAAGGCATCACATGACCTGACTTCAAATTATACTACAAGACTATAGTAACCAAAACAGCATGTTACTAGTACAAGAGCAAACACGATGGAACAGAATAGACAATTCAAAAATAAACACTAATACCCTCAACCAACTGATCTGTAACAAAGTACACAAAAGCATACACTAGGGAAAGGATACCCTATTCAACAAATGGTGCTGGAATAATTGAATAGCTACATGCAGAAAAATGAAACTTTTTCCCTATCTCTCACCATATACAAAATTAACTCAAGATGAATTAAAGACTTAAATGTCAGACCTGAAACCATAAAAATCCTAGAAGAAAATCTAGGAAAAACTCTCCTGGACATTGACCTGGGCAAATAATTTATGGTTAAGACTCCAAAAACAAATGCAACAAAAACAAAAATAAACAAGTGGAACTTAAGTAAACCAAAAAATTTCTGCCCAGCAAAAGAAATGATCAACAGAGTAAATAAGCAATCTGCAGAATGATAAAAGATATTGACAAACCATACATCCTACAAAAGACTAATACCCAGAATCTACAAAGAGCACAAACAAAGCAGCAAGAAAAAAGCAGATAACCCCATTAAAAAGTGAACAAATGACATGAACAAACATCTCTCAAAAGAAGATACACAAATGGCCAACAAATGCTCAGCACCACTAATTATCAGAGAAATGCAAATTAAAACCACAGTGAAATACCACTTTACATCATTTAATAATAGTTATTATTTTAAAAATCAAAAAACAATAAATGTTGGTGCAGATGTAGTAAAAAGGGAACACTTAAAAACTTGGTGGGAGTATAAATTAGTAGAATCTCTATGGAAACTAATATGGAGATTTCTCAAAGAACTAAAAGTAGATTTACCATTCAATCCAGCAATCCTACTACTTATAAACTACCCAGATGAACAAAGGTTATTACACAAAAAAGTCACCTGCATTCATACACTTATTGCATCACAATTCACAATTGCAAAGATGTGGCTTCAACATAAATGCCCATCAACAGATCAGTAGATAATGGAAAAAAAAAAAAAAAAAAATATATATATATATATATATATATATATCAAATGTATAACACACACACACACACACACACACACCATGGAACACTGTTCTGCCATTTAGAAAGAATAAAATAATGTCTTTTGCAACTTGGATGCAATTGGAGATCATCACTCTAAGTGAGGTAATGCAGAAATGAAAAACCAAATACCACATGTTTTCACATAAGTGGGAGCTAAACTAGGGATCTTCAAAAGCATGTAGAATAGTATAATGGATGTTGGAAACTCAGAAGAAGGAGGGAAGGAAGGGGTCAAGGATAAAAAATGACCTATCAGGTACAATGTTCATGGGAGTGGGGGAAGGAGGTGGGTACACTTGAAGTCCAGACTTCTTTGTCACTGTAAAATGTATCCATGTAACAAAGAAACCATTTATATCCTCCAAAGCCATTGAAATAAAAAAACCTAAACATTGTTCATAATTCCAGATCCTATATCTCCAGAGAAAGTTAAAACAATATGAAAACATCCCTTAAGTTCTGGCTAATCATAACCCACCATAATCATAGTGCAATTTCTCATCTGTATCATTTCATTTGGTGCTCACAACAATCTCACAAGATAAGCAAAGGAATGATCTTATCTTTTTTTTATAAAGAGAAATAACTGGTGGGAACAACAGATGCTGGACATCGCTAAAGGAGGGAAGGAGGAAGGAGGGATAAGAGGCACATAATCACACACTGGGTAACCGGTCCACTACCAGGGGAGAGATGGCTCGCTAGAAGCCCAAACCTCACCTGCACACAATTTACTTGCATAGTAAATCCTTACATGGATCCCGCAACTCTAAAATTTAAAAAGAGAGAGAAATGAAAGTAGAGATGAAATAACTGATACCCAGAAGGTCACATATCACAACTACCACGGCAAGACTGGCAAGATCCCAGGTCATCTAACTTGACATCTTCCCACTAGCAGCTCTACTGATCAGTAACAGTGTCAAAGACAGAATTTCTGAGTTACTGTTTAAGGTTGCCCTTTAAAGTAAAAGGCAACTGTTTTTAAAGATAATGTATCCCAGAGGTAATGTCTTTTATAAGATAGAATGTCCTTCAGAGATGAAATTTCCTGGCCTCTATAATATTTTGCATATTTGTCTTTTAATCAACTATAACCAGAGACTCTTTCCATAAAGCAAATGGGTAACCCAATGAGATATGAGACATGAGCACTCCTGGTTGCACAAGTTATTTAATTAGGATGTTGCCTCTCTCTTCAAGTTATCTCAATAAACATATTTTTATATCAATATCATAATATCACACTTGACTCAAGTTTCTGACACTGACTTATTTCACCAGACAGTCTTTATTTGGTTATACTTTGAAATTAAGTGCCTGGAGTCTCTGGGGGGTGGCCTAAAGGTACCTCTACAGAAGCTCCCTTGAGGTAAAAATAATAATAATAATAATAAATACTAAAGACAGAAGAGAACACTAACTGGCACAGGCAGATCAGACTACACAGTTTGGCATAACATTTAGAAAATTATAGTCAAGTAGCTTTCAGTTGCATCCTAACTGTCCATTTGCAGATAGTACTTCTGCCAAACACCAGCTCACCAAGGCTGCATTAGAAAGTGCAAATAGCACATTCAAATTTATAGATCCTATTTATTTCTAGTTTTCCAGCTGGCATAATGTGAAAGCACTTTTGAGCAGCAAAAGAAGATGAAGAAATAATTTACAGTGAATGGAAAATGTTAGGAAAATGAGGGCTAGACAATTCTATGAGTCACTACCAAGATAGCTAGAGGGATAGAGATTCCAGTCCACTCATTAAAGTGTGGGTTGAAACGTTGCTTTATTTTTCAAGAATTTCCATGGGAGGCACTTGGAGAGGAAAAAAGGAGATGGTCACACTTAACTACAGCCAGAAAAGGACTATCTGGAGAATAGTGAGATACTGGTATAACTGGAAGATACTCTACAGCACAGATGAGATTTCCAGTTTTAAATGATTTCAAGAGAATTTGTGGCATGATTTCAAAAGTGAATTGACTCCTTAAAAAAATTATCCTAAGTGAACAAATATAGCTTTTAAATTATTTTTAATTTACTTCTGAGTTCATAAATACAATACAAATTAGTTTTGTCTGTGATTTAAAGTCCAGAATGCCTGTTTAACAAAAAAGAAAAATATTTTAATTTTAGATTCACAATTTATTTTGTAAGAAGAAATTGTTACCTATTATTCTTTCAAAACGCAGGAATAAAATGACTTAAGAATGAACATTTGCCTTGTGAGTTTAAATTAGAGTAATACCATAATAACCATTATCTTCCCACTGGGAAAAGACCATTATACTTTTGGAACAATTTGCACAAACTTGAGAGATGTCAATTGCATCCCTGAAAGGCCATGGAATGCAGTAGTTTAGAAGACAAAATCAGTACTAGTTCCGTCACTCATTAGGTTAAAATTTCAGTGTCCTCTATAAAAATGAAAAAAATGACAGTACCAAATTAAGAGTTATTGTTAATTGAAGTAAAATAGCATCTGTAAAGTACTTGGCACATAATCAGTGGTGTTTATCATTAAAGGTTTGAGAGATTTTCCACACACAAAAAAAAATCTTTGAACAAAAAGTCTGAAGAACGACAATTTTTTTTAATGGCATAGATATGGCACAAGCACAGCGAACACAGGATCAGTGACTTGAAAGGTGGACAGGTTGGGGGAAGATATAATCATGCGTAAATGAGGAAACCCCAACTTTCAGGCCCTTTCTCTCTTAAGTTCAACAAGCATTTGATGAGCTCTCACTATGATCCCAGTCATCTCAAAAAGACGCCTATCCCTGCCTTTAAGAAGCTACTCCTGGCCAGGCTCAGTGGCTCAATGAATAATCCCAGCACTTTGAGAGGCTGAGGCAAGTGGATTGCCTGGGCTCTTGGGAACTTGGCGAGACCTCATCTCCACAATGAATCAAAAATTAGCAGGGCATGGTAGCACGAGCCTGTAGTTCCGGCTACTTGGAAGACTGAGGGAGAAGGATCGCCGGAGCCTGCAGGAGGGTGGCTATGAGCTTGCAGCCTGGGCAACGGAGTGAGCTTCCAACACACACACACACACACACACACACACACACACATACAAAGCGGGTACTACACACACACACACAAAAGTGGGTACTACACACAAACACACACACACACAAGCGCACACACACACACCAAAGCGGGTACTCCTGATGATAACAGGAGACTTGTACACATGGAAGGAAGAAATACATGATGAGGTACTAGATTAGTGATATTGTAAGGATTAGACAATGACTAACAAACGTTACTAAAACCATGTGAAATTACAAAATTTAGAGTCATGCACATATAAAACCACCTTCAATAATCTTTGTAATTAATCTTCTTAATATAATCTCAAAATGTTATATTCTAATAGTCTGCCTGAGAAAAAGGTAAAATCTTGACTCCCTTTTGTCACTTTACTTTAGACGTCTGGTTAATTCATGCTTTCTAACTTAAGCAGGAAATCCTCAAACTTGGGTTTTATCCAATTTTTAAATGTAACATTTATCTAATAATTTCTCACACATTTTTAAAGATATAAAATTATGGTTGTATTTCATCTTTTTATGGACCCAAACTATTTCAGGATTTCCAGAACTGGATTTATGCAAGAAACAAGGAGCAACAGCACTGGAGAGTTCAACAGACAGAACCACACTAAAAAAAGATCAGAAAAGAAAGTATGCCCCCTGCTGTTTATGGAATGAACCGAGATCCAACAGTAAGTATCTACATGAGTCATAGCCGAAAAGGAGAGGCTGGGGTTTCTGCTCTCTAATTTCCAAAACCTTGATTTCAGCATGTTGTAACAAGTTTATGATCATGCATAATATTTAACTAAAGTTATTACAAACAAGTCTAGGCTTTATCTTTCTCTTGTATATAATAAAGGTGATCTGTTGCTCTTCTATTTGTTTTGATCTCATATTGAATTTGTAAGCATTTGAAAGAAAAAATGATGTATTTTCTTAAGTATAACTATAGTTTTTAAAAAGCACTACATGTAATATCAGGCAGTCAAAAATGTGATTACTATGGATAATTATACATCAACAACTTGGATAGCGTAGTAGAATGAATAAATTCCTAGATACATGCAACCTACCATGATTGACAAATAAAGAAATAGAAAATCTAAAATGACCAATAATGGGTAAAGAGATTTAATCAGTAATAAAAAGTCTTCTATCAAACAAAAGTTCAAGACCACATGGCTTCACTGCTGAATTCTACCAGACATTTAAAGGACTAATCCCTATCCTCAAACTCTTTCAAAAAATTGTAGAGGAGTAGCTCCAACCCCATTTAATGAAGCTAGCATTATTCTAATACCAAAGCCAGATAGGAACACTACAAGAAAAAAAACTTACAGGCCAATATTCCTGATGAATAGAGATGCAAAAATCTTCAACAAAAATACTAGTTAATTGAGTTCAGTAGCATAGTAAAAGGATCTTTCACCATGATCAAGTGGGACTTATCTATGTGATGCAAGGACAGTTCAAATATGTAAAACAATAAATGTAATGCACCACATTAAAATAACAAAGAACAAAAAAACCACATAATCATCTCAGTCGATGCTAAAAAGCACTTTATAACATTCAACATCCATTTCTAAAAAAATATCAGCAAATTCGGTAAAGAAGAAATGTACCTTAACATAATGAAAACCAGATATGACAAGCCCACTGCTAACATCACACTCAGTGGTGAAAAGCTGAAAACTTTTTCTCCAAAATCAGAAATAAGACAAGGATACCCACGCTCATCACTTCTACTCAACATAGTACTAGAAGTTCTCGCCAGAGCAATCAGTCAAGAGAGAAAAAATAAAAAGCATTCAAAATGGAAAGAGAGATGTTAAAAAGTTCCTGTCTGAGACTACATGATTGTCGGGGTACCAGCCCCGACCAAAGAGGGAAGGGTTAGGACCCGCTCCAGAGAATCCGGATGGCGAGAAGAAATGACTCAGAGGCCATTTCTTCTGGGAACAGTCTGATCAGGACTGAAGCCTAATTTTATTTTGACTCCTTCCAACTTATATACCTTTTTCCATACCCTCCATCAGTGTGTCAATCACTTTGGGGGCGTACAAACTTTATGCAAATTACGTATCACGAGACTTGCAAGTTTCCAGCAAACAATTACAATTCCATGATACATGACGTGTTTCACAAAACTTACATTAAATTCACAGGTATACAATTTTTATACAGATTGTTCAAAGTGTTCTCCACAATGTTCAATAAATCATTCACATTATACTCTTTGTTCCAGACCCTGATTAATACAAAAACTTTTCTAAGTTAAATCCAAGTTTACTGACTCCTAATGTTTTCAATGATTAATAGTATCAATTTAACACTATACTACAATCTATAAGTTTACTTAAATGACTCAGTTATTCTATTAATCTATTATGGAATGTAGTGTCCTGTAATTCTATAACAATTAAAACTTATTCTTAAATTATAAAACCTTACCATGACTTAAATGAATTTCCTATGTCTAAACTTTAGTTTTTGTAATGACTGACCTTTAATACTATGCTTTATCCTATAAGCCAATACCTTATCATTAATTCTTTTATAAATCGTATAGTAACTATTATATTTGAATAATGTAGCCAAAAGAAACAAAACAGCAAGCATAAATTTGCTCAAATATACTCTAAAACGTAACTATAAGTGTATAAATTATATTTTATCCTAACAAGTCTACTCTAGAAATCATATAGTAGCTTTCACAGCCCTGAGTAAGGAAATGGATGGCCACATGGCCTCAGGCTGAGGTAAACAGAGGCAGACAGAGTTTCGGTATGAAACAAAGGCATAGTCGCCAAGTTAATGACTTTGACTGCAGACAGTTTTCGGTATTTAACAGCACAAAGGCAAGGAAATGTATACCTGTAATGGGACAATAGCAATAGTTTCTGCCTGGCCTGAAACAGGCAATAATACTATGATGGTAATTTAGTCTCTAATCTTAGCTCTAGGGGAAACTGCTTAAGAGTTGACTCACCAGTCTACCAAGAAAATAGAAGTTTGAAAAATATCTAGAAAGAAGTAATATTTAGAAAGGACAAGGTCATTCTGCTGTATAACCTTTCATCAGGCGTATAGAGATTTTACTTATAAGTCTTACTGCCATGTATGCACACTGGTCACTAACCACACGCCAATATTATAGGTATAACTGATATCCTATGTCAGAGGCGATCTTCCAGATGGGCCTTTACAGGTCTCAGCCAAGTAGCTATAGATGTTGGCTCCCAACACATGATCTTATATATGGAAACTCCAAAAGACTCCACCCAACAAGCTGTTAAAACTAATAAATTCCGTACAAAGTAAACATAAAAATATTAGTAGTATTTCTATACCCTAACAATTAACTATGCAAAAAAAGAAATCAAGAAAACAGTCTTACATTAGCTCTAAAAAGGTTAATACTTAGAAATAAATTTAACCAAAGAGGTGAAAACCCTGCATACTGAAAATTATATAACATTAATAACATACATTTTAAAAGGTACAAACTCACAGAATGATATTCCATGAATTGGAAGAATTAATATTATTACAATGTTCATACTACCCAAAGTGATCTACAGATTCAGTGTAATTCCTATCAAAAGTTTAATGGCATTTTTCAAAGAAGTTTTAAAAGTCCTAAAATTTATATGAAACCATAAAAATCCCCAAATAACCAAAACACTCCTGAGCAAAAAAACAAAGCAAAAAGCAGATGTGTTTAGATGTGCTAATATTTACCATTGTGTTGCAACTGCCCACAATATTCAGTGCAATAACATGCAGTACAGGTTTGTAACCTATGAACAATAGGCTATACCATATAGCCTAGGTATGTTGTAGGCTAAACCATCCAGGTTTGTGTAAGTACAATCTACCAAGTTTGTACAATGATGAAATTATCTAAGGATGCATTTCTCGAAACAAGTTCCTATCGTTAAGTGACACATAACCTGTACAGCATTTAAAATCCAGGAGAAAATAATTTTATAAAAGACCCTGAAAAAGAATCTTCTGAAAAAAAAAATCAAGAGTATGGTATCATGGCAGCCAAAGGAGCTCTTGCTGAGATGGGGAATACTCAGTAATGTCAAATGCTGCTGAGTGGTCAAGTAGGTTGAAGATATAAATTACACATTGACTTTTGAGACTTAGAGATAAATGGAGCACAAGTGTTTTGAGGTAAAGTTTAGGAAAATAGACAGATTGGATAGTTAATTGAAGAGTGAACTTGCCATGACAAATAGAGACAGCAAATGCAGATAACTTTTTCAAGAAGTTCTCCTAATGGAGAGATTACTAAAGGGATAAATAAGATATTTCAGAAATTTTGTTGATTCACACACACGTTATGTATAAGGCACTGCAAATACTTTTTGAAAGAAGGTGTGTTCAACATAACCAGTATGTGAATGGCATAATATCACAAGGCAAGGAAAAATATTTTTGCTTGTAAGAAAGGACCCATTATTGAATTAAAACTAAAAATTCCAAAATAATGTCTTTTGCTGTAGGTTCTAAAGAACTTGACCTCATCCTTACAGAAATGTATATTTTAGTAAATTTTAAAATATTTCAAAATTTTATATGCTGGTCTTCTTTTATGTCAATGAATTTTAACAGTATCTCAAAGACACATCCAATTAAAATTTCAGGACATTTAATTAACACATCGAAGAAATCTTAGTCAAGGGAACACTTCTACACTGTTGGTGGAGTATAAACTAGTACAATCTCTGTGGAAAACAGTGTGGTGATTTCTAAGAGAGCTAAAAATTGACCTTCCATATGACCCAGCAACTCCCCTTCCGGAAATATACCCGGAGGAACTCAAGTCACTTTATAAAAAGATACCTGCACACGCATGTTTATTGCAGCATGATTCACAATAGCTAAAACATGGAACAAACTGTGCTGCTCATGGAAAGTGGACTGGGGGCAAGGGCACTCCCAGAGTGAGTGTTGAAGTTTCGGACACACGGTGCTAACCATGATAGCAAAGAAAGCTAGACTTCGTGGTTTTTTGTTTGTTTTGTTTTTTAAACAAAAACAGGGTGGATTTCATTTTGAGGACTCATCACCAACATGGTTGTAGATAGTCCCCTCACCCCAGCTGCAGAGCCATGCCACAGCTCTGGGAACTTCACACAACCTAGGCTAGAGCTAGAGGTGTCTCCCACCACATGACACTTTAGGATTTCTTGATTAACTGTCTAATGATGTCACACATTTTTATAAGGTTAGATTGTTTGTTTGAAACATAGCACACGCCTGTAATTCCGGCTACTCAGAAGGCTGAGGCGGAAGGATCGCCGGAGCCCAGCAGGTCGAGGCTGCAGTGGCTGGGAGCGGCCATTGCACTCCAGTCTGGGCGACTGAGTGAGACTACAACTCAAAAAACAAAAACACAAAAAAAACCTTTCCATATTCTAATAAAATATTATTGGTATTGGTAAAAAAAAAGTGGACTGGATAAAGAAAATGTGGTACATATACACAACAGAATATTATGCAGCCATAAAGGACAGACATACGGACTTTGCAGCAACTTGGATGGACTTAGAGTCTACAATACTCAGTGATCTATCGCAGAAACAAAGATCTGAGTACTACATGTACTCACTCAAAAGCAGACCCTGAACACTTATCATAATACTATAAGAAGAAAGGGATTGGCAGTAGTGGAACACTGCAGTGGGTGGAGCACATAACATCAATAAGGGTACCCAAACTTTACCTGCATGATAACCACATATGTAACTAACCCTGAATTGTATCCCACATCTTTAAAATAAAAATAATGATTGAAAAAAAGAAAGAAAGTCATTGGTGACTCCTCTCAATCCCCAGGAACTGAGTCCATAAATCTCAATACACATTTTGATTTTATGCACTTTGAGTATAGATAGTCTTCTCATTTAAGATATTTAAAGAAATACAAGTGTCCTCATAGATATCTTTATATTCACTCAAGAGAGAAGATGGAAACGTCAACATTTTCACTGCTGGTTTCTGGATCAGCGCATTAGCTCTATAATCGTTACTACATCCTGACACTTTGCTACACATGCTATTTCAACCATTCATTAATTCTTACAATTTCATAAGAAGAAAATTACAAAATCTATAAAATTATAAGACTTATTTTAATTTTTTCAGCTTTAGACCCTTATACTTGAAATTGATTATTTCATTCCTGGCATCTTTCCCCACAACTTTATTAGAACATTTGTGGAAATTTTTTCCATAAATTTAATAATGAATAAATTCTTTCAGATTAAGTGTTATTCTTCTTGCAGCAGTACTTCAGACATACCATACAATGTGGTTGTAAGCCACACTCTCAAAGAAACTCATTAGGAAATTATGACTCACTGTATGGGTAAGATCATTTCTCTTCATAACAACTTGAATTTTTATATTTGAGTACACTTTTTTCTCCTTCTGTACTACTGAAAATGTTCTGGTGTTTTTTATATGGAAAATTAACCTTCTTGGTTCAAAAAAAAACTTGCTATATTCTATAATGGCTTGTTCAATTTTGAGGATTTTACTGAAAATATATTAATTTAGTATCTTTGATATATCTTCTGTACAAATCCATCTGAGCATTTTTGGTTTTTATCTATATTATAGAACTAGAGAGTTCAATTCCAAGGAATGCATACACCCATTTTATTGCATGATCATAAATAACACCCCAGAAAGAAATCACTTTAGTCAATATATAGATCCAGGGCTCATGAAATAAAATTTTTGCATTTCTCTAAAGAGAAAAACAGTGGTCTACACCCATCCAAGAAACTTTACTTCAGTGATTCAATTCATGGTAACCTGATAATCTAATTTGATATAATTGACTATATATCCCATGGGTAGATAAAAATAATATATTTTAGGGAAGACCACAGTTTTTATTCATTGGTGATCTACTTTTGGGATAAAAAAAATTCTATTTAGGAAAAATTGTCCCGGATTAACATTTATTTTACATAAATATTTATCTAAGACCTCAATTGAAATTATAGAAGACATCTCACTCTTACACCTTAGCATTGACCATTCTGATGCTTCCAAAGCCTAAGGCCTTTATCTGTTTAGAACCTCCTTCACTATGCAAGAGTCAGACCAGAAATGCTTAAGAACTAATGCCGGGCCATTGCCTTGCTAAACTCTGGTGTGGCCATGTGCTCTTTGCACTATGGCTGTCGCCACGCTTCCTGGCTTTGGCCGCCTCCCCCACCTTGAGGAGGTGAATTTTCTCTCTCCCTTCTCTTTCTCTCTCTAATTTACTTTTAAATAAGCTTTTCTTTCTTTGCCTCTTTGTGTGTTGCAATTCTTTGCATTACTCAGATTTCTGGGTTACCAGCACACACCTGGCATGCCGGACATTTTCTTGAGGTCCCACCGAGATCTCTAAGTATCTCTCTTTCTCTCTTTTGTCATCCATATTTCCTAACTGGTGACCCTCTGTGGACTGTGTTGGAACCTGGTGGCAACTGAAAGCTCTGGCTGAAGCTCCACTTTGGCATGCTGGAAGGGCTCAGGGAAAGACATCAGACCACTGTGGCCCAACTGGGTGAGGGACTAAGGTTAACTCTTTACTTCCTTCTAACTAAGATTTCTGAGTTTTCCCATGGACCAAGCTGGATCTCAGAGGACAGCTGATGGTCTCTGCCTAGGGCTACTCCCTAGGAAGGCAAGAGGGTCCCCGAAGGAAAGTTCAAACTGCCAGCGCCCGTACAGGTGGGAGACGAAGTGCTTGGTTTCTTAGCTCTTTTTTTCTCTGGTTGGCGAAAGGACTCCACAAAGGACCTTGAAACTCCAGCAGCTACGGTACGCCTTTCTGCGCCTCTGGTGAGTCACCCCTCATTTATCATCCACACACCCACATATTTGAATGCACACTTGGAACCCCTCTTGGACCCCTTGGTTTTGCTGTTTGGATGAGTTTCTGAGTCTCTCAGGTTTTTCCTGGTCCCATCTTGGGAGATATATCAAAGCATTACCCAATTGCCAAAAGTCCTGGTACCCGACCTTCCAAGATATGGTGGAACATATCATTCTGTGAGCTCCAGTGAGCACAGGGATGGGAGGACGCTCTCTCCCTCATGACTCACGTCCTTTGTGCGAATTCCTTTGAGCCTGTTGGGGATGCCCAGCAGGGGATCTGGATGGGTTAAGGCCCAGAAACAAATCCATAAAACCAAGAGCCCATCCCAATTGTATCCCTGTTTCCTTTTACAGAAACCATGGGAAACTATAAGCTGGGGGATGACAAAATTTGGCCAGAGGGTGGCTCCCTAGCTCCTAACACCCCTCTGCAGCTTAATTTGTACTTAAAAAGAAATGACAAATACCTTGAGATCCCATATATCCAGGCCTTTTATAAGTTAGCTCACTACCAAGATATCTGTTCCTCTTGTCATGTTTCTGTGTTGGCTTCCCAGACTCCATTGCCCATAGGCTCATCAGAGAATACTGATCCTGCTGACTAAGCCACCCCTCCCTCAAAAATTTTTTCACCTCCTTCATACCCTCCTATTCCTTCTACAGCTCCGATTCCTGCTTTCCCTCTAACAATTCAAATGCTGACCCCACTGATTTAACTTCTCCTGTCTCTCTTGTAATCTGCTTTTGCTATTCCACTCTCCATCAGTTTCCCTTCCTTCTCTTCCTTCTTGCCCTCCACCTTTACCTGCAGAGGAGGGGCTGGCATCTATGGCCTTGATGCCTAACCTTGACCCCCAGTCTTTCTTCTGGTGCCAAAGGCCATGGTACCTGACCTCAGCCTCCAGCCTTCTCACCTCCTTCCCCTGACTGCTTGATAACCCCCTGGCAGCAGCCCTGCTTGCTGTAGCAAGCCACCACCCCACGTGTACTTGAGAAGCCCATTCAGGTTTTCACATGGCATAATAGGTCTCTCCTCAGGGGGTGGCTGTCACAAAAAGAAATTGGGATTCTTGCTTGTTTGTTGTTTTAAAATAACAAATCTCTCTCAAGTTATATCTAAACTAGGACTATATCAACCTTCTTCCCAGATGAAAGTAAAGGGATCGTGTAAATTAATCCTGTTACCTAGCTACAAAAAAAGTCAATTGTAATTTTAATCTACTTTTCCAAATAAACTTGCGAGTGTTCTAGTAAAATTTTACTTCCAGCTTTACCATGTGTTAGCGTTAGTGCTAAATAACACCACTGTTTGTTATATCAGGCTCGCTAAAGTTGTGTTTTATAAACAAAAGTTTAAATCACCTGTTGTGCCTAACTAGCACCCTCTTATGAGAAAGGTAAAACTTTAAATGCTAAACACCCTGCGTGACATAATGAGGTTTGGGAACTGGCCATTCCCACCTGGTTAAGTCACTTTTACTAAGCCTAATACTTCTCCTGCCAGATGGATAAAATCCTGGGTACTCTGTGTGAGTACAATGAGAATGGGAACTGATCACTCTCACCTAATTGTCCACACCTTACAACTAAGACTACAATTTAGTAATTTATAAGGATTTTTAACAACTTTGCCTGTTCATAATTATAAATAAGTAGGGACAGTTCATTGCACATCCATGTGGTCTGTTCACTCTAAAAAGTTTGACATCAGACTGTCACAAACAGAGAAATGGTTTAAAAAGTTTCATATGTATAACCCATTAAAAGGAGCTTTAAGGTTTTTTCCAACCAAAATGTGAAGAAAAGAAACAGTGCCAACATGGAGGGCAGCAGAACCAGAGGGCCAAAGAGGCACCCCAACTGGCAGTCATCATTAGTGACAAAACTCCAATTGCCCATCAAACAACTAGTAAAAACAAACCTGCTAAGAGGATGGTGTCCGTTGCTTATGGATACAGTCTGTGGGGGCACTAAAAGCATAGTTGCCCCAAAGAGGCCTAAACCTCCTGGACCTTGTCTACTATCCAGGCCAAAGAGCCATTGGAAAACAGGTGTACCCTCTTCTGAAGACAGGAGAGAACAGTTGGCTCACAAATGGTGGCCACTTATGGAGGTCTACAAATCTGCTAAAGTGCCTGGCACGGGCTCACCATCACCCCAACAAACCTCAGGTAAATATTAGGGCTCTAAAACCCAAATTAATTCCTTAATTTAACACAAGTGCCAGCCTTTTGGTCTTGGCCATTCATGTTGAAATCATATAGCCTTATCCAAAAGAATTTTCTCCTTTAAACAACAGAGGGGGGGAAAGAGACAAAATTCAATTAGTCCTCCCCCACTGTCTTTGTTATAAAAAAAAGTGAGGTTTTTTGCTTTTCAAAATCTTTGGACTATGACTTTGGCAAATAAGTAACTTTTACAGTAACTACTATAATGTTGTGTCATAACATTATGCTTTTTAAATTTTTGATACTTAAGCTCTTAAAGTTCTCAATCAGTCTCTCTAGAGTAAGATAAAAAATAAGCTTCAGGAGCCACTCTAAACCAGGCATGAAGATTACTAATCCAACGTAGGATAAATAACAAAATGACTTGGGCTTCCCCTTCTAGCATATCAATCATTGTGAAAGTATATCAGACCTATTATAAAACAAAGTAGACAGTTTTCTCTTGCCAATGTTTACCTGTTTTCTCAGTTTAAGCTGCAACCTAATTACACGTCTCTAACGTTTTCAATATTTCTTTCTTCAAACTTTGTCAAAGTGGCTGTATTTCCTTGTTAAGGTACAACTATAGAAAGGAATATACAAAGGAATATTTCAACTTATGATAATGAATTAGAAGCTTTGACTAAACATACATATAATTTATGAGACTATTTTCATTTTTCTAGCATTGTCTCTGGGGCAATAGCCTTTTCATAATTGGTTACTTAATAATTTTTGCCTGTGCTCTCACTTGATGTTTTATTAGATCCAAATAGTATTCAGTTAAGGTCCCGCCATTTCCTATACATGCCTTTGGAAATACATAGGTAGGGATAGCTCTACATTCTACTCTATCTTATAGAATTTTCCAGCAGGGTAGAACAAATGGTAACTTGCTAGGTAATACACCACTATTGTCTCAATGTTAGCATTTCCCCAGAATTCACATGTTGAAATCCTAATCAACAAGGTGCTCGTATTAGAAGGTGGGACCTTTCAGAGTTGGTTAGGTTATGAAGGTGGAGCTCTCATTATTTCAATCAGTGCTCTTATAAAAGAGACCCCAGAGAGCTAGCTAGCCCTTTCAGTCATGTGAAGACTTAGCAAAAAGATGGCTGTCCATGAACCAGTAAGCTGGTTCTCACTAAACACTGAATTTACTGGTACATTGATCCTGTACTTCTCAGCCTTTGAAACTGTGAGAAATAAGCTTCTGTATTTATAAGCAACCCAGTTTGTGGTGGTCTGTTATCGCAACTCGAATGGACTAACATAGCACCATATTGTATTCCTTTTCTTTGGTGTCTCATTCCCTTACAAATGTTTTCTGGAATCAAAAACCACTTCAAGAACCACTTGCAGTAAAAACCTCATATCCAAGTCTGCTGTTGGGATAACATAAAATAAAGTGGAGGTTATTTAATTTTTTCTTCCTCCAATTTTGAAAACTACTTATATAACTTTATGTCTGATGTCCTATGAAAATATATGTACTTCTATATAATGAAGCAGATATGGTCACATCATAGTTACCTTAATCACCTTTAACAATGGAGAAAAAATCTGATACCACTTTATTTTAGTCTTCATAATCTATTATTCTTGAAATACGTTATACTTGTCAGTGCAATCAAATATTCTTAACACAGTCATTTGCTTAGATTGAATTCCTTTTTAAAGCAGAATATACTCATATAAACTCATTAGAAAATTTCAAAGTAATAGTCAGATATATCTTCAGTATGCTACTATGCATTCTAAAGATCTGACAAGAAAAGAGCGAGAAATATATTGGAATTATGTTTCATTTCTACATAGATGTCTTTAAGTGAATAAAAACATCTTCCACATTGCGCATTCATGGCCTCAATAAGCAGAATACACACTTCCTTTCATTCTATCTAGAATAAAACAGTAAGCAATAACAGTAACAATAATAAAAGTAGAAAATTTTATGATTTAAGAGGGGCATTTCTGATGGCATGTTTCTCTGAATATTAAATATTATTCCCCAATTTGCTCTACATAAAAGGATATTTTGGCAAAACAAACTTGAGAAATGATTCTGTTTATCCCTTTAGAGATTGTGAGTTCAAATTGACATGGATTCCCAGAGGTTCTGAAGTTAAAATACACACACACACACACACACACACACACACACACACACACACACACACAGAGGATACCAAAAAATATATATACATTTTAAGAAAGGAAAAAACTATTAAAATTGCAATATTCAATAAAATGAACACAAGTCATGTTTGACATCCACAATTACAAAGAGGTGCTCAAAGTGATTACCATCAGTATCCAGACACTTCTGATTATAGCAAACATCCCTTAAAATATGTATACATGTTTTTGGCTCTGTGTGTGTGTGTGTGTGTGTGTGTGTGTGTGTGTGTGTGTGTGTATTTCTTTATTTAACTTAGTTTGACTAAACTGACTTAGTTGTGTGAACATATAGACCACCATGGAAACACTTGGGTCCAAATCCTGGTTCTACCATTTCTAGCTATATAAACCTGGGTAAGTTAAACCTCTTCATTGTCTTTTTTTAAACTGAAATATATATAAATATAGTAAAAAGATGGATTTAAAGTGTACTGTTTCATAAGTTTTGAGAAACATATATATACTTCCTCCTGTATCAAAGACAAAATATTTTCAACGTCTTTTTTTTTTTCTCCCAACAGTTGATGCTCATAGATTTGGTTTCATTTGTATTTATTCTTCCTGGGATTATCTGCGCTTCCTAACTTATAGGTTACCGGAGATTTTTTAAATCAAACTTAAGAAAAAATAGAAAACATAAATCATGAATTTTCAGCCTTGCTCTCATTTTTTTTCCTTTTTCTGAGACTGTAATTAAATCTAATTTAGCTGCTTGAAAATATTCCACATCACACTAAGGCTCAGCTTTTTATTCTCTTTATGCTTCAGTTTAGAAGTTTCTCAGGTTTAGTTTAAAATTTTGCTGCTGCTTACAATCTACTGTAAATGTCATTTAAAGTATTTTTAAATTTCATATACTACCTACACTTTTTTCTTGTAGGGTATCTATTTGATTTTTTTATGGTTTCCAAATTCCCTATCACATAATTTATCATACACAGATTTTTTTATTAATTTAGAAATAAATGTCACAAAATGATATAGCTATCCTGCTAGTCACTTTAAAGTCACTCTACTAATTCTAACATTTGTGTCTATTGGTCTGTTTCTAGGGACTGGTTTTTCTCTTAACCATAGATCATGTTTGCTAATTCTTCATTTGTCTAGTTTTTCTAGATTGTATAACAGACATTACTGATTATATATTGTAGATCTATTATTGTATTATCTTCCTCTAAAGAATGTTTTGTTCCAGCAAGCAGTTAAATTATGAGTGGAATGGTTTTGCTCTTAGTCTAAATGCAAATCCCATAGTCCTAGAATATAGTTATTTTCAAGGCATAACTTTTTGGGGTTTTAGGAAAAATCCTGAAGTACTTACTTTAGGAGGATTTTCTTCCTGAAGATCCTGTAATCAGATAGGACTGAAAACCCAAACTCTGTTTTCCTCTGGGAGGAAGCTATCAAAATACCTCTTCACTCTTCTCAAACTTCCAGCTGTGTTTTCTTCTTGGGATATTGGATGAGACCTTTACATACGCACAATTCAAAGGTCAGCCAAATATTTAGGAAAGTAATATATAAGGAAATTTATGTAGATTTTAAGGATTTCTCTCTGTGACTCTTTCAGTTCTTGAATTCTGCCATCAATTTCCAGCCAATCTGATAGTACACATTCTCTGCCTTTTCAGGCCAGTTAGACTACAACTCTTGGATCAAATTCTATATACTTTGTGCTACATGTCTTGGAAATGCCCTCAGCAGAAAAGCCATACAAACATTGATCTCAACCATAGTGGTTTCCATCTTTCAAAAGGCAATTCACCTCTAGTTTGTCTGCTTTTGATCAATTTACAGTTGCATCAAAGACTTTTAAAAATTTTTGACCGGGCTCAGTGTCTCAACCTGTAATCCCGCTACTTGGGAGGCTGAGGTGAATGGATTGCCTGAGCCCACAGGTTCAAGACCCGCCTGGGCAACTTGGTGAGACCTCATCTCCACAATAAATAAAAAAAAATTAGCCGGGCGTGGTAGCACACGCCTGTAGTTCCAGCTACTTGGAAGGTTGAGACAGAAGAATGGCTGGAGCCCAGCAGGTCGAGGCTGCAGTGGCCGGGAGTGGCCACTGCACTCCAGTCTGGGTGACAGAGTGAGACTCCAACTCAAAAAAAACAAAAAAACAAAACAAAACAAAAAAATTTTTGTGTACAGTTTTTGAAATTATTATTAGGTGAATTAGTACAATATTAGCTACTGTACACTTACTGGAAATCAGACTTTATCTCTGAGATACATTTCCTTTATTTGTTTCTAATTTTATTACATTATAGTTAATGTGGTTGAATAATATTAAATTAGTCATGATTTGTTGGGACTCAAGTCAGGAAAATGTTTGTGTATGTTTGGTCTCTAGGTTTGAGGCATTTTGTATTTTATAGACAGATTTTGTTTATTTGGGTTGCTTTCTGTTTAATTTTTTTGGAATACTTGATCTAAAATAATCTAGATAAAGTTTTTGTCAAAACTATCACCATGAGTACAATTTACTAATTCTCTTTGACATTCTATTATTATTTAAATTTTGTGTTTAAAGTCCTAACATCTAGGATCTACAAGGAACTCAAACATGCTGAAAGGAAAAATTCAAACAGCCCCATTAAAAAGTGGGCAAAAGACATGAATAGACACTTCTCAAAAGAAGATATATGAGCAGGCAACAGACACATGAAAAGAGCTCAGCCTCACTCATCATCAGAGAAATGCAAATCAAAACCACATTGAGATACCACCTAACCCGAGTAAGAATGGCCATCAGTAATAAAACAAACAACAACAGATGCTGGCAAGGATGCAGAGAAAAAGGAACACTTCTGTACTGCTGGTGGAAATGCAAACTAGTGCAACCTCTTTGGAAGACAGTGTGGTGATTTCTGAAAGAACTAGAAATTGACCTTCCATATGACCCAGCAATTCCCCTATTGGGAATATACCTGGAGGAACTCAATTCATTCTACCAGAAAGATACCTGCACACGCACGTTTGTTGCAGCTCTATTCACAATAGCAAACACATGGAATCAACCGTGCCACCCATCAAAGCTGGACTGAATTTTAAAAATGTGGTACATATACACAATGGAATATTATGCAGCCATAAAGAAGGACAAACATATGGACTTTGCAGCAACCTGGATGGATTTAGAGTCAATCATATTCAGTGACCTATCACAGAAACAAAGAACAGAGCACTGAATGTTCTCACTCATAAGCAAACCTTGAACAATTATCATAATACTATAAGAAAGGGATTGGCAGTAGTGGGAAACTGCCAGGGGAGGGAGGGGTACACCTCATCAACAAGGGTACCTGCATAATGAACATTTGTGTACCTAACCCTAAATTGTACCCCACATCTTAAAAATAAAGAAAAAAACATACACAAAAAATAAAATAAATAAATTCTGTGTTTATATTGTGAAGTTCCTAGAAGTTAAAAATTATTGTAATTTTCTTTCATTTGAAGTTCTCTTTCTCAATAAGTAATTACTTTTTAAAAAATAATAATTTTACTTTAAAGTGTCCTTTTTATATTAATAAAGCTAAATTAAATTCATTTTTATTTGTATATTTCTGGAATACCATTTTTCCTGTCATTTTACCTTTTCCTAACTTTGTGTATCAGTATAATTAACTGGTTCTTTATGAACAGAATTCTTTAGCCAAATTTGAAAATCTATACTTGAAATAGGAGAGATTAATTTGTTTATATTTATTTCATTTGATGATACATACATTTGCAATTCTTCCTATCATCTTTTGTGGGTTTTTTCCTTTGATTTTTGTCTTTTTTCTTTCTTGGATTGATGCTTGGTCAATAAGATTTATTAGATAATCTTTGTCTTTTCTCTTCCACCTCTGTTTTATTTTGCTATACACTCTATTTCTATTCTCTTGGTGGTTACCTTAAAAAATCTTAACCTGTAAATTTAACTTAGAAAAAAATTCAATGTATTTATCCACATTAATAATATACAAGAACTATAAAACACTTAACTCTGAACTCTTGTTCTCCCACCTTTTTTATCCAATATTTTTATCTGTCATTTTAGTTCTACTTTATTTTTAAACTTTCCAAAATGTAGCCACTTTATAGTCAATTCTTTATTTAAGTTAATGTGCATCTTCATTAGTCTATTTGTTTTCGTTGCTTTTTGCAGTCTAGTTAGCACAAACCAGGGGTTGCAGTTTCTCACTGCTATCTTTTTTTCCACTTAAAGTCCCAGAGAGCAAATTTTCAGGCTTCCTCCCAAAACTTGAGTATGGAGTATTTCTAGTCCCATTTTCACAAATGGAATATTACTTTAAAGTGTTGTTTATTATAAGGAGATTCAGTATCAGCTCTCCTGTTCTTGTGGATTAAGGACATGGTTGTTATCCTTATGTGGATATTAAGTTCTCATCCTGGAGAGCTATATTAACCCCAAAACTTTGGGGAGTCTGAATTGGCTCCACTTCCATTTAAAACTCTACCCTTTGTGTTTTTCAATTTCTGACACTTTCAGGTTACCTTGTCTTTCCTTGAAAATATTGTGTTTTATGAATAGACGCTTTTCAAAAGAAGATATACGGGCAGCCAAAAGACACATGAAAAAGTGCTCAGCCTCACTCATCATCAAAGAAATGCAAAGAGATACCACCTAACCCCAGTAAGAATGGCCATCATTAATAAAACAAACAACAACAGATGCTGGCAAGGATGTGGAGAAAAAGGAACGCTTCTACACTGCTGGTGGGAATGCAAACCAGTGCAACCTCTTTGGAAGACAGTGTGGTGATTTCTGAAAGAACTAGAAATTGACCTTCCATGTGACCCAGCAATTACCCGGAGGAATTCAAATTATTCTACAAAAAGATACCTGCACACGTATGTTTGTTGCAGCTCTATTCACAATATTCACAAAAACATGGAACCAATCATGCTGCCCATCGAAGCTGAACTGGATTTTTTTTTTTTTTTTTTTTGAGTTGGAGTCTCACTCTGTCGCCAGACTGGAGTGCAGTGGCTGCTCCCGGCCACCGCAGCCTCGACCTGCTGGGCTCTGGCGATCCTTCCACCTCAGCCTTCCAAATAGCTGGAATTACAGGCGCGCGCTACCACGCCCGGCTAATTTTTTTTTATTTATTGTAGAGATGAGGGCTCACCAAGTTGCCCAGGCAGGTCTCGAACCCATGGGCTCAGGCAATCCACTCACCTCAGCCACCCAAGGCGCGGGATTACAGGCTGAGCCACTGAGCCCGGCTGAACTGGATTTAAAAATGTGGTACATATACACAATGGAATATTATGCAGCCATAAAGAAGAACAAGCATATGGACTTCCCAGCAACTTGGATGAATTTAGAGTCTATCATACTCAGTGATCTATCATAGAAACAAAGAACAGATTACCATATGTTCTCACTCATAAGCGGACCTTGAGTAATTATAATAATATAAGAAATGGATTGGCAATAGTGAGAAACTGTCAGGGGAGGGGTTTGGGATTGGTATTTGAATGAAGTTGCTAGGAGAGGAAGGGGCAGACCTCACCAAGGGTCCCTGCATAATCAACGTTTGTATACCTAACCTTGAATTGTACCCCACATCTTTATAATAAAAAAAAGAAAGGAAAATATTGTGTTTTAAATTATTTTAATGTTTACCTAGAATTTTTTCATCTTGACAGGCAATGTACATTAGGTCAGTCCACTCTGTTCTGCAGATCACAACAGATAAACCTAAGGAATTTCTCCACGGACATAAGTCCAAATAAACATCAAGATTTAAGGGATTTGACCTCACACTTGTGTCAAACAGCATTTCTGAAAGATATGACTGCTTTCGTGATTAGAAGAATTAAAGCTAATATATAAATTATACTAGAGTGTAATATAATCTTGTCTCCAAATCAAATCACACTTACTAGGTTAGTATGACATGGACACTTAGAGAGATCAAACAAAAAATTAATTAAGACAAGTACATGCTACTATAAGAAAAAAACGAGCTACAAGATCATATAACATTAAAAATGAGGACAAAACAAGACAGAAACACTCTGAAAGATATTATAATAATATAAGTGAGAAATAACTGATATTTGTATAATTAATTTGGCAGCAAAGATAGAGAGGAAACATTGCATTCCAGAGATATTGTGCAGGAGGAAGCAGGAACAGAATTTGGCAAGGAATTGGATTTGTGGGGAAAGGAAAATGAAGAATTGCCTGAGGGGACGGAACTGGTAAAATAGATGTGCAACAAGCATGTATTCCTGAGTCTACAAAGTTGCAGTAGCTCACAAAGCTCATGCATTCAAAACTGCAGCTTATTTTTTCTTTAACTTAATTTTTTGATTCTGAGGCTTCAGGTCACAAAATGTAAAAATGTAATCTCATCACTTTCTGCTAAACTCTGTCCAATTGAGTGATTTTTTTCAATGACTTCCATTTAAAACGTAATCAATACTTTGTCCCATCCCCTCTTGCCTGATGCTGACCTCCAGGAATGCAAACATAATTCACCCCATAATAGTTCTCAGGTACCTCTCCCAAGCCTTCTCTGAAGGTCCCAAGTCCTGGCATGACCTCAGGTGTCAGCTCCACACAGATCTCTGCCTGCTCACATTATTTGAATTTTCTGTAGTCCTCTACTCTGTTACACCCTTCTCTTAAGCACAGGAAAGGCTTGTTTGTTCCATCGTATTCTGTTGAAGACTGTGGGAAATTTAGGGATGAGGACAGTGTTTGCTCTTTTCCTGACTCTCCCCTTTCATTTCTGTGTAGTGGCAGCAACACAACCAGGTAGGCCAGGTGAGAAGCAGAGCCCTTTAGTTCTCATGTCTCAGAAGCCTGGAGAATGTAAGCCAGGTTCAATGACTACTCCGCTTCCTCTTCTTTACTTCTAAAGCCTCCCTTGTCCTCAACCTGGAGATTCCTCTGACCATAAGTCTACTCTACAATGACAGACAGGGCTCACTGACGGTTAGCATTGTCACACAAAACATCACTTTTGTGCCTGAATCTGCAGCTTAGGAGAATTTGGTGTCTTTGTTCATTGTCCATTTCTAAAAACAATGTTACCCTCCTTTCTCCTAGGCAGATAGATAATGGCTTGATGAGTCACTCTTTGAATAGAGGTTGAGAATGAAATTAGAAGTTTGAGTAAGAAAACACATTGATATTATCATGTATCAATATTTCCCAAGACAGAGTTTCCTAGACTGTAGGGGAAACTGGGTAAATGGAAATATATGTAAGAAAAGACACTGGGATACATTATAACCATAAGGAAATGTGGTAGCCTTTCCCAAGGCAGAGGAGTCGAAGGTGGACAAAGGCAAAAATGAGTTAAATAGAAGTTAAAATAGGAAGCCAAAAATATTTGCTAAAAAATACAAATAAAAGCCGGGCTCGGTGGCTCAGCCTGTAATCCCGCGCCTTTGGGAGGCTGAGGTGAGTGGATTGCCTGAGCCCGCGGGTTCGAGACCCGCCTGGGCAACTTGGTGAGCCCTCATCTCTACAATAAAGCAAAAATCAGCCGGGCGTGGTAAAGCGCGCCTGTAATTCCGGCTACTCGGAAGGCTGAGGTGGAAGGATCGCCGGAGCCCAGCAGATCGAGGCTGCGGTGGCCAGGAGAGGCCGCTGCACTCCAGTCTGGGCAACGGAGTGAGACTCCAACTCAAAAAAAAAAAAAAAAAAAATACAAATAAAATCACTAGGAAACAGTGAGGAAATAAAAGCGATAGACAAAGAAACAAGGAATAATTATAATAAATTCCTTTAATGAATAATAAGAAGAGAAAAGATCAAGGAGGAAAATCAAAAGTAAATAAAAGTTTCTCAGCTGAATCTAAAAGGCATTTCTTAAAATTCCAGTAAGCTATATTGCATAGTAAAAAAAAAAAAGATGAAAATACTATTTTCAAGTTAATAATATTTTTCAGTAACATTGTTTTTGGCTGCAAGTAACAGAAACTGTGTCAGAAGTTGGCTTAAATGTTAAAGAAAAGGTTATCTTTCATATCAGGAAGTGTAAAGCCTCAATGGACCCCAGATTAAGCCCCCACTGGACCTCTAGACACCCTGCTATACAGATAATAATTTTCGTGGCTGGACTTTGTCATCAAAAAAATAGATTCTTTCTATTTCTCTACTCTTCCTTCCTTAGTCTCGGTTTTATTCTTGGGATGGTGCACTACTGGTTAATGTATTCATCATCTAAAAATAAATAATACACTATAGTGTAGACGTAATTTCTCCCAAAAGTCCCCAGAAGGTCTTCTCAGCTTGTTTCTCAGCTTGCATTAAGAACTTACTTAATTCCTAGTGTGGAACCACCAACTTCTGAACTGGGACAAAGGTGATCAGGAGCCCAATCTTCTCAGGAGTGCCATTCCCAAGGTAGAGCTTCCCTCCGATGAGTGAGAGGGCGCCAGAAGAGATGCCCCCCACTTCCACTGTGGTCATCCAAAACAGTCTCACCAAGTAGCTGTTGTCAGGATGAGAAATTATAATGTTGGAATCACTTTGGTTCCTTCTTTGTCATTGGTTTCTATCTATTCTTCTTTCAAAGTATCTCTTAGTTTCCCTTGTTTTAAGCAGTTTGCATTTCTATTCAGACTCATATCCCCATCCTCACACCTGCATAATATGCATATGCACTTGGTGATGGACACCTCTAAGCAGGTTATGTGCATTGTTGTCTGATATTCACACAACTATTTGAAGTACTTGGTGTTAGCTCCATTTTAGGAATGAGAAAACAGTAGAGAGTTTAAGCAACATTCCTAAGGTCAAAAGATAATGAGTGGCTATTAATATCTAAAATCTGCTGGGCACAGTGGCTCAAGCCTGTAATCCCAGCACTTTGGGAGGCCGAGGTGAAGGATTGCCTTAGTCCACAGGTTCAAGAACAGCCTGGGCAACTTGGCAAGACCTCATCTCTACAATAAATCAAAAAATTAGCTGGGCATGGCAGTGCATGCCTGTAGTTCCCGCTACTTAGAAGACTGAGGTAGAAGTATCGCCTGAGCAGGTTGACACTGGGTTGTCCATAAGCGTGCCATTGTACTCCAGCCTGGACAATGGAGTGAGACTCCAACTCAAAATATATATATAAAATCAACTCACTGTATCCTCTTGAAATGACCATTCTTGAAAATACACTGCTGGTGGGAAGCAAACTAGTGCAACCTCTTTGGAAGACAGTGTGGTGATTTCTGAAAGAACTAGAAATTGACCTTCCATGTGATCCAGCAATTCCCTATTGGGAATATACCTGGAGGAACTCAAATCATTCTACAAAAAAGATACATGCACATGTATGTTTGTTGCAGCTCTATTCACAATAGCAAAAACATGGAGCCAACCATGCCGCCCATCGAAGCTGGACTAGATTTTTAAAATGTAGTCCATATACACAATAGACTATTATACAGCCATAAAGGACAAACATATGGACTTTGCAGCAACTTGGATGGATTTAGAGTCTATCACACTTAGTGATCTATCATGGAAACAAAGAACAGAGTACCATATGTTCTCACTCATAAGCAGATCAATGATCAAAATACTATAAGAAAGGGATTGGCAGTAGTGGGAAACTGCCAGGGGAGGGAGGGTGGGATTGGTAGTTGAGGAAAACTATTAGGGGAGGGAGGGGCAGACCTCATCAACAAGGATACTTGCATAGTCAACGTTTGTATACCTAACCCTGAATTGCATCCCACATCTTTAAAATTAAAAAAAAAGAAAAAGAATTCTGTTATAAAACAAAGTTGAACTTTAGTTTATTAAATTATAATGAACAGAAACAAAGGCCAAGAAAATGTTGGGAAACAAGAATTGAAATAATGATTTTGTTGAACTAATTTGAATTTAATTTTCAATAGTTTTCCCATAACAAAAATTAAACTTCTTTTGATTAGTGTATGATTAGCTTTTGCCATAGCACATCACATCAACTATCTTAAATATATAGTTTGTGTCCTGGGTTTTCATTCTGGGGCATATTGGGGGCATGGGAGTAGAAGGTGTATTTGGCCTGGAAGTTCTTCAGGTTCTATTCTTTATATTCATAGCATGGGATATGATCTGGACTTCATCTTGTTTCTTATAAGATGGTGGTAATATCTCAAGGAGAAAACCTGAGTATGCGGTAATAGTGTAAGGGGACTCTGTGGGATCAAATGCATAAAAATGCCTCAAACATATCAGAAACATCTGTACCTTTAGCATAAAGTGGGGACTCCTTAAATGATAATGTAAAATGTCACAGCTTAAAAACACAGGTGTCTGGGGCTCAGTGGACAGCTCCAATTTCTCAGAGAGGTTGTAAACTTTGCATATATGCTCCTTTGGAATCATTATATAAATTGGCATCTCCCAAATGATTCAGAGTGATTCACCTTTGTACTCAAATAACTGACAACTTATTTGTTATTTGATAGAAAGAAGTAAAAATGCTTTTCATAGTATGTGAGATTTTTCTTTTAAATGTTCTTACATAGAAGTCTAACTCCATATAAAACCAAAACCACAACCACAAAAATGTCCTTCATGTCTTGATGGTAACAAAATACTCAAAGTCTTGAAATTCTTACTTTTTCCAGAAGCTGAAGTGAAATAGAGGTGGCCCCTCAATGCACATTTTTCCCATGTTATTTCTCAGCTCTGTTTGCCATACTAATGAAAGGCATTTTCTCTAAATGAATACCATTGTGAATTGAAACAGTTGGAATATAAAAAATGATATTATTTATTTTTTCAATCACTTCCTTTAATACTGCTTTGTCAAACTTCTTTCACATTCCTTAATGTCCTACTTGGTAGATATCATAACACTCTAGTAACTTTTGGTTATTAAAATTCAGTCCAATGTAAAGTTTCAAACTCACACTCAGTCTAACTTTCATCAGCCCCAAGCATGAGAACAAAGCTCATGAGGTAATGATGGAGAAGAGGGTGGAAAAAAGTCTGTATGTATTCCGCCCCCCCACCCTTTCTCTTCAAGGCCTAGCCCCTTTAGTAGGTTGGGGGTAGGGAAAAGGCAGAGCGAGAGAAACAAGTGCCTCTTTATGTAACTGGCTGCTATTATAACCTCTCTGTGTTGCCTCCTCTGCTTCTCTGGCAAAACACTGATGCTCTGTTCATGGCTGCCATCCAAAGGCCAACTCTCCTGTGGGGGCCCTGTGAGTTCTTGGAAAAGCCTTGAAGAGATCCCTTATAGCACAGTTCTCTGCAGGGTAGATTGAGCTCCAGGTCAACCTCATTCTCCAATGCCAATCCCTTCCCCTGGCAGTAGATCTACTGCCTCTTCCGGTTGGAAACTCCCTATCCAGAAAGAAGTCCAGAGGGCCAAAGTCTGCTTTCCTTCCATGATTTATGCCTGAACTCATCTTTGCCATACCAGATGATGGGAGTGCAGGTTCACTCCACCCTGCCAACAACCTTTCATTGTATTCTCCTTTATTGAAACAGGCCAAGGCCAACCAACATGTTTGCTGACCAATCCGACACCAAATCAGGAAACATGATGCAAGCTACTCTCTCCTTCTGGTGGGAACCTCCATTCTTTATGAATGACTTTCTTAGAACCACTTCTACTCTGAATTTGGCTTTAGGAAGTAGAGAATCTCCATTTCTCCTCAAGAGAGGAGAAAGGGATACCTCTAACCATCACTGCGTTAATGATGATGTCTGTCTCTTCATCTCTTCACCCTGGTTATTTTATACCAAAGGTGAGGTAGAGGATGCTGCAGAAGGGTTAGTTCTGCCACATATTACTAACCCTGGAAAATTGCTGATAATTCCCTATTTGGGGTAGTTCTCTTTAAATTTTGGGTACTTAACACCTCAGACATTTCAGCTTTGATCCTAGACACCGAACACTGAATCCCATGGAATATCTTGCTACAGAAACAAAATTTAACATTTTTAATGTTACCCCACAACTTTTGGTCACTATTTTCTGAAGTTTTATGTTATTTTCTTTTTCTAAAAGCAGTCAGGAAAAACATGTATTTTACCCATGGTTATTTGTGCACAACTAATATTCCAATTTTCCAGACTACTACCCAAGAAGTATATTTGCTATTTTGTGGCTTCAAGCCGAAGTTTTTAAACCATTAGTCTTTAATATTCACATTCAGATACACAATTCCACTGACTTTCAAAAACAGAAATAATTTGAAAATTAATTCAGTTAGTCCCTGATTGCTTTGTATATATTAAAATCATCTCCTGGGCCAGGCACAGCAGCTCATGCTTGCAATCCCAGCACTTTGGAAAGCTGAGATGAGAGAATTGCTTAAGACCAGGAGTTTGAGATCAGCCTAGGCAATATAACAAGACCTTGTCTCTATAAAAGTAAAAAAATAAAAGATCACCTTCTGCTGTCATGTGAAGAGACATCAGGTTTAGAAAATGTTTGCATTTTGACCTGTGAACCCACATTGATAACGACTCAGTGCTAATCTGCATGGAAGAAGAACTGTTAAGATTTTGATATCAACATCCTGCCTGTATTTGTGGGTCACACATATATTTAGAAGCACATTCCACAATGACACAATCTAGTCTTTTTTAGGCCATTAAATATGATGAGTACCTGATAAATATTACCTGAAGATAGCTACATGTTATAGAAATGGTGAGAATTAAATCGCAATGATCCTTTCTGAGCTGTTTCTGGGCTGGTGTTTAATGAAGTTTGCAAACACCCATAATTCAGTGCTGGAAAAAGAATTTTCCTTTTCCCTCTAACAAGGGTGAAATTGCAGTACCCTGATAAGTTCAGAAAGGTACTTATCCCAAAACAATGCCATGAGTACCCAATGGACAGAGCACTCAGGCTGGCTGGAGCACTACAGCATCATTCGTCATTTTTACTGACAAATAACCTGTGTTTTGAAAGACAGCAATGCCTCTGGAGCAATCGATCTATTTTGTTTCAGTTCCAAAGTCATAGTACTTGCCTATTGCATTTTAGGACCTGCTTAAGTAAAATTTAACAAAAAGTGACCTTAAATCAAGAAGTTCTTGATGTAGATGAGATCACATAACATCTTAAAGAAAAAAAAACAGCATCCAGGATTGCTAAGAATTAACTTGAACAAAGTGGAACTAGAGACTTGTGCAAGGATGCTCCCTATGGCCTTTAAAATTCATTGTAAATTAGCATGCGCTGGCAGCAGTTTTCATGAAAGAAAAGAAAGAATAGGAATAAGCCTGCTCAGCAAATCTTTCCATAGTGTGTATCAACCTCCAAGTCAGAGAACCCCTTTAGGGATTGTTAAACACAGATACTTGGCACCCAGCCAAGCAGGGTTAAGGTTCTGATCTAAGTAAGAACACTTACCATCTTCTGAATTAAAATACATAGTCACTGCTAGGCCACATATGATGCTTTTTTTTCTTTCTTTTTTTTCTTACAATTTATCTTTCTCTGTGCATGCCAAGATATATGGACATAGCTTTGTGTAACTCTCTGTCCTTTCCTCTGCGGCTGCATTTTTAAAATCTTCTCTAAATTCTCAGATGGGAATCAGAAACTATCAGGTTCATGCAAAAGTAATTTCAGTTTTTGCATTGTTGATATTTGCCATTTGATACTGAAAAACATTCTCAAATAAGTGTGATCATGTTATATATCATTTTAATGCTCATTTCTGGCTTTGTGTTTTTTTTGCTAATGACTTATTACTTGCTTTGTTTTATATTTATTTTAGCCAATGGAAATGATGTTAGACAAAAAGCAAATTCGAGAATTTTCTTATTCTAGTTCAAAATAGGTCGTAAAGCAGCAGAGACAACTTGCAACATCAGCAATGCATTTGGCCCAGGAACTGCTAACGAATGTACAGTGCAGTGGTGGCTCAAGAATTTCTGCAAAGGAGACAAGAGACTTGAAGATGATCAGCACAGTGACCGGCCATCAGAAACTGAAAACAAGCCGGGCTCGGTGGCTCAGCCTGTAATCCCGCGCCTTTGGGAGGCTGAGGTGAGTGGATTACCTGAGCCCGCGGGTTCGAGACCCGCCTGGGCAGCGAGACCTCATCTCTATAATAAATCAAAAAATCTGCCGGGCATGGTAGTGCATGCCTGTAATTCCGGCTACTTGGAAGGCTGAGGCGGAAGGATCGCCAGAGCCCAGCAGGTCGAGGCTGCGGTGGCCAGGAGAGGCCACTGCACTCCAGTCTGGGCGACAGAGTGAGACTCCAACTCAAAAAAAAAAAAAAGAAACTGAAAACAGCCAATTGAAAGCAATCATGGAAGCTGATCCTCTTACAACTACACAAGGAGTTGCCGAAGAACTCAACATCAACCATTCTATGATCATTCAGCATTGAAATAAATTGGAAAGGTGAAAAGGCTCCATAAGTGAGTGCCTCATGAACTGACTGAAAATCAAAAAAATCATTGTTTTGAAGCATTATCTTTTCTTATTCTATGCAACAATGAATCATTTCTCAATCAGATTGTGATGTGCAATAACAAATGAATTGTATACGACCACTGGTGATAACTAGATCAGTGGTTAGACAGAGAAGAAGCTCCAAAGTACTTCCCAAAGCCAAACTTGCACCAAAAAAAGGTCATGGTCACTGTTTGGTGGTCTACTGCTGGTCTGATCCATTACAGATTTCTCAGTCCTGGCGAAACCATTACATCTGAGAAGCATGCTCAGAAAATCAGTGAGCTGCACCAAAAACTGCAGTTCCTGCAGTTGGCACTGGTCAACAGAAAGAACACAATTCTTCTCCACCACAACGCCTGACCGCAAGTCGCACAATCAACGCTTCAAAAGTTGAAGGAATTGGGCTATGAAGTTTTGCCACATCCTCCATCAACTGACCTCCTGCCGCTGACCACCACTTCAAGCATCTTGACAACTTTTTGAAGGAAAAACACTTCCATAACCAGCAGGATGCAGAAAATGCTTTCCAAGATGTGTCTAATCCTGAAGCACAGATGTTTACTCTACAGGAATAAATAAAATTGTTTCTTGTTGGCAAAAATGTGTTGATTATAATGTTTCCTGTTGGGAGCCAGCCACGGAGGCCCACTGAGCGTTAGGGATCAGGAAGGGCCGTTGACCCCGGGACCACTAGGATGCATTCGGGAGTTATTGACCCCATTTCCTCCCCCTTTCTAACTCAGCACTATCCAGATTAAGCTCCTGTGAGCTCAAAACCTAGAAACTCTGAGATCAGGACGAACACAAGCTAACTTTAGAAGCTCATTGCTCCCATTCTTCCACAAACTGCAGTTTTGGCTTTCACACAACTTACAATTCAAACTCGTGTCACATCTAAGAGCCTTAGTAATGGTCACAGGCTTCTGGGTCATGATCTTAGGATTTATTGAAGGTGTAAATTGTAGAATACACTTTTAGAAGACAGCCATTTTGTTGAAAGAATGCGGCTGGGTTACTTGCAGGTAGTCCACTGTGAACTGGGCCACATTCTAAACATTCTGGGATGGACCACTTTCATTTGTAAAGTAAATACTTAAGCTTCTATAGAATTGTTTAACTTGGCATAAATCAATCAGTTTAGGATGAAAAAGGTTTATAGAATATGTCAGTCACAGATTAGGTTATCCTTTGTTATGGGATTTTAAGATTATCGTATGAAAAGGGTTTAAAGGCAATCATTGATTAAGTTTTCATGGATTAAGGTTTCTGGTGGGTGGGGGACGCCCCTCCCACATCTGACTTTGTGTATAAAAGACCCATTGTAAATCCCAATACACACACATCGCTTCTGCACTAGACTGGAGTCCAGTGTCTGTCTCTCTCTCTCTCTCTCTCTCTCTCTCTCTCTCTCTCTCTCTCTCTCTTTCTCCCCCCAATTGCCAATGCCGTCTCCACCTTTGGGGTACCCTGAACCCGACTGGAGCTGGTCTCCAGCAGTTTCCTATTTTGATTAATAGAGATGTGTTCTGAGCCTAGCTATAATGATTAAAAATTCACAGTCCTGGGATTCCAAGAGGTCAGGAAGATGACGGCTGAGTCGGTTGGACTGTGCGAGTCCTAGTGTGAGGGTATGGAAAAGTTTGTGTACATGCTGGTGAGTGGGACTGTGAGTAGCTGATTGAATGAGGACTAGGGAGCTAGCAGCCAGGGCTCTCCTGGCTCAGTGGCAGGTCCACAGCTGCTGGGTTGGACCCTAGCAATTCCCAGGACACAGAAGCCAAGCACCATTTTCTTTTTTTTTTTTAATCAACAAAACCCTTCCTGGGAAGAAAATACTGGGAAAGAGTAAGTGGGGGCTCAAGAGCAAGTGGCCAGCCCCCTGGTGCAATAGCTGGTGCTACAGCTTCTCTGCTTGGGCCCTGGCTCTTCCAGGTCAAAGAAGGTGAGCGCCAATTTTTTTTTAAATGGGCAAAAGTTTTCCTGTGACGAGCAGTGGGGAGAGACTATTGCTCCAAGCTCTCCCTCACCATTGGCAGGAGAGACTGCTGGCTCTAGGCTTTGCTTCAACACTTCAGTGCCTGGCAGGAAACTGGCAGCAGGGGCTGTGCCGGGAGTCCAGAGGCAAAGTCCCATGGAAGAGGATAAGAGAGGCACCCCACCACCATCTTGAAGGTGGGGCAGAAAAGTGCTCTGACTTTCTCACCAAGGAGCAACAGACCTGATCTCTGTGACTGGCAGATCAACTACTCAGGGATTGATAGTGACCCAGAGGGAATATCCTGAAAGCACAAACTTCAGAGGGACCTGACAAGTGCAGAGTTCCAGGCACCCCACCCCCTACACTGTACCAGCTGCGGAACAAAGGATGTGGCCAGAAAAGGATGAGGAAGGACTCCAAAGAGATCACTGATGAGTATGGGGCTGACCCAAATGCCCACCTCACCAGCAATCCTCTGAATGTCAGACCCACATAGCTGAGCCACAACTGAGAGGGACAAACCCAGGCAGAGCCTGGACGTCAATCACAATAGGAGAACTCCATTCCAGGATAGGCCTGGCTGGGAAAGAGATAATTCTGCACCTCCCCACTGGAGGAGATCTCCCTGACCAAAGGAGAGTGAGAGGGGAGGACTACAGCCCCACCCGCCTCCACTGCCCCTCCTTCCCTGCTCCAAACACTGAAGAGAGAGTGAAAGAGATGGCTCTGCAGGAGACACCCGATTAGAGGAAAAATTACAGAGTTTGCCAGAAGAGGGCAGGTTTTTTTTCTTTTTTTTTCTTTTAATTTTTTTAAATTGTTTAAAATTCTTTGACTGCCTAGTTCATCTATTTTTTAAAATATTTTTCCTTTGTGTATGTTAGGGTTTGATCTGCATCCCCTCAAAATTTTTTTTCTTTTTCTGTTTCTTTCTTCTTTTATTTGTTGTTTTCTGTTTATGTGTGTATATGAATGATTGAGTGTTCATCTTTTAATTTTGTTGTTGTTGTTGCTCTCTTGTTCTTTTGGGGGCTTTTATTATCACTTTTTATAGTTTAAGGTGTGTGTCAGTATATTACATGTGAGGGTTTAATCTGAATTCCTTTTTTCTTTCTATTTTTCTTCTCTATTCACTGTGTGCTAGGCATGTGTCTGTGTGTTTATTTTTCTTCTTTTTTTTGCTGTTGTTTTTTGTTTTGTTACACTTTGTTGTTATTCCACTTTGTTTGGGGGTGTGTTGTATACAACTGTTTTTTGCACTGGTTTTTGCTTTGCATCATCATATAGAGTGGTGGTGGGGAGTGGGTCTCAGGGAACACATACCACAATAAGTGAACATTGTAATTTGCAAGTAGTTTCTGAATCCTAGCACCCCCATCCCCTACTTTATTTGCATTTCAAAATATAAGAGACAGCAAAAGCTTCCCATCCACCATCCTATTTCAAAATAGAACAAATCCAGAGTCCAGATCAGGAAAGAATAGAGGACTGAGCAAACATCAGAAGGGAAAGCCTCTCCCACTGACACTGAATAACAGAACTAAAGAGAAAACAAGAGATATGTCACAAATGAGGAGAAACCAACGAAGACCACAGGAAATATAAAGTATACCAAAGACAAAACCCCTGAAAAATCAGACCTTGGTATCCAAACAATGGAAGTCACCAAAAACTGACCCCAGAATATGATAGAGATTAGGGAATGAATGGAAAGAGTGAATAAGACTCAAGAAAGATAAGATCCAACACTGAGAGATCTTGCAACAGAGAATTTAACTATAAAATATTTCACCCAGGAAATAATTAACAAAATGACAAGCATGGAAAGCAGAATTAATCTAGCTGAAGAAAGAATCACAGAACTTGAAGACCAGAACATGGAATTAACCCAACCTATAAAAAACAAAGAAAGAGGACTCAGAAAGAAAGAACAAAGCCTACATGAAATGTGTGATTACATCAAGAGACCAAACTTATGCCTGAGTGGTATCCCAAAGGAGAAAGGGAAATAGAGAACAACTTGGAGCAAGTATTCTAGGAGGTAATCCAAGAAAACTTTCTCCATCTCACCAGAGATGTGACCAGCCAAGCACAAGAAATACAGAGAACCCCCACAAGACATCAAATGAGAAGACCAACCCCTAGAACATAGTAATTTGCCTACAAAAAGTAGGCATGAAAGAAAAAGTCCTAAAGGCAGCAAGAGAGAAAGACTATCAGACTACCTACTGGGAGAAACCTATCAGGATAGAGGACCTATTGGCAGAAACACAGCAAGCAAGAAGGGACTGGAGCCCTACATACAAAATCCTCAAAGATAAACAATTTCAACCAAGAATTTCCTATCCAGCCAAACTCAGCTACATCACTGATGGAGAATTAAAATCCCTAAGAGATTATGCAGCTTCCAGACCAGTTCTACAGGAGACACTTAAAAAGGTATTAAGCACAGAAGAAGAATGACCACACACTTCCCAAGAGAACAGGAGAGCACAGAATCAACAGAGAATACAGCGGAACAAGAAACTTGAAAACACACACATACATCAACCCAAAGCCAAAAGAAAACAAGCAAACAAAGAAAAAGCTTTATGAGAACCTGACAGGGATAAACAACCAAATTTCAATAATCAGTCAGAATGTGAATGAACTAAATGCACCACTGAAAAGACACAGAATGGCAAACTGGATAAGAAACCATGACCCAATTATTTGCTGCATCCAGGAGACTCATTTCACTACAAGGGACACACACAGTCTCAAAGTTAAAGGATGGAAAATGAAATTCCAGGCAAATGGCTCACAAAACAAGGCAGGAGTTGCCATCTTAGTATCAGACAAAACAACCTTTAAGCTATCAAAAATTTTAGAAGTGCAAAAGGACACTACATAATGATAGAAGGTTCATTTCATTAACAAGAAATATCCACCCTAAACATATATGCACCCAACACAGGAGCACCAGCATTTATAAAGCAGCTAGGAAGTAAACTAAAAAAAGATATTGACTCTGACACTATTGTAGCAGGGGATTTGAATACCAAACTAACAGCCCTAGATAGATCATCAAGGCAAAAAATCAACAAGGCAATCCAGAACCTAAACTTGACACTCGGCCAAATGGACTTAATAGATAACTACAGATTATTCCACCCAACAACCACAGAATATATATTCTACTCATCACCACATGCAACGTACTCCAAGATTGATCACATCCTTGGTCATAAATCAAGCATAAACAAATTCCAAGAGGTTGAAATCTTGCCATACACCTTCTCAGACCACAGTGGAATAAAAATAAATATCAACACCAACATTTCCCCAAAGTCCACAAAGACATGGACACTAAACAGCATGATGCTGGACAACTACTGGGTCAACACTGAAATCAAAGACGAAATTGAAAGATTCTTGGAAACAAATGAAAATGAAGAACTATCTTACCAAAACCTCTGAGATGCCGAAAACAGTTCTAAGAGGGGAATTTATATCTCCACAAGCAAACATCAAGGAAACAGAAAGATCAAAAGTGAAGAGCCTAACAAATTACCTTAGGGAGCTGGAAAGAAAAGACCACCAAAACCCCAACTTTAGCAGAAGAATCCAAATCACCAAAATGAGAGCCCAAATATGGAACATAGAAAACAAAAATATCATAGAAAACATCAACAAAACAAAAAGCTGATTCTTTGAAAGAATTAACACGATTGATGGACCCCTAGCCAGAATGAGCAAGAAAAAGAGAGAAAAAGCCTATATAAACACAATCAGAAAAACAAAAGATCAAATAAAAACTGATTCCAAAGAAATATAAAAGATTACCAGAGATTACTATGTACATCTATATGGAAACAAACATTAACCTAAATGAAATGGAGGACTACTGACATCACACAACCTCCCCAGGTTGAAACAAGAAGACATTGAGACACTAAATGGACCAATAACAACCCAGGAAATTGACTCAGTCATAAGAACTACCTACAAAAAAAATTGCCCTGGACCAGATGGCTTTCCAGCAGAATACTACAAAAATTACAAGGAGGAGCTGGGCTCGGTGGCTCAGGCTGTAATCCCACGCCTTTGGGAGGCTGAGGTGAGTGGATTCCCTGAGCCCGCGGGTTCAAGACCCACCTGGGCAGCGAGACCTCATCTCTACAATAAATCAAAAAATCAGCTGGGTGTGGTAGCGCATGCCTGTAATTCCAGCTACTTGGAAGGCTGAGGCGGAAGGATTGCCGGAGCCCAGCAGGTGAGGTTGTGGTGACCAGGAGCGGCCACTGCACTCCAGTCTGGGCGACAGAGTGAGACTCCAACTCAAAAAAAAAAAAAAAGTACAAGGAGGAGCTGATACCAATCTGATTAAAAGCATTCCAGGAAATTGAGAAGGATGAAATTCTCCCCAAATAATTTTACGAAGCTAACATCACACTGATACTCAAATCGGGTAAAGATCCAACAAAAAAAGAGAACTACAGGCCAATATCCCATATGAGCATAGATGCAAAAATCCTCAGTAAGATTCTTGCAAAGCGGATCCAAAAACACATCTCAAGAATCATCTGCCATAACCAAGTAGGCTTCATCCCCAGGAAGCAGAGCTGGTTCAACATTCACAAGACCATAAATGTAATTAAATACATCAACAGATATGAAAACAAGAACCACATGATCATATCATTAGATGCAAAAAAAGCTTTTGATAAAATCCAGCATCCCTTCTTGATAAAAACCCTCACACCTAGGTACAAAAGGAACATACCTCAAAATAGTAAGTGCTATTTATGATAAGCTCACAGCTAACATATTGCTAAATGGACAGAAACTGGAAACATTTCCCCTGAAAACTGGAACAAGACAAAGCTGCCCACTCTCACCCCTCTTGTTCAACACTGTGAGAGAAGGAAATCAGGAGTATCCAAATAGGAAAAGAGGAAATCAAGTTATCCCTCTTTGCTGATGATATGAACCTATACCTTGAAAATCCAAGATAATCTGTCAAAAGTCTGCTTGCACTAATAAAGGACTTTGGCAAAGTCTCAGGGTATAAAATAAATGTGCAAAAGACAGTTGCATTCCTATGCACCAACAACAAGCAGGCAGAGACTCGAATTAAAAGCACAATACCATTCACAATAGCCACTGAAAAAATGAAATACCTTGGCATATTCCTAACTAGAGAAGTGAAAAACCTTTACAATGAGAACTACAAAACATGATCAAAGAAATCCAAGAAGACACAAACAAATGTAAAAATATTCCATGTTCATGAATAGGAAGAATCAACATTATTAAAATGTCCATCCTACCAAAGGCAATCTACAGATTCAACACAAAACCCATTAAGTTACCAACATCATTCTTCTCAGACCCAGAAATGACAATACAGAAATTCATATGGAAACATAAATGACTATGAATAGCCAAAATAATCCTTAGCAAAAGAAACAAAGCAGGAAATACTACACTTCTAGACTTCAAACTTTACTATAAGGCTACAGTAATCAAAACAGCCTGGTATTGGTACAAAAACAGGCATACAGACCAATGGAATGGGATAGAGATTCCAGAAGCAAAGCCTCAATTTCTCAACCAACTCATCTTTGACAAACCTCCAACAACAACCACTGGGGAGAGGAGAACCTACTCAGTAAATGGTGCTGGGAAAACTGGCTGGTCACATGCAGAATATTGAAAGAGGACCCTACCTATCACCATACACAAAAAATAACTCTAAATGGATCAAAGATCTAAACATAAAACTTCAAACTATAAGAATCTTAGAAAACACAGGAGACACCCTTATGGAAATTGGAACTAGCAACCAATTCCTACTCAGAACACCAAATGTCCATACCTTAAAAGATAAGAAAGATAAGTAGGATCTCATCAAACTAATGAGCTCCTGCAAAACAAAAGAAACCATCAAAAGAGCAGAGAGACAGTCCAGAGAATGGGAAAAAATATTTGCCAACTGTATATCTGACAAAGGCCTAACATCTAGGAGCTACAAGGAACTCAATCGTGCCATAAGGAAAAAACAAGCAGCCCCATTAAAAAGTGGGCAAAAGACATCAATAGACACTTCTTTTTTTTTTTTTAATCAATATTTTTTTATTATGATGTTGTGGGGTACAGTTAAGGGTTAGGTATACAAATAAGCTTCATTTAGGCCCCCTTGTTGATAACACGTGTCTCCCCCTCCCCAGAAAGATGTTTACTACCATTAGTCCCATCCCCCTTCCCCTCCCCCCATAGTTTCCCACCACTGTCAGTCATTTTCTTATGGTAGTGCATTGAATGATCAAGGTCCACTATATGAGTGAGAACATGTGATACTCAGATCTTTGTTTCTGTGAGAGGTCACTCCGTATTCTAGACTCTAGTTCCACCCATGCGAAATTCATGATTTTGTTCTTTTTTATGGCTGCATAGTATTCCATTGTGTATATGTACCACATTTTTTAATCCAATACTCTTTTGATGGACAGCATGGTTGGATCCAGGTTCTTGCTATTGTGAACAATGCTGCGATAAACATTCATGTGCAGGTATCTTTTTGGTAGAGTGATTTGAGTTCTTCAAGGTATAGTCCCAGTAGGGGAATTGCAGGGTCATATGGGAGGTTGATATTTAGAGCTTTTAGGAATCGCCACACTGCTTTCCACAGGGGTTGCACTAGTTTATACTCCCACCAATAGTGCAGGAGTGTTCCCTTTTTGCCACACCCTCTCCAACAACTGTTATTTTTTGAGTTATTGATAATTGCCATTCTGACTGGAGTTAGGTGGTATCTCCGTGTGGTTTTGATTTGCATCTCCCTGATGATTAGTGAGGTTGAACATTTCTTCATGTGTCTGTTGGCTGCTCGGATGTCTTCCTTTGTGAAGTGTCTGTTCATATCTTTTACCCATTTTATAATGGGGTTGTTTGGTTTTTTTCTTTTCAGCACATTTGAGTTTCTTGTAGATCCAAGATGTTAAGCCTTTGTCAGACCTGGAGTTGGCAAATACCTTTCCCCAGTCTGTAGGCTGTCTCCCTGCTCTCTTGATGGTTTCTTTGACTTTGCAGAAGCTTGTCAGTTTAATGAGGTCCCACTTGTCTATCTTATCCTTATGGCCTGTGGGGTTTTTGGGGTTTTTTTCAGGAATTGGATGCCAGTTCCAATTTCCATGAGGATATGTCCTTTATTTTCTAAGGTTCTTATTGTTTAGGGTTTTTCATTTAGGTCTCTGATCCATTTGGAGTTAATTTTTGTATATGGGGGTAGGTAGGGGGCCTGTTTCAATCTTCTGCATGTGGTCAGCTAGTTTTCCCAGCACCATTTACTGAATAGGTTCTCCTCTCCCCAGTGGTAGGTGGTGGAGGCTTTGTCGAAGATGATTTGGTTAAGAAAATGAGGTTTTGCTTCTGGAATCTTAATTCTATTCCATTGATCTATATGCCTGTTCCTATACCAATACCAAGCTGTTTTGATGATTGTAGCTTATAGGAAAGTTTGAAGTCTGGTAATGTGATACCACCTGCTTTGTTTTTTTTTTTTGCCGAGGATTGTTTTGGCTATTCTTGGTCATTTGTGTTTCCATATGAATTCCTGTGTTGTTTTTCCTAGGCCTGAGAAGAATGTTGCTGGTAATTTGATGGGTATTGCATTGAATCTGTAGATTGCCTTCGGTAAGATGAACATCTTCACAATGTTGATTCGTCCGATCCATGAGCATGGGATATTTTTCCACTTGTTCATGTCATCTTTGATTTCTTTGAGCAGTGTTTTGTAGTTTTCATTGTAAAGGTCTTTCACATCTCTGGTTAGGAAGATGCCAAGGTATTTCATTTTTTTGTGCTATTGTGAATGGAATTGTGCTTCTCATTTGGGTTTCTGTTTGTTTATTATTGGTGTAAAGAAATGCATTGTCTTTTGCACATTTTTATATCCTGAGACTTTGTCAAAGGCCTTTATCAGTGTAAGGAGGGTTTTGATGGATTCTCTTGGGTTTTCAAGGTACACAATCATGTCATCTGCAAAGAGAGATAATTTGATTTCCTCTTTTCCTATTTGGGTACCCCTGATTGCCTTCTCTTCTCTGATTTCTCTAGCCAGGACTTCAAATAATATATTGAACAGGAGGGGTGAGAGTGGGCATCCTTGTCTTGTTCCAGTTTTCAGGGGAAATGGTTCCAATTTTTGTCTGTTTAGGAGTATGCTGGCTGTGGGCTTCTTGTAGATGGCTTTTACTACTTTGAGGTATGTTCCCTGTATGCCTAGATGTTCGAGGGTTTTTATCAAGAAGGAGTACTGGATTTTATCAAAAGCTTTTTCTGCATCTAATGATATAATCATGTGGTTTTTGTTTTGACATCTGTTGATGTATTTAATTACATTTATTGTTTTATGAATGTTGAACCAGGCTTGTACCCCAGGGACAAAGCCTACTTGGTCATTATGGTTGTTTTTTGAGATGTGTTATTGAATCCTTATTGAATCCTATGAGCATCCATGTTCATCAAAGATATTGGCCTGTAGTTCTCTTTCTTTGTTGGGTCTTTACCTGGCTTGGGTATCAATGTGATGTTAGCTTCATAAAATGATTTGGGGAGGGTTCCATCTTTCTCAATCACCTGAAATACCTTCAGTAGGATTGGAATCAGCTCTTCTTAAATGTCTTGTAGAATTCTGCTGGAAAGTCATCTGGTCCAGGCTTTTTTTTTGTAGGTAATTTTCTTATTACATAGTCAATTTCCTTGATTGTTATTGGTCTATTTAGGGTCTCAATTTCTTCTTGTTTCAACCTAGGTAGGTTGTGTAATGACAGAAAGTCCTCCATTTCATTGAGGTTTTCAAGTTTGTTTTCATACAAGTGTACATAGTAGTCTCTAATGATCTTTTGTATTTTTTCAGGGTCAGATGTGACTTCAACTTTTGTGTTTCTGATTGTGCTTATTTGGGTTTTTTCTTTCTTTTTCTTGGTCAGTCTAGCTAGGGGACCATCGATCTTGCTTATCCTTTTGAAGAACCAGCTTTTTGTTTCATTGATTTTTTTGTAGTATCTTTTTGTCTTCAATGTCCTGGATTTCAGCTTTTATTTTGGTGATCTGGATTCTTCTGCTGAAATTAGGGTTTTTGTGGTCTTGCTTTTCCAGTTTCCTTTGCTGGGTTGTTAGGCTGTTAATTTGTGTTCCTTCCATTTTCTTCATGTGTGTTTGTAGGGATATAAATTCCCCTCTTACTACATCTTTTAAGATGTCCCAGAGATTTTGGTAAAATGTTTCTTCATTTTCATTTGTTTCCAGATATCTTTTGATCTCTGTTTTGATTGCATCATTTACCCAGGAGTTGTTTAGCATCATGCTGTTTAGTGTCCATGTCTTTGTGGGTTTTGGGGGGACCTTGGTGGTGTTGATATTTATTTTTATTCCACTGTGGTCTGAGAAGGTGCATGGTAGAATTTCGGTCCTTTAAATTTGCTTATGCTTGATTTATGGCCAATTATGTGATCGATCTTAGACTACGTTCCATGCAGTGATGAGTAGAATGTGTATTCTGTGGTCTTTAGGTGGAGTGTTCTGTAGGTATTAAGTCCATTTGGTCAAGAGTCACATTGAGGTTCTGGAACTCATTGCTGATTTTTTTGTCCTGATGATCTGTCTAGGGTTGTGAGTGGGGTATTAAAGTTCCCAGTTATTATGGTGTTAGAGTCAATATCTTTCTTTAGTTTTCCTAGGAGTTGCTTTATAAAAGTTGGTGCACCTATGTTAGGTGCATATATGTTTAGCATAGATATTTCTTGTTGATGGAGTGAACCTTTTATCATTTTGTAGTAGCCCTCTGTATCTTTTTTAATTTTTGATAGCTTAAATGGTATTTTGTCTGAAATTAGGATCGCAACTCCTCCTTTCTTTTGTGTTCCATTCGCCTGAAAATTTGTTTCCCATCTTCTTACTTTGAGTCTGTGCGTGTCCTTTCTAGTAAGATGGGTCTCTTCAAGGCAGTATATTGTTGCCTGGTGATATTTTATCCATTTTGCCATTCTATGTCTCTTCAGTGGTGCATTTAGTCCATTTATGTTCAGGCTAATTATTGAAATGTGAGAGTTCGTCCCTATCAAAGAGTTCTTATAGAGTTGTTCTTCCACTTGTTTTATTGTCTTTCTTTTGTTTTGGGGGTTGGTTCATGTGTATTTTATTCTTTTTCCTGTACACTTATGAAGAATGTTGTTCTTTTTTTCCCTTTTGTTCTGTGTTTAGTACTTTCTTAAGTGTTTCTGTAGAGGTGGTTTGGTGGCAGCATAAGTTCTTAGGGATTGGATATCTGGGAAAGATTTTAATTCTCCCTCACTGATGAAGCTTAATCTGGCTGGGTAAGTTATTCTTGGTTGAAATTGTTTATCTTTTAGGACTTTGAAGATAGGGCTCCAAGCTCTCCTAGCCTGCAGGGTTTCTATAGATAAATCTGCTGCTATTCTAATTGGTTTTCCCTGGTAGGGATCTGGTCTTTTTCTCTTGCTCCTTTAGGATTTTTTTTTTATGCCTACTTTGTTTAGGCAAATTATGTGTCTAGGAGTTGGTCTTCTCATTTGTTGTCTTGCAGGGGTTCTCTGAATCTCTTGTGTTTGAATTTTTGCATCATTGATTAGGTAAGGGAAGTTTTCTTGAATGATCTCATGGAAGGTTTGTTCCACTGTGGTCTCTGTCTCTCTCTCAGGAAGGCCAATTACTCTTGGGTTCGGTCTCTTGAAATAATCGCTCATCTCTTGAAGGTTTTTTTCTGTCTTTTTTGAGCTTGTTTCCTGTGTTTTTGAGAGTTTGGGTTAGTTCTATATTTTGGTCCTCAAGCTCTGAGATTCTTTCTTCTGCTAGGGTAATTCTGCTTTCCATGCTTATCAGTTTGTTATTTATTTCATTCACAGTATTCTTTATTACTATTATCTCAGATATCAGCTCCTTTATAGTTTCTTCTTGAGTCTCCTCAATTGTTTTTAATCTCTCCATTAATATCTTGATATCTAGGTTTGTAGTTTGAGACTGTCATTCTGGGGACTCTTCACTGTTTGCATTCTGAAGTCAGTTTTCTCAGTGTCTGCCCTCCCAGGAGTCTGGGAGAGACCCATATTCTTCTTTTGGTTTTTTTTCATTTGTGTAGATTTTTCTCTTGTCCCTGGAGCAAAAGGAGGTACAAAAGAGGGAAAAAAATGGAGGAAGGGGGGGTCAATAGGAAGTTAGAAAGAGAGAAGAAGAGAGGGGAAAAAAGACATACATACCAACTAACAGGTGAAAAAAGACACAAGACTGGAGAGAAGTGAAAAAAAAAAAACACAGAAGGAAAATTCCCTAAAGAATACTGGTAGCTACACAGAGACAGACCAATAAGATCATGAAACAGATAGTGTAAGTTAGAAAGTAAACAATAGTGAGCACAATGTACAATCAGAATGATAAAACCAAAGGTCAAAATAAGAGATCAGACTAGTTCTGTAATCTTTCCTTAGTGGCTAAAGTTACTTGAGCTCTGGTCTCCAGCCTCTCCCCTCTGTTTTTGTTGCAGGCAGCTAGCCTGTTGCCTGGGAAGTCTGTGACTCTTAGTTGCCTCAGTCTGTTCAGCGCAGGGGAGGGGCTTTGTCTCCTATTTAACAATGTCACTGTGGGAACCGAGGTGGAGGCTCTGATAGGTGGGTGGGGCGATGCAAATCTGCCTGGAGAATGGCGAAGGTGGTAGTTCCACTTTCACTTTTAGGGATGCTCATCTGGGATCAGCTGCACAGATGGGCGCTGGATCCGGGGTTTCACCAGCAGGCTGGGGTGGAGGAGAGGGTTGGGTGTTCCCTCTTCTGGAGCTGGAAGCCTCCGATCATCACCTTACACAAGCTTGGGTTTCTGCTCCCTTACACAAACTTGAAGTCACACACTGAGTGCCTCAGCCAGGGTGGGCCCGGGGCTCCAGAGCTCCAAAGCTCCAAAGGTCAGGTGGTGGCCCTGGGTCCCTCACAGGGCACTTCAGCCAGTAATGGGACCGGTATCTCTGAGGGGTAGGTGCCCAGAGCCTCCCTGGGTGACCGGCAGTTTGGTGCTGGGTGCTGGGCATGACAATGTAGCCAGGGAGGGATCTGAGATCCAGGACTCCTGAGCAGGTGGAGGTCACATATAGTGGAGCATTCGTAGCCAGGGGCCGCAATATCTGGACCTGCGTGGGACCAAAGGTCCCCGGGCCTCGTACCAGTGCAGCTCGCGGTGGGCAGGGGGCTGTGGGAAGAAAAGTAAGAGTCTTTTTGGGAACTCACATTCGGAGAGTCTCATGAATCCACCTATGCCATTGCCATTTTGTGGAATCCTCCCGAATAGACACTTCTCAAAAGAAGATATACAGGCAGCCAACAGACACATGAAAAAGTCTCAACCTCACTCATCATCAGAGAAATGCAAATCAAAACCACATTGAGATACCACCTAACCCCAATAAGAATGGCTATCATTAATAAAACAAACAACAACAGATGCTGGCAAGGATGCAGAGAAAAAGGAATGCTTCTACACTGCTGGTGGGAATGCAAACTAGTGCAACCTCTTTGGAAGACAGTGTGGTGATTTCTGAAAGAACTAGAAATTGACCTTCCATATGACCCAGCAATTCCCGGGTATATTATCCAGGAATACCCGGAGGAACTCAAATCATCCACCAAAAAGATACCTGCACACACATGTTTATCGCAGCTCTATTCACAATAGCAAAAACATGGAACTAACCATGTTGCCCATCGAAGTCAGACTAGATTTTTAAATGTGGTACATATACACAATGGACTATTATACAGCCATAAAGGACAAACATATGGACTTTCCAGCAACTTGGATGGATTTAGAGTCTATCGTACTCAGTGATCTATCACAGAAACAAAGAACAGAGCACCACATGTTTTCACTCATAAGCAGACCTTGAACAATTATTATAATACTATCAGAAAGCAATTGGCAGTAGTGGAAAACTGTCAGGGGAGGGGGGTTCAGATTGGCAGTTAAAGGAAACTGCTAGGGGAGAGAGGGCATACCTCATCAACAAGGGTACCTGCATAATCAATGTTTGTATACCTAACCCTGAATTGTAACCCACATCTTTATAATAAAAAATAAAATAAAATAAAATTCATGGTCCAAAGCTGCAATTTCTTTGCACCAAACTAATACATTAGAAACTATCTAAAGAAACTTTTTAAAATTGGAAGCTTTGATTTTTTTCCAGGTTTTCAGTTATTAGTTATATTTTCTTCACTGTATTTAAAAATGAAAAAAATAAGCCAGGCATGTGTGGCATATGCCTGTAATCCCAGGCATATGCCCAGGCATATGGGATGCTGAGATGGGAGGATACTTGAGGTCACCAGTTTTAGACCAGCCTGGATAACACAACAAGACCTCATCTCTACCAAAAAAAAAAATCTAGAAAATTTTCCATATGTGGTGTTACACACCCATAGTCCCAGCTACTTGGAAGGCTGAGGCAGGTAGATCACTTGAGGCCAGGAGTTAGAGGCTGTGGTGAGCCATGATCATGCCAGCTTGGGCAATAGAGTAAAACCCTGTCTCAGAAAAAGAAAAAACAAAAATAGCGTGTGTTTGGCAGCCAATCTAGAGAAGCAATGTAACTTTGTGTTTGGGGCAACTAGCAAAGAAGAAGGGTGAAACTGTGTCCCCATTCTTCAGTCAGTCCTGAGAGGGGAAGAGCCTCAAAGATTATTAAGTCACATGCCCCCAAGAAGTCACAGCAAGAGGAGGGAGAATGCTGCAGACTGAGTATGTAAGAAGAAGAAAGAAAGAAGAAGTGAGAAGTAAGTAGCAATGAGGTTACTCATAGAAGACCTAGGTGGCAGGATATACAAAGCAATATCCAACATTGACACAGGCATTGGCTCCAGTGGCAAACATGTTGGAATTTTTATTCATACACTGTCCTGATAAATAGAAATGTGACTTCAGGGAAGTCACATACTCTTTCTGAAGATGTTTCCTCTCAGGAAAATGTGTGTGTGTTCACCTTCTCAAAAGGCATCTTTTAGGATTCAAAGGGTGCTCTGTGAGAGCATCTACCTTGATCAGTGTCTGGAATATTAAATGTTCATGAAAATAAAATTCAAATATAAATATGATACTGTTAATTACACTGGAACAATAACATGTTAAAATATCCCTTTGGATGCCCTACCCAGTTCACTGAACCATTTAAATCCAGCAAAATAATATTTCATCTTCTAAATCAAATCATTAAATATTTGGGAAATAAAAATTCCTCTAATTTTATATAAGAAGTTATTAAAGCGGTATATCTCTGTTCATAGTTTAAAAATTCAACCCTTTTATTGGTTTTTTTTTCCCCTTAAAGTGCAGTGAATTATGCTAGATTTACAAATCTACATAAGATGATTGCCCAGATTTTATGGACTTCATTAAAGACTGTCACTGAAAAATAGTTAATAACATAGTTAAACAGCTCCACAGTCTGGTTTTACTTCATGAGTTACTCAATAAACAGAAATTTCACAAAAAATGCCTTGAATCCAAAAGAAATAACCTAACAAAATAAAATATTAGCCATGAAATGTTTATGTTAGACATTCATAAAATATTTATCTTATTATCTCTTTAATTAGGAAACTAAATAAGGACTAAAAATATGTGAAGGAAGAATCTCTTGATAAAAGAGTTTTGTGCTAACACTGGTCTCTAACTAAATCTCAGAAAAGCAGCAATCAAAACACAAATAAGATTTTGCTTCCATTCATCACACAACTTATATTGTAATCTGACCAAAATTGAACTGGATGATATCACACCTCTAGTAATTGAGATAACTATTTTGTTTGAATAAAATTTGCTACGAAATTCCACTCTTAATCTGAAATTTTATGATGAATATCTCATTTTTTATATTTCACTGAAAATTCACTTTAATTTTTGTCATCAGTTACAATTAACCAAATTGGTGCATTTTAGGAATATTTGCCTGTTCAAACTATTAAACAGTGAAATTTCTTGGCGATTTCCCCACAAATCACATAATTCTGAGATTCATACTTTTCAAATCTGCCAAATACTATATACTAGTGTTTAGAATTTGATAGCATCTCTGAAGTTAAGGGGCTATTTTCTTAGCAATATTTGAGGATAATGGCAAAACATGATAGTATTAAAAACCTGAGTTTAGAAAGCCAGCACCCCATGCTACACCCCTCCTAAATTCACCCCAACAGACATACAGCCTACATGACTTCCCGAACAAGTAATAGGCAACAATGCCCTCCCATTCATTCCCTCCTTCTGTCTCTCCCTCTGGCTGTTTTCTTTTGAGTCATTCTCCTTCACAATCCCCACACCAAAGCACACATCAAAAAATAATATCTTCCCAGAATGGGATTACTGGGTCACATGGTAGCTCCATTTTTAGTTCTTTGAGAAAACACCACACTGCTTTTCACAAAAGTTGAACTAGCTGACATTCCCACCAACAGTGTAGCAGGGGTCCCTTTTCTCCCTGAGCCTCACCAACACCTGTTGTTTTTTGACTTTTTAATGGCAGCCCTCCTTACCGGTGTTACGGGGTGTTGTAGTTTTGATTTGCGTTCTAAGAGAACTATCATAGAAACAGAAAAATTGAATACCACGTATTCTTATTCATAAGCAGACCCTTACACTGGATATATAAGCACAAAGGTGGGAACCACTGACCCTGGACACCATTAAAGGAGGGGGGAGGGAGGGGGAATAAGGGGCACACAACCACACACCAGGTGCCAGGTCCACTACCAGAGAGAGAGAGGGCTTGCTAAAATCCCAAACCTCACTTGCATTGCATGCAATTTACTTATGTAGTAAATCCTCACATGAATCCCCACAACTCTAAAATAAAAATAAATAAATTAAAATATAATAATACTTTGGAATTACAGTAGTCCCCCTTAACCATGGTTTTGCTTTCTATGGTTTTAGTTACCCATAGTCAACCAGGTTCCAAAAATATTAAAAGGAAAATTCCAGAAATAAACAATGCATAAATTTTAAATTGAGCGACATTCTGAGTAGCATGGTGAAATCTGGCACTATCCTACTCCCTCCCGCCCTGGACATGAATGCCCCCTTTGTCCAGGGCATCCAGGCTGTTGATACTCTTTGCCTGTGAGTCACTTAGTACCAGATAGACTCAGTTATTAGATTGGCCATCACAATATCACAGAGCTTGTGTTCAAGGAACCCTTATTTGACTTAACAATTCCCCAAAGTGCAAGAGTAGAGATGCTGGCAATTTGGATCTGCCAAAGAGAAACCTGAAAGGATGAAAGTCTGCTGAGACTGCTAAGATCTATGAGAACAAATCGTCTATCCATGAAACTGTAGAGAAGGAAAAAGAAATCCATGCTGGATTTGCTGTTGCACCTCAAATAGCAAAAGTGATGGCCACAGTGCTTGAAAAGTGCTCACTTAGTTAAGATGGAAAAGGAATGAGATTTGTGGGTGGAAAGCATGAACAGAAACGTGTTCCGATTGATGGCAGTCAGATTTGGTGCTATTAACAGATTCTGGCTCCTGCTGGAAATCCTGCAACATATCCCCACATATAAGGGAGACTACTGTATATTCATCTTACACTTATTTCTTTTATATGAAAGTGCTTTGTACACTCTAACACTGTTTAAGACTTGTTTTGAGGTGAATGTTTGTACTCATGCTCCCTTTTTGATGAATTTACCGGTCACCACAACCCCTACAGGCCTATAAGAACACTTCCCAGGTATTTACCCTAAAACTGGTTCCACTGAATCATCTAAAGAGCTTGTGACCTAATATTCCATACTAAATCCTCTTCTGCTTCAACCAGCTCGAGTGGATCCAGTCTCTGCAACTAAAGACACTGCCAATAAGGTCTTACATTTATGTTCTGTGAAGGTTTTCTTCCCTATCTCAAAGTTATACATATATTTTGCTATATAACGCTTGCATGCATGTAACTGTGAGTTTTTTTCTTATTACATTTCTAATTGTTTTGCTGGTAAATTATATAAAACAGCAACTTTATTGAACTCCTTTATCAGTTCTAATATTATGCAACCTCTTGACTATTGGTAAGTTATATTGTACTTTACAGGTAAACAATCATACTACCAAGAAATAGCAAGAGTTTTATTTCCCTTTTCCAATATTCATAACTTTCATTTATGAACATTATATTGGCTATGATTAATAGCACAGTATTCATTAACAATAATAATACTAATCCTTCTTATCTTTTCCTATGTTTAATAAGAATGCTTCCAAGTTTCTGGTAAATAGTTCTAAGTCAATAAAATTTTTCACTGAGAAGAGAGTAATCAAATTTTTCAAATAATATTAATTACTCAAGCAAAATGGGAACTAAGAAATAACTATTTTTCAGGCCACAAAAAAGAAAAAGTGTTCATAAAATTTGAAAGATACAGAATGGGGAAAAATCAGGAAAATACTAACAACAAAAGCTAAAAAGAATTTTAACATTAGACTGAAAAAAATTAGAGGGACAAAGAATAATATTTATATAGATGTCAAAAACAAAATAATTCCTGGTCACTTGGCATCACCAACCTTGGACATCTGCCATGCCAGTAGTGGCACATGGAAGTAGCTATGATGGGAAAGATGGGGATTATGCATGGGCCCAACAGCTCAGACTCTGACTTACCAAAGCTGCTGCTATGAATGCTTGCGTCCTTTTCAAAATTCATGAGGAAACTTAATCCCAAATGCAATATTAAAAAGTGAGGAGGTGATTGGTCATAAGAGCTCCTCCCTCATGAATAGGATTGAGGCCCTTATGAAAGAGTCTTCACATGACATTTGGCCCTTTTGCCCTTTCATCTTCCACCATGTCGGGGAGGAGGCAGCAACGAGGCATCATCTTGAAAGCAGAGAGCTGCCCCCCAAGACACCAAACCTACCAGAACCTTGATCTTGGACTTCCCAGCATACAGAATTGTAAGAAATAAATTCGCATTGTTTAAAAATTACCCAGTCTGTGGTATTCTGTTACAACAGCACAAACAAACAAAGACAGCTGCTTCAGCAACGGAAGAACCAACACTCAACCCCTAATATGGCACTGTTTCTTGAGGAGACCAATGGGCCAATTAGTGATAAGTTGATTACACTGGATGTCTTCCATCCTGGAAAGCAGAGATATTCATTTTAACAAAACTAGACACATACACTGGATATAGATTTGCTATATCTCCCTTCAAGGCCTCAGCCAGCACCTCTTTCTATTAGGAAATGTTTGATCCACCAGCATGAGATTCTTCTAACACTGCATCAACTCAGTGGATTCACTTACAGGAGAAAAGTTGTGAAAGTGGGCCCAATAACTTACCAGAGGCCATTCAAGGTTCTATTGAAGTTCTATTGAGTTGAAGCACCAGCGCGGCTAAGGCGATAGTCTCTGAAAATAAGGTGCCATCCTCCAACACACAATATACATATTGAGTCAAAGACCTTAGTTCAAGTATTATGCCCTGTACTGTTACCATGTACCTTTGCATGTTTCCAGTAGGAAGAATGTAGGGGTCTAAGAACAAGGAATGGAAACAGAGATATCATCACCCCCAGTGACCCACCGAAAGACCTGAGCACACCTTTCCTAGGATGGCCCACAAATACATTCCAGAACACTCCTCACAAAGTTGATCAAAACCTTGTTGGGTTTGCTTTATGGCTAACTTCTCCAACCATCCAATCTTGTTTTCTCCCAATTCTTTCCACGGATATTGATCTCTAATATATATCCTATACTCCAAACTCCATCTCGGCATATTTTTCCACCTAACAGAACCTGTGACAAATGCAGTTCCATCATGAGAATTTTTAGAATTGTTGTCAAAGACCATTTTCACATTTCTATTAATAAACTAGGCTGGGCATAGTGGCTCACGCCTCTGATTCCAGAGGTTTGTGACCAGTCTGGGCAACTTGGTGAGACCTCATCTCTACAATAAATCAAAAAATTAGCCAGGCATGGTGGTGCATACCTGTAGTCCCAGTTACTTGGAAGGCTGACATGGAAGGATCGCCTGAGCCCAGTAGGTCAAGTCTGCAGTGGCCATGAACGTGCCACTGCACTCCAGCCTGGGCAACAGAGTGAGACTCCAACTCATAAAAAATAAAAAAATAGACTAACAGGTGTGATAATTAATTAGATAATTCTAATGCATCATTTCCTCAGTGAGAACTGATCTTTACAATGGGAAGTGACACAGAGTCTGTTATTGATGCTAGCTTGTTATTATCTGAAACTCTCCATGCTCAATTCACCTGTCATTCTCTCTAAAATAATACTGTCATAACTTGACACTGCACTTCACAGGAGACAGATCTCTGGAATAATTCCTTCTTTTTCACAAGTGACAGGAGTTCAAAGCACAAAAGTTTATCGCTTGCTCTTGGGGAAAGTTTATTTCTTTGTAATGTTGGTGTGACAGAGATTTGAGGGATTGAATGAGCATTGCTTTAAACATTCCAGCTATAAAATGGAACTCTATAGAGTCCTCCTCCTTTGTCAACCAGCATTACCAACCCATTTTCTCAAAATATGACATGCAATTTTTAATGAACTTATTAAGCAAATTTCTAGTGAACTTACTTTTTACATCTGTGATTGCCTTAAAGGAAATAAAAATTAGTGGGAAAAGTTATCAAGACATTTCCTAAACATTTAAACATACTCTATTAATATTAATTCAGTCTCCAATGACAAAAAGAAGTTCCACATATATAAAGCATTTTAATTGCTCTTATAGAAAGCATCTTTTAAATGATTTTTTAATTTACTTTTTTCTTATTTATATTTTTACTTATATCAGTCCTTATATAAAGTCAAAGGTATTTTATTATTGAGAAAACCCATGAAGTCATTTCTACTGCATAATAAGCTAATCATCATCTTGTTTTCTAATAACCAAATGTCATAAATCTAAATTGCAATGTTGGGACAGTAATGGTTATGACGCGATCATATTCTGATTCATCACACCTCATTAAACAAATTTTAAATATGGCAATATTTTAACTCACATCAGTCAATATTCTATCTCCTTATAAATTACACACATATACCTAGAAAGGTTGAAAAAACAAAATTGGGTGTCACACTATAATAAGAATAATAAAATTAAAAATTAATAAGCAGAAAGAAGAAATTTAGTACACAAAACAAACAAAAACCAAAACACTAGATTCCTATCACTGCACATTTTTTAATGTGTATAAATCAGGATTAATAATACCAGGTGGTATAACATGATTTCTCAGTGAATTTGGGTAATAAATGTGTGTGTGTGCGTGTGTGTGTGTGTGGTGTGTGTGTGTGTGTGTGTGTGTGTGTTGTGTGTGTGTGTGTGTGTGTTGTCATGCAAAGTTTCATTTGGTATGTTCCTGGTTGGGTGACTTTCTTGGATGGCTCTCCTTCAAGTAGAGATTTAGTGATCACAACTCCTTTCACCTTGTGAAGTGACCAACTTCCAGACTTTTCTTCGAGTCTCTGCCAGGTCCTCTGCATTCAGTCAGCTCACAAGAATAGAGAAAGTATGTGAACATTTGAAGAAGATTTAGAGACCAGGCCTAAAAACGGCATGCATCCATTCAGATTCTGCTGACCAGACTTAATCACATGACCTGACCTAAGTGCAAGGTGACTGGGAAGAGTAGCATTTCTCTGTGACTAGAAGAAAAATAAAATAATGATGAGCTTAATCATTCTTGTTTTCTTATAAAAGGAAGCAAAGGAGTTTATCAGGAAAAGAAACATTTCTCTGATAATAAATTATATATATTTATTTTATGTATAAATAAATATACATACTATATAAGTGTTTATACAAGGAACATTAACAATAAATAATGCCACCAAGTGGCTTTCCAGAAAATATCAAGTTTATTCATATTTTATACATATTAGTCTTTATATAAAGTCAAAGGTATATCATTTTTAAGAAAACTTGTGAAGTCATTCCTACAGCATAGTAAGCTAATCATCATATTGTTTTCTAGTAGTCAAAATGTCATAAAGTTCAGGTTACCAAGATTATTTTATGAAGATTAGGCACTGTATGCTTCAAATATAAATTTTTATACCTAGAATTTTATCAGGAATATTTTCAAGCAAAATGAATTATTCTGGCATTATTCCTTCTACATAAATTATAAGAAACACTCATTTTATTTGTGTTATTTCATATTTTCAGGTTGTCAGTTTTTAATATTTTTTTTCTGAGTAAGAATTACTAACACTTGTATAATGCTTTCTATATGCTAGGTGATATTCTACATTTTTAAAAAATTTTTTATTTTAAAGATGTGGGGTACAATTCAGGATTGGGTACACAAGTGGTCATTGTACAGAATAATCCATTTTGCTTGAAAATATTCCTGGACCTCCCTTTGGTCCCCACTTCACCTGGTTTGAGATCAGGCACCCTTACGATGTTGTGTGCCCCCTGCCCTGCCGGCAGTTTCCCACTACTGCCAATCCCTTTCTTATAGTATTATGATCACTGTTCATGGTCCGTTTATGAGTGACAACATGAAGGACACAATTATGGACTACCCAGCAACTTGGATGGATTTAGAGTCTATGATATTCAGTGATCTATCACAGAAACAAAGAACTAAATATTTTTAATATACTGTTAGGTACTGATATTTAAACTATGACAGTCAAGTTCAAGAATCCATGCTTCTAAACATTCCTGAATTAAAAGAATATTGAAATTTATATATAATGTTTTTTAACATATTACCAAATTTACAAAGCTACTCAATCTGTCAGTTTTATTTCTTTTTCTTTTTTTTTTTTTGAGTTGGAGTCTCACTCTGTCGCCCAGACTGGAGTGCAGTGGCCGCTCCCGGCCACCGCAGCCTCGACCTGCTGGGCTCCGGCGATCCTTCTGCCTCAGCCTTCCAAGTAGCCGGAATTACAGCCATGCGCTACCACGCCCGGCTGATTTTTTGATTTATTGTAGAGATGAGGTCTCACTGCCCAGGCGGGTCTCGAACCCGCGGGCTCAGGCAATCCACTCACCTCAGCCTCCCAAAGGCACGGGATGACAGGCTGAGCCACCAAGCCCGGCTCCAGTTTTATTTCTTACTCAGCTAAGAATCCATTTCATCCACATAGATGAATTAGGGAAAAGGGTATACAATTCCGAGTTGTTAATCCCAAAGTTAAGTATGTGACTTTAAGGTAATAAGAATGTTTTCTATGTTTGTAGTGCAATTCAGTCAGATTGCATTATAGGTAAAACTTATTTGCATGTAATGAAAGCAGCAGTGCCAACACTCAAAACTATCCAAATTGAAACTGAAAAGTAAAATTGATTAGCTGGTGTCCAAGATTATAGGATTGACCAAAATACAGCAGCAGTAAATGTTGTCATGATTCTTTTATTTTTTTAGCTGCTATTGTAAATGGAATTGAGAGTGTTGTCATAATTAAAATGTAAGTACTCACTTGTCCCAGACAAAACTTTTCCTCTTAAGCACTAATTTCAGGAAATTTTCTTAGCCTTGGACCTCCTGAACTCTCTGGAGATGTGCACAATACACAGAACTGACCTATGATTGAACCGCTTTTTTCCAGACTCTATATCTGACCCACTGTAGCACACCTGTGTCTGCAGACAAGGCTGCAGGTGATCCCAGGCAGGGGTGAGTTCAGACTGCATGAGTCTGTCAATTCTCTGCAATGTCTGAGAAGAGAGTTGGTGTGTGCTAACTTAAGAAAGTAAGTTAGAGTATGAGGAAGGGATAAAAAAATTCCCATTAAGTCTTGCTTACCAGTAGGGTCTACCTGTGTAATGTCACTTGTCTCTCAATTAAGGGCTTTAGGAAGCTCCACTTGCTGCTTCCATGACTCATTTTACCAAATTTATTTCTCTTGCTTTACTTTAGCATTTGATTTCTATGACAGCCTTGAATTAGCTGATTTCCTCTGCACCCCACCCTCTTCTAGTGATGTTGTTCATTTTTTAAGAAAGTAGGGGTTAATTAATTGCCATGAGCTTATAAAATCGTATTCCCTCAACTAGAATCCCTTTCGATTGAACTCCATGGCGTTTTTTGTAAAAATTCTCATTCTCCTTGAACTCTTCCAAGTAATAGTATCAGATAGTTAAATGATATTTTGACCAAGCCATTTTGACATAGGAACATTTTGAAGCAGCTAAAAATCAAATCTTTAAATGTTTACTAACAACAGTTATTTTTAATTAACTTGTGAAGCAAATATCATCAATTCATCTCCTTTCCCAGGTCTGTGGGATGAGATAGAAAAGAACCAAAGACAGAGCAAGATTCAGGGATATCAATTGTTACACCTGTTTTGAGTCGTTTTGAATTTCGACACAGCTGCTTTAGTCATCTGCAAGTAAACCTCTGCCAGAATCTAAACAGCTGCCTCCAAATGCCAGGCTGCACCTGACTATGGCTAGGTTACTTATCATTATACATCTGTACTTCTCAAGCAAAGGTATGGGGGGCCAGCCCCCAAAAAGAGATTTAGAGGGTCCCTGGAAGGTGGAGCAGCATCAGAGAATATTCTGGAGAAATAAGGAGAAAGAAAGAGACTGGACTCTGTCTAGTGCAGAAGCCGATTCTGTAGTAGGGATAGATATTAAAAGAAAGAAAGATGGAGGGATAGATATAAAGAGGAAGAAAGAGAAAGAAAGAAAGTGGACAACTGTTCAGTGAAATGAGCAGAAGCCGTTTATTGGAGCCAACAGTGAGTCTTTTATCCCAAACTTCCACATGTTAAATCACAAGACTTTCATGTGAACACAAAGCCAGGTAGGTGGGGGGTGTCCCCCACCCACCAGGCGTTTCCTTAGGCATGAGGAAGGACAATCCCAATCAAATCACAAGACTTTCACGTGAACACAAAGCCAGGTAGGTGAGGGGCGTCCCCACCCACCAGGCGTTTTCCCAAGCATGAGGAAGGACAATCCCAAAATTATCTCACTGTTCCTTAAGCTTGGTTTATATTCCTCAAAAGCAATATAACTGACTAAAATCCTAATACCTTTCTTATGTGTGCTAATTTTACCTGTACTATAAACAACTCTTAATTATAGCTCAAACCAGTTCCTAAAGAGTGTGACCCAGCCCAAAGATCAAGCTGGGCCACTTCCAGGAACAATTGATTATGATCTCTTAACAAAATGGCTATTCTAAAATCCTATGTATCTATCTTAATTTCTGCCCAGTCCAAAGTGGACGCTGGGCCCTTAGGAATGTGGCCCAGCCCAAAGTTCTTGCTGGGCCATTTCTGGTAACCCTAGATAATCATCTTTACCATCTAAAGCTGGAAACAGCTCTCTAAATGTATATACTAATTCTACAAATATACTTTTAAATCTTATAAAGAAGCTTGTATCATGTATAAGGCTCCCAAATGTAATCTGAGTTTGAACTGTGTTAAGTTTAAAGCCGAAACCGCAATCTGTGAGAAACGGGAACAATGGATCCCTAGAGTCAGCCATGCCTGTCATATTCTCAGGACTTCATGCTTAGATCATCAAAATCCCTGCCAGTGGGTCATGCTAAACAACAAAGAAAGGAGGAGGGAATGGGCCTTCAGCTCCTGAACCAGCCTGTTGGTCTCAAGGTCCGCAGCCCGCCTGGATCCCTAATGCTCAGGCAGGCCTCCACAGCCGGCTCCCAACACAAAGGTATACAAAACCTGAAGGTACACTGTACCGTGTCAAGAGATGATCAAAAGCAAGGCTAGACATGACAGCTGCCTGGGGTAACTATTCTGGAACTATTTGAGAAGAAAATACCTATTTTTATTTTAACACAGATATGGATATGGCATAAAATAAAATAAAAATTTGAATAAATTGTTCAAATGAAACATGACATACCAAAGAAGGAGACTGCTCAGTTACTCTCTCCTTTCTCCAAATCCTTCACGTTCCTTCTCTGTCTTTAGTGGTCCTTTAACAGAAATGTTGGAAAAGCACAGTTATAAAAAATTCTAGCCAGGCTCGGTGGCTCAGCCTGTAATCCCGCGCCTTTGGGAGGCTGAGGTGAGTGGATTGCCTGAGCCCGCGGGTTCGAGACCCGCCTGGGCAGCGAGACCTCATCTCTACAATAAATCAAAAAATCAGCCGGGCGTGGTAGTGCATGCCTGTAATTCCGGCTACTTGGAAGGCTGAGGCGGAAGGATCGCCGAGCCCAGCAGGTCGAGGCTGCGGTGGCCGGGAGCGTGCCACTGCACTCCTATCTGGGCAACAGAGTGAGACTCCAACTCAAAATAATAATAATAATAATAATATAATAATAATAACAACAACAACAATAACAATGTAGTGTGAGGTATATAACGTAATAAAATGATTAGAATAATGTAATGACTAGAATACAAAAGATGAGTGTTACAAAATACACACTGTAGTTTTTCATATTGTTCATGAAATAGGTTAATACTATTTTGAAGTAGACCATGATAAATTAAGAATGCACATTGCAATCAGTAGAATAACACTAAAAATTAATTCAAAGAAGTATAGGTAAAACATCGATAAAAGCAGAGATAAAACTTAATACTACAAAATTCTTGAATAACCCAAAAAAGACAAGAAAGAAAATTTAATTAAAAAGAACAAACGTTAGTCCTCAAACCAACTATAAGAAAAATTATATAAAATGTAAACATACTGAACACTTCACTTAGAAATTAGATTGTCACTGAATATAAAAGCAAGACTAAACTAAATTCAATTTGTAAGAAATATAAGGACACATTGAAAATAAGAGGATAGAAAATATGTATGGGGTGCCAAAAAAAGTATACACATTTTCAGTATGACGTTTGCACCAAAGATGGTGTTAATCAAATGGATGTTATCATTACCACGCGACAGATAGGATAGTCAAAAAAAATGGCAGCAGCACGGTTGAGTGAACATCATACTACACATTGATACCATAATTCAATTCAACTTCAAAAAATGACACATAGATAACATCTCAAAACGTATATACATTTTTTGGCACCCCTTGTGGTCATTAATTTTCTTAGTTAGTGAAAATAAGAAAGTTAGTGAAATTATAGTAATATATACCAAAGTAGACTTCATAACCAGAGATAAAAAGAAAACTGACACGATGCAAATCTATCAAGAAGATGTAGCAATACTGATAGTAGATGTGCCTAATAATAGTGCCACAAAAATACATAAAGCAAAAATTGATAGACATACTAGGATACATAGACAAAATCAAAATATAGTTGAGTATTAGAGCACTCTTTTTAAATTAAGATAATTAAGGGTGTAGACAATTTGAGTGCTATCAACCAACCTGACCTGCTTGACATTAATAGAACACTATCACCAACAATTGCAGAATCCACATTAGACAAGAGCATATGGAATACCCACCATGACAGCCCATATAACTGGGCCATAAAACAAGTGTCTGAATATTTCAAATAATTGAAACCATACACTTTTGTTTTGGGAGACAACATTATTAATTAGAAATACATAAATTATTTTTAAAACTTTCCAAATATTTGGAAGTGATATAACACTTTTCAATAATTCATGGATCCAAAAAGAAATCACAAAATATATTGAAAATATTTTAAATTGAATGATAATTAAAATACAGCATATCAGCTTTTCACTGAAAACATATCTTATAGAAAAATGTATAGCCATTAAATGAAAAATTAACAGAAATCTGATCTCGGAAGCTAAGTTGGGTCGGGCCTGGTTAGTATTTGGAAGGGAGACTGCCTGGGAATACCGGAGGCTGTAGGCTTTAGCCGGGCTCAGTGGCTCAGCCTGTAATCCCAGCGCTTTGGGAGACTGAGGTGAGTGAATTGCCTGAGCCCGTAGGTTCTAGACCCGCCTGGGCAACTTGGTGAGACCTCATCTCTACAATAAATCAAAAAAATTAGCCAGCCTGGTAGTGCACGCCTGTAGTCCAGCTACTTGAAGGCTGAGGCGGAAGGATTACCGGAGCCCAGCAGGTCGAGGCTGTGGTGGCCGGGAGCAGCCACTGCACTCCAGTCTGGGCGACAGAATAAGACTCAAAAAAACAAAAAAAAAAGAAAGAAAAGAAAAGAAAAATTAGCAGAAAAAGAGGGGTTTAAATTCAGCTGATCTAATCTTACTCTTTCAGAAGTTTTAAAAAAAGGAGCAAATTACAACCAAAGAATGTAGAAAAAGTGAAATTTTAACGATCAAAGCAGAAAATAATGGAACAGAAACACAAACAATAGAGAAAATCAACAAAGTCAAAAGGCAGTCCTTTTAAAAAAGATTAATAAAATTGCTAAACTTCTAGCAGGACTGATCAAGGGGGGAAAGAAGAAGCAGGAAGTACAAATTACTAATATCATAGACGAAAGAAAGACATTTCCTCAAAGCCTTTAGACTTTAAAAGGATTTAAAAATATAAAAAAGTTTGACACCAATGAATTTGACATCTGAAATAGTATGGACAACTCCTTGAAAAACACAACTTAATGACGCAAGAAAAAAATAGAATATCTGAATGGCTATATGTTATGGGCTGAATTGTGTACCCTCAAAACTCTATGTTGAAGTCTTAATACCCAGTACCTCAGAATGTAACTCTATGATGAATTAGGGTTTTTAAATAGGTAATTAAATTAAAATGAGGTCAATATGACTGGTGTCCTTTAAAAAAAAAAACAGTAAATTTGAACACAGATACACACAGAGGGAATACCTGTAAAAACACAAAGAGAAGACAGAAATCTGTAAGCCAAGAAGAGACACCTCAGAAGAAATCAACCCTGTTGACAACCTGATTTTTTAGACTTCAGCCTCCACAATTATAAGAATATAAATTTCCATTGTTTAAGCTACCCAGTCTGTAGTACTTTGTTATGACAGCACTAGAAACTAATATATCATATGACTGATAAAGAAATAGAATTTACAGTTTAAAATTAGAGAACAAAACACTTCTGAATTTTATTAAGCCAATATATCCCTGATACCAAATCTATCAAATAAAGTCATTACATGAAAAGAAAGTTACAAATCAATAGCCCTCATAAATATGCCACTAAAAACTTCACAAAAATCTTACCAAATCAAATGCAGCAATATTTTTAATTGTTAAAAAGACATATATGTATTTAACATGTATACATGAGGAGTTATTACCCCCAAATCCAGCAGTATTTCAAATGAATACTTTATTACCAACAGGTTGAGTTTATTCAAGGAATGTAAAAGCAGTTTAACATTTAAAAAATAGCCACTGTGATTCACCAGATATAGTAAGGTATAATTCAGTAATCTCAATATATTTTTTAAAAAGAAATTTAACAATATTTCATACCCAGTCGTGATTTAAAATTCTCAGCAATTTGTAATGGATAGGAATTCCTTAACTATAATAAAAGGCATTTATGAAAAAACCCTAACAGTCTACATAACAGTAAAATACCAAAGGCTGTCACCCTAAAATTGAGACTAAGGTAAGAATGTCTGCTCTCATCATTTGTTTTTGTTTGTTTGTTTGTTTTGAGTTGGAGTCTCACTCGGTCGCCCTGACTGGAGTGCAGTGGCCGCTCCCGGCCACCGCAGCCTCGACCTGCTGGGCTCCGGTGATCCTTCCGCCTCAGCCTTCCGAGTTGCTGGAATTACAGGCACGCGCTACCACGCCCGGCTGATTTTTTGATTTTATTGTAGAGATGAGGTCTCGCCTGCCCAGGCGGGTCTCGAACCGGCGGGTTCAGGTAATCCACTCACAGCCTCCCAAAGGCACGGGATTACAGGCTGAGCCACCGAGCCCGGCTGCTCTCATCATTTGTATACAACATACTACTAAGTGCTAGCCAATACAAAAAATCAAGAAAAAGAAATTGCCAAAATATTGGAAAGAAAGTAAAGCCATTTTATTTGCAGATAACATTATGGCATATGAAGTAAACCCTAAGAAATCTCCAAAAATCTACCACAGATAACAAGTGAATTAGCAAGACATCAAAATATAAGATCAATATACAAAAATTAACAATTTTTAAATACTACCAAAGAAACAATTAGGAACTGTAATTTAAAATACAATACCATTTACAGTAGTATTAATAAAAACATTTCAAAGACTAAATCTAACAAAAGAAGTTCAAGATCTTAACTAAAAAATAAAAATACTGTTTAAAGTAATTAAAAATCTAAGTAAATATAAAGATATACTATGTTCATAACATTATAAGACTAACAACCGGATATCCATATGGAAAAAAGAAAAACTTTAGCATTTACTTCACATTATATGTAAAAAAATTAACTTATTACTGATTATTGACCTAATTATAAAAGCCAGACTCATAAATCTTCTGGAAGAAAAAGTAAGAAACTATCTTTATGACCTTAGAGCAAGTAAATATTTCTTGAACGAAACATAAAAGAAAAAAATAACATTGTATCCTAGTTTCATCATAATCATCAAAAAAAATAGTCATTAGGGAAATGCAAAGATTAAAAAAAAAATAAGTGTCGGCAAGGATGTTGAGAAAGAATTGTTCATTACTGGTGAAAATTTTAAATGGTACAGTTAAAAACAATTTGACAATTTCTCAAAAATTTAAACATAGAGCTGTCATATGACCCAAAAATTCCATTCTTAGATATTACTCAAGAGAATTGAAAACATAAAAATGTGTACATTAATATTTTAACAGTATTAGTCCTTGTAGCAAAAAGAAAGACGCAACCCCCATGTCTGTCAACTAGTGAATAGATTTTTAAAACATAGTATATCCATACAGTGAAACTTTATTCAGTCATAAATCATGCTAAATGAAAGCAGCCACCTACAAAAGGCCACAGATTGTATTGTTCCATTTATGTGAATTGTCCAGATTCCATAGGATTTTTTTTTTTTTTTAAGTAAATTAGCAGTTGCCAGGGCTTGGGAGGAGAAGGAAATGAATGGAGAGTGAATGTTTACAGATATGGGGTTTATTTTGGATGTGATGAAAATGTTTAGAATTCCATAATGGTGATGGTTGCACAACTTATGAATATACTAAAAACCAATTAACTGCTCACTTCAAAAGAGAAAGTTTTGGCTGGGTGTGGTGGCTCACACCTAGTTGGAGGATTACTTGAGCCCAGATGTTCAAGGCCAGCCTGGGCAACATAGGAAGAGGCCAGAACAACTCTTTGCTCTAATATATCAAAAATGTGATGATCCAAAATCATGCAGATCAAAATTTAAAAAGAGTGAAATTTATGACATATGAATTACATTTCAATTTCTTAAATAGAAACGATTAAGAAAATGAATAGACAAAATATAAGGACACAAGTAGAATATAAAGAACACTCCTCAAAATAAGCAATATAAAGACCAAAAATTAAAAATGGGTAAAAGAAATGAAGAAACACTTTATAAAGGAAGATACAGAAAGGTCAATAAACACACACACAAAATTCCTCAACACCATTAGTAATCAGAGAAATGCAAATGAAACCACAATGTGATAATATTTCAATCTCACTAGATGGTTAAAATCAAAAGACAAGCCGGGCTCGGTAGCTCAGCCTGTAATCCCGCACCTTTGGGAGGCTGAGGTGAGTGGATTGCCTGAGCCCGCAGGTTCGAGACCCGCCTGGGCAGCGAGACCTCATCTCTACAATAAATAAAAGAAAAATCAGCCGGGCGTGGTAGCGCATGCCTGTAATTCCGGTTACTCGGAAGGCTGAGGCGGAAGGATCGCCGGAGCCCGGCAGGCGAGGCTGCGGTGGCCGGGAGCGGCCACTGCACTCCAGTCTGGGTGACCGAGTGAGACTCCAACTAAAAAAAAAAAAAAAAAAAAAAAAAGTTATCCAATCCCTACTAAATATCAAAGATTTTAGACTCAGGTTGAGCTTATGCACAAAAGATTAAGTGCTATTTTTTTTCTGGCCTACTTTTTGATCTATTCTTGACATTAAAACTAGGTTTGTAAAACTATACCTTAGTGTACACATTTTGCCCATTTCAGGCACTAATATTTAAACTAGATCAAATGATCCTAGTGCACACATGCACACACTTTGAAGTGTCCCTTTCTGGCTGCATTATGAAATGTTTTTCAACATCTTTTTTTAATTGAATGAAAACATATGTTCTCAATCCCCAGTACTATAAGCTTTTAGAATTGTGGGAATAATCTAAACTACTTCCTTCAAAGACAACTGAATTAAACATGCTCATAGAAGAAGCACAGATTAGAATCATAATTTTATCTATTTTAAGAAAACAGAAGAAGAGAAGGGATTATAATTTTGCCATACTGTGCAACTCTTCACTCTAATATATCAAAAATGTGATGATCCAAAATCATGCAGAATAGCTGAGAGAAAATCAAAGTAAACAATGTACGGTGTAGCCAACAAAGCCTGCCAATATGAGATTAGAACTCTCCATGCTAGCAAGAAAATGGTTTTGGAAAGTTCTCTGCAACATTTTATGACTCACAGATATTCCCAGAGGTTCCTGTTTCCATTCTGCAGTAGACAGTGTTTGAAGAAAGACGTGCAGTTCTAGTCAACTGTTGTTCTTAGGCAACTTGGCTGAAAGATTTGTTTAAAAAACATTTGTTGGAAAGATGATATGTTTGGGTGTTTAAATTTTTTAAATCAAATTCCAAATTTTAAATTTAACTCTTAATTCAACATTGACTAAAAGAATGGTCTAAGAATTGCTATCATATAGTATGTATTATGAACTTGGCAACTTTCACATTTGAAAACTCCCAAACCAGGGGGTACGTATTCTTGGCACAGCCCCCCCTTGCATACCTTTCCAAACTGCCTCCAGATCCCTGGCTCTGTATTCAATAGTGCTGGCTCTGATCTTGGCCACCCAGTTCAGGATCTCACCTTGGCTTCTATTTTGACCAGCACTGCCAAGTCACCTCCCATTCCACCAGGACTTGATTCCTGGCTAATCTCCACTTTTGTCTAACCCTAGCTCTCTCTTTCTCTTAGTATTAAATACCATTCCTGAGCTACACTTCCTCAACATGCTCATCCAGCTCTACTCCACTGTACCTGCAGGTTAGTAGTCTTTACCCACAAGGCCTCCTCTCTATTCCTAACCAGCTCTTCCATTCTTCCTTGTCTTTTCTCCTCAAAGTCCCAAATAATAAACTGCCTGGTTCTTAATAGTTGCCATCATTTATATATGGCCATATGTGGTGTTTTTTTCTGATAATAACTATAAAGATATGGACATGAGAGAAAGGTATAATGCTATAAAATATGTTAACCTTCTCCCAGTACAAGTCACTCCTTCATTTAACTGGCATGTTAGTAGGAGGAAGCCTGATCTCTCCTGACTCTTTAAGTGACTCATTGCAGCTCCACTACCAAACCCAATCTTCCATCTCTCGTTGACTCTAGACGATTCCCTCATATGTGCTATCTTTGAAAAGGCGTTTCCTTCCCAAGTTCCACATCCATCCCTCTCTTGATTCTGTTGTGAATCAGACTGTACAGATGTGGCAAACTGGGTCCAGCCCACACATTTAGTGTGACTTACACGGTATTTTAGATGTTTTTTTCCTTTCAATTAGTTGCCATTGTTCAAAAATTGAAAAACTGAACCTGAAAGTACAGATTTCCAGCTTCACTTGATGATCACCCACCATACACCACTAGGTCCACATTTGGACACGGCAACACCAAGGGCTGAGAAATGTCTGTGTCCACTACAGACAGGCTCTGACATGGTCTTGAGTGCTCACCTCAGTAGAATTTGGCATTTATATTTCCTGCTATAGAGAAAAGAACTGCTAATAATGGCTACATATACATACAAAGGGTCAGAAGGGTTCACTTGTATCTTAAAGAAGATTCAGTCTGCTGATCTTCACTTCTGTATCTTCCTCTATCACCTTGAAGAATCAACTCAGATGATTCTGTAACAAAAGAATCCAGTTCTCAATTGCAATTCAGCCTTCTTCATTCAACCATTGCAATTCACCCTCCATCTTCCCTAATTCATCCTCTTCTTTGTTTTCTCATTTTCCTAGTCATCCAAGTACCTTTCAATTTAAGATAGAAATTGAAAAAAAAGTGACAAACACTGAAAAGTACAAAATATGACCTACATTGAATACTCAGTATAAAGGTGTTTTCAGCATATCTTCCACAAAACAATTTTAAGTAAAGAGAGCAATTTTAATAAATATCATTTTCCACTTCTAATAACAAAGCTCTTTTATAAGATCCAATATCAGATAATGTCATATTGAGACTTATGCATATGAAAATTCCATAGTTATCCCTTATATTTGAAAAAATTCACAGTGATAAAGAAAATATAATGTGTTAAAAAATAAACAGCAATTTATAAGAAAAATATTATAATTTTTCACAGAATCTTACCTCAATTCCTGGAGGAAGGAGCACTGGTCAACTAGGTGTACCCCTGGCTTTGACACTGATGAACTGAGTGATCTTGAGCAGTTCACAAAGCCTTGCCAGACCTGAGCTTCCTCACCTGTAAAATGAAGAACTGTTTGTTCTAAATCAAGGGTCACCAAATGAGAGTTTCAAATTTCAGTGTCCATAAATGAAGTTATATTGGAACACATTCACACTAACTTGTTTATATCCTATTTATGACTGCTTTTGCACTGCAATGGCAAAGTGGAGTAGCTGTGACAGAGACCAGATGGACAGAGACCATATCAAAAATATGTATGATCTGGCTCTTCCCAGAAAACTTGTACCAACCTCTGTTTAAAATGATTCTCAACACTAGATACCCAACCCCTAGAGATTCTAAGTATTAGTTTGCAGTGGGTGCTGGTGCCCAATCTGAGATTCCACTGCAGTGCCCGCAGTGGGTGCTGACATTGGCATTTTCAAGCTCCTAGATGATTCTGATTGCATGTATATATTTGTAAACCCTTCAGTTAGGTATCTGGGTGTCTTTAACCGTCTCTCTTTCTTTGGAAACATATAGTTTCTCTACTTAGACAGAAAAATACCATCTTCTACCCACATTCACAAGTTCTTTGCAATGCAAAATAGCCCTTAGTGGCATCAGAAAGACCCCCACTAGATCAGTGGCTTAGCACTTTATAAAAACAGATTTTAGGCACCAACACAGACCTATCAAATAAAACGCTCCATGATGCAATACTTTTGAAAAACTTCTCAGGTGTTTCTGGTGAGTGATAGAGATGAGAACTGCTATCCTGGATCCCCAGTGGTCCTACCCAACCACATTCAATGTTTTTATTCTCTATGGTCCCCCATAGGGAGGTGGCAGACAGTGACGGTGTGGTCAGTGTGAAACTCTAGGTTCTGTGACTCATTCAGAACCTGCCTGAAAGTCTTGTGCTTCTCTTGCACTCAGGAACATGGCCACATGGCCTGGAATTTAGGACAAACCAAACTGGAAAACACAAGTGAATCCAGAAACCAGAGAAAAGAGAAATGGTCCAGTCTTAGAAAACCATAATCCATTTGCTTAAATTATTTACTCCAAAATTTGATCTCTTATAACTTGGACTTCAAGATCTTATTCAAACTTAATACTTTTTTTTACATTTGAAGAGAATATATTAAGTTGACTTTTTTAAATTGTTCACCTTAAAAATGTATAGTTTGTTTCTACTCTTACCTGTCTCCTTTCTTTGAAGTCATTCAAATTGTGGTTGGACTACTAGCTTTGCCATGCCCTTAATCTTTCTAATCCTTAGGATCTTCATTTATGTAATGGGATTGGAAATAGTAACTAGATCACATGACAGTTGTATAGATTATACAGGATAATGCAGGCGATTCATGAAGCCCAATATTTGAAGCTTTAGTCTATCAGTATCAATGTTGTTTTTTATAACAGGAGGCAATAGGTTCTTAAATACTGTTTCTTTCAAGTTAAAAATAGGCCGGGCTCGGTGGCTCAGCCTGTAATCACAGCACTTTGGGAGGCCAAGGCAAGTAAATTGCCTGAGCTTGTGGGTTGGGGACCAGCCTGGGCAACTTGGCGAGACCTTGTCTCTACAATAAATCAAAAATTAGGCTGGCGTGGCAATGTGTGCTTATAGTTCCAGTTACTTGGAAGGCTGAGGCGAAGGATCACTGGAGCCCAGCAGGTCAACACTGGGTTGACCGTGAGTATGCCACTGCACTCCAGCCTGAGTGACAGAGTGAGACTCCAACTCAATAAAAAGAAAAGAAAAGATAGGTGAAAACTTCATGAAGGAAACTTTCTCTAGTAGTTTGAAAACTTTAAAAAAGTCCCTTCTCAAAAAAGTGCCAAAAATGGACTTATGAAATTACTCAAAATTATATATATTGTATTAAGTTATACATAATACAATACTAAGTTAAAACTTGTTGTTCTAAATATTATTCTCTTCATTTTGCTTAAAATATTCTAACAAACAGAAAACTTTTTGATTAAAAATATACATACACTTTTAATCCTATCTTGTAATCCAAAGATGTTTATTTTTAACATTAAAAATATTTAGTGCCTAGGATAGAGAAAACTGTTTGAAAAAGATAAGACTCACATTTTGATACATTATTTTATTCCACAACAAGTATTGGGGTAGCTATTACATGTAGTGACTGTACTAAGTGAAGGGATTTCCAAGTCACATATTTTATTCATCATCATGTACTTAGACTCTAGTACTGTTCTTGAAACATAAGAGAAACTCAAGTAATGTAATTACTGAATAATTATTTCAGTTACTTATTGTCGTGTAACAACATACCCCAAAATTTAGAACTTAAAACAAGCCGGGCTCGGTGGCTCAGTCTGTAATCCCTCGCCTTGGGAGGCTGAAGTGAGTGGATTGCCTGAGCCTGCAGGTTTGAGACCCGCCTGGGCAACTTGGAGACCTCATCTCTACAATAAATAAAAAAATAGCTGGGTGTGGTAGCGTGCACCTGTAGTTCCAGATCCTTGGAAGGCTGAAGCGGAAGGATCGCCGGAGCCCAGCAGGTCGAGGCTGCGGTGGCCGGGAGCAGCCACTGCACTCCAGTCTGGGCGACAGAGTGAGAGTCCAACTCAAAAAAAAAGAACTTAAAACAACAAAGAGTTATTGTTACTAATGATTATGTGACTAATGATTAAGTTGACTGGATTCAATGAGCCTATTCTTCTGTTCCATGTGGTATAAATGAGATAATTCATAGTTACATTCACTGAAAGATCAAGCAGGGCTGAAATGTCCATGATAGCCTCTCATCTTCCAAGGTCTCTCTCCACATGGCCCCAAATCAATCAAAAGTCTAGTTTAAATCTCTCTTAAGCATGACAACAAGGCTTCAGAAGGTAAGGACAAGGAAGTTGCAAGCTCCTTTATGATTTGAACTATGACATCCCGGAATAGCACTCCTGCCACTTTTTATTGGTTAAAGCAAGCTAAAGTACAGCCTGTATCTAAGGGGAAAGGAAACAGACTCCATCTCTTGATGTTAGAAGCAGCAAGTATGGGGAGGCAAGTAAAAGGGGGCAAAATATTAACAGGGCTCATCTTTGGAGACTACCACAAGAATCTAGAAAAGGAGAAAAGTAAAATAGCAATGACAGTCAAATATTAGGATTGAAGTGTAAGTAAAAGACAGAGGTATGAACAAGAGAAAAAGTATGGACGATAAAAAGAGCACCAAACGAGAATGTTTCTCAAACATTTGAACAAAGACAGTTGTCTCAACCAAGACATTTAAACTGTCATCCAAGACATTTAAACTGAAACAATTGAAACAAGTTATTTAGAAACTAGCTGTTAAAACTGAGTTAGGCATTAACTATGGGAAGAAAGTGAAAAGTAAGTGAAGCATTTTAAATAGAGAGAATGTTGTCGAATATAGAGGTATAGCACATCATGAGAGTCATAAATTGCAACTACCTTGTTATGAGCAGAGAAAGATGTGATGGAGCGGTTTTCCAGTAGATAACTGTACATAAAGATTTGAGTTCATGGAAGTGATCTAGGCTGGAGCTATGGATTTGGAAGTCTTTAGAACATAATTAGTGGCAGAAGGCCAGACTATGGGTTGAAATAGGATAGTGTGGGTGAGAAACCATAGTGAGAAGGGCACAAGACCAGAAACAGAGCTCTGAAGATCACTGATATTTAAGATCCTACATAACAAATGTGAGAAATAGCAGTAGGAGAAAATAGAAGAATAACTTAGAAGAATATCTCAGAAAAAGGACTGGTCAATGGTATCAGTTGCCACAGAAAGTGAGCCAAGTCAAAAGCAGAAAAACGTTTATTTGGAATGGCAATATGGCGACCATTGGTGAATTCAAGGGTTATTTCAATAGAGAAGGAACAGAAACCAAACTATATAGAAAAGAGTCGAGAAAGTAAGATAACTTAGTGCCCCTGAATTTATGCAAGCACTGCCATGAATGAAAGGAGAGAATGTTGACAGCGCTAAGATAGTCAACATGACACTATCACAGTGACCCATATAATTACATTACCACATATTAATAAGGGTTAGTTGACTACATGTAAATGAATAAATAAATATTAATTATAAGTACCTTTAATAGATAGGTAACATTCTCTAACACTCCTTCCTAAATTAAGATTCTCAGCCTGGTTCATTAATATAATGATGATTAATTCATAGTTACTCTCTTTATTTTTTTTGTGAGGGATTGGTTTTCTTGTTTGTTTGTCTTGCCAAAAGCTAACAAATCCTTACACTAGATACATGTGAAATCATGAGCAACTAAAGACAGTTTGAGGCAAAAGAATGAAAATTAGCTTGAGTTCTGCTCCAGGTTTCCAACCACTCACTTATATGACATGGAGCAAACTCCTTCATTTCTCCAGGTCTGGGTCTGCTCTCTGTGTAATGGAGGATGAACTAGAAAATAGACAGCAAGGAAAGTATGGACAATGAAAAGAGCACCAAATGAGAATGTTTCTCAAACATTTCAACAAAGACAGTTGTCTCAACCAAGACATTTAAACTGAGACATTTGAAATAAGTTATTTAGAAATTAGATGGTAAAACTGAGTTAGGCATTAGCTATGTGAAGAAAGTGAAAAGTAAGCCATTTCAGAGACTGTAAAACCTAACTGGAAACTCCTGCCAAGAGTAGGTCTTTCTTGCAAGGAAAAATTTCTATCAATGTTAATACCAATTTTTGTCTTGGTCATATTTGGACATATGTATACATTTCACAAGACACATTCCATATCAAGCAGTCAAAATCATCACATGCATGTGGCATGCTAAAGGCCCAAGTCAAAAAATCATTTTTAAAATATAAATCAGAAACACAATGCAATGAATTAGCTACTTGTTTTTTACTATTTTTAACATTACATGTAAAATACATATGACTATGTGCATATATATTAGATAAGTCAGGAAAGCAGAAACCACATTGATTTAAGCAGAGAGGGTTTAATGAAGGAAATTGGTTTCATAGATGAAGGCTGACTAGGTAAAAAGCAAACGCTAAGGTAACTCAGGAAGCAGCTACAATGCCTGAGTTTAGGGGAACAAAAGGAAAAAAGTGGGGAGAACCAAGAGAAATTCCCAGATCTGGTGCTCTAAGGAAGGGATTTGGGGTAGCTGCTACTGGTACCTCTGAGGGTAATGATAAGGCGGTTCTGGAAATGCCACAGGCACTGGAGGCTGGAGCCACTTCCATAGCTGGGCTACCATCCGATGCTTAAAAGAACTTCCATTTGGGGATTGAAGCCAACAAAAATAAAAACAAATTTAAAGACAGGAAGAGGCAAGGCCTACTGGCTCATGCATGTAATTCCAGCACTTTGGGATGCTGAGGCTAGAGGACTACTTGAGCCCAGGAGTCCAAGACCAGTCTGGGCAACGTATTAGCAAGACCTCATTGCTAAAAATTAAAAACAAAAAAACAGGAAGGAAATCTTGCATCCTCTCTCACTTTCTACTCCTCAGTACTTTCAGGTCCCAATCAACCACCTTCAAAAAGTTGCCAAAGAAATCTAAGGCATGAAGATTGCAAAGTTACAGTCCTAGCATCACTGACTACAGTTGTTACCAAATGCCAAGGGTTCGGTCGGGATCCCGTTGCTCTCCGCACAGAAAGTCAATCACTGAAATAATGAGTATTGCCAGGGCAAAAAGCTTTTTATTTGGGTGATATCAGCAAAAGAGAATGAGAGATTCATTCTCAAATCTATATCCCCATCCTACTGTAGTCAGGTTTATATAGCAGACCAGGAATATGCAAAATAGGAATTGGGGAAAAGCAAGGAAGAGGAGTTAGAAAGCAGGTGGGGTCTGGCATCTCATTATTTTGATATGGTGGTCCAGTGAGTTTCAGTCTCTTGATACTATAACGAGGGTTGGTTTCTTGAGAAAGGAACCAGATATCACAAAGTTTCCATCTTTAAGGTCAAAAAAGCCAATTATGGTTTCCTGAGAAAGGAACTCAGACGAGACAAATGTAAGTTTCAATCCTTATGGTAATGAAGGTCAATTTCTTTTTGTTTTCTTTTAAAAAAAAACCATAACCATTAGTTCTTTGGAGAAGTTGGGCCAGTTTCAGAGTCAAAAAGGAGAATGTGAAGCTGTGAGACAACAGGTAAATAACTTGCACAACTTACTTTTTCAAAAAAGCAAAGGTTAATTGCATCATAGGTAACGGCACAAAAATTAATGTTGAAGTGACTTAAGGAATGTGAGAATTATGGAAATTTATTGAGCAAATGAGCACATTTAAGCAGAAAAGAGAAAGTTGTCCTATGCTTAAGGGATAACGTGCAGAAAAAGAGAAGAAAGGAAGAAAATTTGGACTTCCTGCAAAAAGATCTCTGTTTAAAAAAGAAAATGACACTAATGTGAAAATCACAATAATAGTAATATTATTAGGTTTATGCAACAGAATTAAGTTTCAGAGAGAAGAAATTATCCTCATATTGGTGCCATGGCCATCATGAATGTCTAAAATCTAGTATTACTGGACTCGTATGCTCATGAGCAAACGCTAGTCAAGTAGTGCCCCAAAGTTAAGATAGACCAACAGTGACATCTGCTGCCACGGACTTATTTTTGGAAGGCCCCACCTCAACATTTTCAAGTTAAGATTCCTGCCAAACCACTGAGATTCTGGTGTGATGAGTCAGCACTGCTAGAACTCATGTTTGTCATCTGTGCTATTAGACGATTTTCTAAGGCGAACACAGAACATGGGAAACTAAGAGAATGTAACTAAAACAAACAAAATCAGTGGGAATGAAAGCATAAGAAATGAGACAAAGAGACTTCACATTGTCTTTTTTCATCTTGTTTTTCCTTTGGCTAAGTAAGGTCCAAATTAATTTTGTAGTTATTAGCAAACATAAGCACGCCTTCAGTAAAAAGAAGGATTAATTTAACTATTGCCAGCTTCAGTGGATTCCAACCCAAAATTTATAGCATAATATTCAGACCAGGAAAAAAAAGTTTCAATGATCAAAGGAGGGAATGTGGGAAATTTTCAGAGCAGCTCAAGTGTTTACCTTTATTATACCTCCTTCAACATCTGCTGACTCTCCGGCTTTTCCTTTTGCTTTTCTGAAAGCCAATAGAACATAAGGTTTGAGTTAAAAATCACGATTTTTAAGAAACATATCATCAACAGTGTAAAGTAGTCAGTATAGCTCATTTATATAAACCATCAAATATTATCTCAAGAAAATCATGGGTTAATTTATTTTCTCTAGGGAAAAAAATGGCAAATGGTAAGAATCCCTACCCAAGTTACTATGAAAGAAGAGAAACAAGAAACTAACTGAAGAGTTCTGACTTGCAGTACAAGATTCTGAACATGCCTAAATGTGTCACCTGGAAGAAATTACATAACTTCTCTGAGCCTCAGTTTACCCTTCTGCAAAATGAAAGGATTGGACTATAGGAGTGATGGAAAATGGAATGCAACTCATTTCCTTTCTTGAGTTAACTAACAATGATTGCTTATAAATTGATCCTGAAGTGTATCTAGATTCAGTGAAAGGGATGCTAAAATTAGCTCTGCTGTAGACAGTATAAATGTGGAGTGGCTGTATGCATGCCACATATATGCCAATTCACAAACAAGACCATTTCTTCCTTTTCTTTTCGGCTGTAGATTTGAAACCAGCCTAATCTCCCCATAGAACTATTTGTTACAGTTTTTTTTAGTAAACATAGAAATTGGCCTTCCCAGTCTTAAAGCTTGAAACTCATTTGTCTTGTCTGAGTTCCTTTCTCAGGAAATCAATCGTCAAAAAACTGAAACTCACAGATCACTGCATCTAGACAATGAGATACCAGATTCCTCCCTAACTTCTGTTAATCAACTCCTCTTGCTTACCCCTTCCCAATTCCTGTTTTCTACATCCCTGCCCCCAACATATAAACTCCTGACTTGGATAGAATGAGGAAACAGAATTGAGAATGAATCCTTCAGTCCACTTGACTGACATCACCCAAGTAAAAAGCCCCTCCTCCCTGGCAATATAAGTATCTCAGCAATTGACTTTCTGTGTGGCAAGCAACGGGACCCCAACAGAACCCCTGGCATTTCAGTAACACATTCTATTATCAGCTGTAATTTTTAGTGTCTACTATATCTCAACTGTGCAAGACGCTCAACATTATTTCCAATTCTCACACTATTTTAAAGACAAGAGCACCAAACCTCAGAAAATAAAGTGATTTTCCCAAAACTACACAACATAATTGGACTCAGTTAATAACATAATATCCTAACATTCTCTATTATAAATAAAATCTTAACTTCTCGTATTTTGGATCACATCCTCTAGCCCCTGTGAAACACAAAAGCTATATTATGACATCATTGTCAGATGCTACCTTAAACACACACATATACCTACACAAAGAAAGGATGAAGGTTTCAACATGAAATTTGACTAGCCCACATAAACATAAAGGGCAGAGATGGAGCCTCAGGGAGACAGCGTCCAAGAAAATGCTTTTTTTCCCCCTAGTCAACAGACTAAGAAGGAAGGATTGTATGCCAAAAATTAAAAGTGACAAAGAAATAAACAATAACTAAAAGTCATGTTTAACGATAAAACAAATAGAATTCTAAACAAATTAAATAAGAGGGATACTAAATCTAGAGTTGAAAAGAACCATAAAAACAGGATACTATGTGTTGCATCAATTTGGGAAGGGTAGCTGAATCAATTGGTGTTGTCATCTAGGACAGTGCCAGATGCATGTGAATGTTCAATAAGCCCTATTTAGTGGTGATAGTTTATAAGTAATTCAGACAACAGATTTCTAGTGAAAAATATTTTTTGAGGTTTCTTTAACTTGATGCAACCCCTTGGATGTTATTTGGAGTATAATGCCCAGGTACCACATAAAGCACTAACTTTTCGCTAGAACAAACTAATTTTTCCAATCAGATAACAATTTTCAGAAGTCTTTGAAAGTAGCATAGGCCGGGCTTGGTGGCTCAGCCTGTAATCCCAGCACTTTGGGAGGCCGAGACAGGTGGATTGCCTGAGCCCGCGGGTTCGCAACCAGCCCAGGCAACTTAGCGAGACCTCGTCTCTACAGTAAAATTTTTAAAAAGTTAGCCGGACGTGGCATAGCGCACACCTGTAGTTCCAGCTACTTGTAAGGCTGAGGCGGAAGGATCGCCGGAGCCCGGCAAGTCGATGCTGGGGTGGCCATGAGTGTGACTCTGCACTACAGCCTGGGCAACAGAGTGAAACTCCAACTCAAAAAAAAAAAAAGAAAGAAAGTAGCATCACAAAATTGTTCTATACTGACTAATTACAGAATTACATACTAATGCTTTCAAAGTACATACTCAGAAATTTACAATTGTCTTTGGAAAATTCCTCAGCCATATGGATGAGTAAATAAACTTTAAGAAAACCAAATGCAAGAATGTGCTCACAGCAAAAAGTGATTATTAGTGATCAAATTGGATTTCATATCAAGGTACCTTGTGATCCTGTGATTAGCTGACCAATTTATTCAACTAATAAACATTTATTCTTCACTTATTATGGACTAGGTACTAAAATAGAAGTCTTTGAAAGTAGCATAGGCCAGGCTTGGTGGCTCAGCCTGTAATCCCAGCACTTTGGGAGGCCGAGGCAGGTGGATTGCCTGAGCCCACGGGTTCGCAACCAGCCCAGGCAACTTAGCGAGACCTTGTCTCTACAGTAAAATTTTTTAAAAGTTATTAAAATTTTTAAAAAGTTCATGAAATAAAATGGTCCCTTGAAAAGAAGACATCCAATTGGAGACACACATGTAAGCAAATTAAAATATAAAATGACAAGATAATCAACTGGATTATGTTTGAAGCACATATGTATTACATAAAAGTAAAGTAATTAATTTTCTCTCATGGAATCAGTAAAGGATCAGAAAGACACAGAAGTAGGGGAACAAACTGAAGGCTAGTATGTTTCTTTTTTTTTTTTTTTTTTTGAGTTGGAGTCTCACTCTGTCGCCCAGACTGGAGTGCAGTGGCCGCTCCCGGCCACCGCAGCCTCGATCTGCTGGGCTCCGGCGATCCTTCCCCCTCAGCCTTCTGAGTAGCCGGAATTACAGGCATGCGCCACCATGCCCAGCTGATTTTTTTTGATTTATTGTAGAGATGAGGTCTCGCTGCCCAGGCGGGTCTCGAACCCGCGGGCTCAGGCAATTCACTCACCTCAGCCTCCCAAAGGCGCAGGATTACAGGCTGAGCCACTGAGCCCGGCTTAGTATGTTTCTTAAGACACTAGTAGTTAGCATGTTGTTTACATGATATGAATATAGTAAAAATGTCAAAACTTAAATCATAGACTTTTAGATAGGTCACACTCTTGTATAAGAGTTCTAAAAAGAGTATCGTCAAAAACCACATGAAAAATCAAACATAATTATATAAAGCAAAGTTTTGCATTATTTTCATTCCTATTATCCCAAGTCACTATCATTCCAAGGTGTGAAGGACCATCATGATATCATGCACTGGGAGAGTCAACACAAGAAAGTCTTGCAAAGAGTGTTATTCCACATGCACTTTGTGACTAATTCTGTTTGTGGAGAGAACTGAGCTGTGGTCATGGGTCACATTCAGCCAGCCAAAAGAATGTTTCCAGAGTGTAATTGTTCTGGGCATCAAGGCACTTTACAGCATGTTCCCACTGCCTCTTGATACTTTATGGCCAAGAGACTGCTGAGAAAATATTATTCACCAGAATTAGATTGGACTAGTCAACCTCCTGGTTATTACATCTCCATGTCAACACAAGCTGTGTCTGCAACCAAACTTCACAGATGTTTCTAATTTCTCTACCTTCTGAACTACAAGTTGGATTTTTTTTTTCTGGCTTTGAAATATTTTAAACAAAGGACTTTCTGTGATGTCCCAGAAAACTTACAATATTAAAAATCCTGGCTAATATCATAGTAAGAGTCCCAGCTCTTGTGCTGCCGCAAAGATGGAATTTCCTCCTTGCTACTCACTACCTGTGACACCCTTTCAACAGGGTTTTTAACTGTAGAGATCTCATTGACTCTCTGGAGGTTCCCATCTGGCTAAATATAGAAAAACATCACTAAATTCTGAAGCAAACTGCACATCCTCTGGTATTACCTAAAATAAACACTACTTCAAATTAAATATTAATATCTATTTTAAAAATCATTAATTCACAAACTTTTCAAACCAACCATTGCATATCTAGAACACTATCCTAAGACTGTGCATATTCACAAGGAAGTTTATACAAGGATATCATTGCAGCTTAGCTTGTTAAAACCGGAAATTGGAAACAACCTAAGTTTTTATTAGTAGGGAACTGTTGGAATATTTTTTGAAATATCTACACAAGAAAAAATATGCAACCTTTAAAATGAATATGCAGTTCTGTATTTATAATGGCATCAAAAATCCCCATGATAATTTTTAGATTAAAAATAAGGTAAATAACTAGGTCTAATGTGTTTATGTATATAAAAAATACACATAAACAGGCCAGGTTCAGTGGCTCAGCCTGTAATCTCAGCACTTTGGGAGGCCAAGGCAAGTAGATTGCCTGAGCCTGTGAGTTTGAGACCAGCCTGGGCAACTTGGCAAGACCTCATCTCTACAGTAAATCAAAAATTAACCAGTCATGGTAGCACGTGCCTATAGTTCCAGCTATCGAAGGCTGAGGTGGAAGGATCTCTGGAGCCCAGCAAGTCGATGCTGGGGTGGCCGCGAGTGTGACACTGCACTCCAGCCCAGGCGACAGACTGAGACTCCAGCTCAAAAAAAAAAAAAAATTCACATAAACATACATACACACATACATATTGTAAATTTTGTGTAGTTTTGAATTTTAGTTTGTTGCCATGTGCAAGTATTGTTTATTTAAAAATAAATATGTTTGGGTAAAATGAAGATAAACAAAAAGTGAGACCTTGAGGAAACTACACACACTAAAATTAATGAAAAGAGGACAATGAGGAAGAAGGAAGAAAAGAGCCATGAAAATCTTTCCCCAAAGTTTTCTATTCCCTACCTGCTAGAAGCCCTATGTAGTTACTTCCTTGGTAGCATCTGCTCAAACCCCATCCTCTCAAGTGCATCACAAGAGTAGAAGGGTCTCGGATATCGTGAACCTCCCAGCCTTTCTCTTCTCTTCTCTGCCCAATCCATTACTTTCTTGTTTTGCTTAAACTGTTTAAGTCTATGTAACAGCTTGTCTCATGAAAGAAAGAACACTGGGATAGGTTAGACTTTCTTGCTATGGCAAGGTCCAATTGTGTCAGACAGTTTTGATCATCCCAATCCATTACTTTCTAACCTCAAAGCAATTCTCCCTTCTAATATCCAGCCAAGACACTTTCCTTTGCTTTCATGTCCACTTTATTTTACCAATTGCAAAAACCTTTTCCCCATTATGAGGTTTAGATTTCTAAAACAAAAGCCAAGTTTTGTACTTCCACTCAGCCACATCCTTCCCTTGAGACAAAGAGCCCAAGGCCAAATACTTCTTTAAATAAACGTGAAAATACAGCGTGAAGTTTCAAAACCAGGTTACTATCTCAATTTATTATCACTCTCCGTTTTTCACAGCCTTTTCCATTGTTTATCTCTTTCCATTATTTATCCCTTTTCATTCTCACTGCATCCCCACTTCACATGACCCTTTTCTGGGACTTATCATCTCACACTTGGATTACTACCACAGTCTCCTGAGTTTCCAATTCCACCTGGTTTCCATCATCCCTTTCCTCTATAAAACCATTTGCCATGCCTGTGTATAATCTTCTGTTGGCTGTTGGACAAAAGCATAAGTTCTTCTGCCAACTTGAAATATTTGCTTGTAAGTTGTCTCAACCTAACTTATTTTGACCTGATTCCCAATAGTCAATATCTTTTCCAAAAAGGTCAATCCTTTATTGTTCCCCTCATGCACACCTAACTCATTTCTGATGTAGTACATTAGCTTAGTTTCTCTCACATTAAATAGTCTTAATCATTTTCTCTCTTACGTAAATTTTATCCAACTGTTAGAACCTACTCTAGAGAACCCTTGCAACCCAGTCTCTATTTCTCCTAAGCACAGTAAGTTCACCATAGAGCACGCATCACTCAATTTAGTATTTAACTGTGTATTCATTATGTGTTTTTTGAATTGCACCCTACTTATTTCACACATTGTATTCTTTTGCTACCTCCTCTACCTGCAAGTACCCTGAAGGCAGGAAACTTATTCTCTTATCTTCTCCAGTGTGCCCAACACAGTGCCTGACATGTAACAAACACTTAATCAGAACTCGTGTAAGCATATGACCATATGGATTACTTGCCAGTGTGGCCCCTCCCAACCCCTAATAATTCCCCCCAGCCCCTACATTCACACGCACTTCCAGCTATCTAAAGTCCCTTCTCAAATCAGAAAGCAGTGAATAATTCTATAAGCATTTACCTCCTTTTATTGTGCTTTGTTTTATTGCAGATACTGCATTTTTTATAAAATGAAGGTGTGTGGCAACCCTGCATCAGGCAAGACTATCAACCCCATTTTTCCAACAACATGTACTCACTTCGTGTCTCTGTGTCACATTTTGATGACTCTCACAGTATTTCAAACGTTTTCACTATTGTCATATCTATTATGGTGATCTGTGATCAGTGACCTTTGATGTTACTATTGCAGTTATTTTGGGGCACCATGAACTACATCCACATAAGAAAGCAAACATAATCAATAAATGTTGTGTGTGTTCTGACTACGCTACCAACCAGCCGTTATCCCATTTCTTCTTATTCCCTGAGACACAACAATATTAAAATTAGGCCACTTGAGCCAGGCTCAGTGGCTCAGCCTGTAATCCCGCACCTTGGTAGGCTGAGGTGAGTGAATTGCCTGAGCCCCAGGGTTCAAGACCCACCTGGGCAACTCGGCGAGACCTCATCTCTACAATAAATAAAAAAATTAGCCGGGCATGGTAGCGCACGCCTGTAGTTCCAAGCTACTTGGAAGGCTGAGGCGGAAGGATCGCCGGAGCCCAACAGGTCGAGGCTGCAGTGGCCGGGAGAGGCCACTGCACTCCAGTATGGGCGACAGAGTGAGACTCCAACTCAAAAAAAAAAAGTGCTGCTCTATTAAACACATGAATGTTAAGAAAGCAAAACAGCATTATTGCTGATATGGAGAACATCTGAGTGGTCTGGGCAGAACATCAAAACAGTCACA